>CM061226.1:97651649-98157789 GCA_030844895.1 Ambrosia x helenae | reverse complement strand
TTCTAGTGCGCTGCTAGGGGCTGTATTTTCACAAAAACAATAACTAAGTATCGAAACCAATGAAAACACAATTGAAAATCAACAAATGGGAGATAAATGTGGGTGAAATTTATGTATAATTTTGCACATATCAAATTATTATTATTATTATGATTATGATTATGATTATGATTATGATTATGATTATGATTATGATTATGATTATGATTATGTTATATTGTCTGTTGATGAAGCTGGATGGTTGCTCTGTTCGTGTGTGGGGGGGGGGGGGGTAGGTTTGATGGTGGGTTAATAATAATAATAATAATAATATTAATAATTAATAATAATAATAATAATAATAATAATAAAACAATAATAAGCAATGATTACTCAATTATTTATCAAGCCCCATAAGGTCTCTTCCCATTACACCCTTTTTTCACAAAACGCCCCATAAAGCCCCTTCTATTATTTTATAATATTTTATTCTCCATAACACCCCATAACGCTTCTCCACTACACATACACTTATGCCTTTGTTGCATGAAACACGACATGTTGGATCAGTATGCTCTTTAACAGTTTACTTGCTTGTGAACACTTATGTGTTTTGCAAGTTTAATCAGTTTTGCACAACGGAATAAGTATATAAAGTTTCACTATCAACAGGAGTTATTACTTCCCCCTGGATGTTTGCAAACTAAAGACAAGTTAATGAGAATCTAAGTATTGAATGTAAATGACAATAAATAAGCAGATAGATTCTCAGTTAATAAAATGGAAATAACAAGAAAGAGTTTTGAAGGATTTCAGTTTTTAATTATAATCGATGTCTAAAATAGTGGGATGAACCCATCTATTTATAGACCTGCAGATACATACAACTTGTTCAATACTTCAAACAAAAGCAATACTACAACAAGCTGTAGTCTTGGAACTTGTATAAAATGATAAAGTAATAATAAAACAATTAAACTACTGAAACATAAGGCGGTGGAAAGATTCTATTACAAGTGCCGATGAATGACAAACTACTGATGAGTAGTTTGTCTTCAGTAGTTCTTCAGTCGACTTGTCTGGTTTGACTTCAGAACTTCTGATCTTTCTTCTTGAGTACTTGTTAAATCCTTCTTCAGTACTTGTGTCTCTTCAGTAGTTCTATACTTAGGATATTTTGGCAGAAGTATGACTTAGACTAAGGTTGGCAAAAGTGGTTTCTTCAATCCTTTCTGTCCTTACACAACAAAATGAACGAATATTCTCCCACCAAAACACAAGTGTTAAATAATTCTTTTGGTAAAGGATAAAGATTCTTTTTTTAGATTAAAATGATCATACAGTACATAAACACATAATTAAGTATACGGTACCGTTCAATATGTAACCAATTTTACATTTTACATGTGTATGTTGCTAAAAATGCTTAATTTTATTGGTTTTTTTTAGCAAAGAAAAAAGTGAAGATAAAAAAAAAAAAAAAAAAAACTAATCTAAAGATTACTCAAGTTGTTTGGAATCAATCGATAATCTACCAAACCCGATTAAATCAACATGAATCTATCAAATGTGTACCAACAAACGATTTCTTGAAGTACCAAACAATTGTTACTAAGGAGGACTGGGGGCAACCAGTGAATGGCACTGGTACCCTACGACCCCACGGGTTAACTGTTGCCGTGGTCACGGGTAGAGGGTTTCTAATAGTCCCATGGAGAATTTTCGAGGTTTGCCTCAAGTGTGCAGAGGAGAGAGGGCCCCCAAAAAACTCTACGGTATTGCCGTCGATTGGAGGATTCACGAGCGGTGGCCCAAGTGGCGGGGTGTTATTAGTGCAGTGGAGGTGCTCCGCGGATGCTCTACAGTAAGAACCCCGTCGTCCCTTAGACAAATTAAGATTATTATTTGCAAATTGAGAAAATTGCTCGAATGGTCCCTATGGTTTACTCAATTTTCTCCTTTAGTCCTCAAATTTTAAAAATTACATCCGTAGTCCTCAACTTTTGGTGTTTCTAAACTCGGATAGTCCCTAAAGTTAACTGAGGTTAGATTATCCAGTTAAGTATGTGTAAAATTACTAAACTACCCTTACTTTAACAAAATAAAAAAATCAATTAATTAATAAAACATAAAGAGGACCCACCTAACACCTTAGCCAATTATGTGTCTCCACCATTCTTAGTGGGGCCCACCCACTTCATCTTCCCCACCCCATCATCATCCCAAACCACCACCATCATCACCACCACCACCACCTCCACAAACATTAGACCAACCACATGATTCCTACAATTACAGCAACTGTACAATCTTGGACCAAACACTTCCCCCATTAATAACCAAATCTGTTTCGACAATCAACAAAAATAACAAATACCCAAATCAAATCACATGATCATTATCAAGAAAAAAATAATAAAAACTAAAAAAACAATCTTTTTTCTAAGGGGAGACGGGACGCCACCAGAATTGGTCCCTGAACCAAATTCTAGTTCTAGTTAACGGGCTAATACCGTGATTTCTCTCTCCTTGTCTTTATATCTCTCTCATTGATTGTGGTTAAATAATAAGTGAAGTGTTGCCACCAGAAAAATGTTTCAGTTAAAGAAATCAGTGAAATGATGTGACAGTATATGATTGGTTGAAATCGGTGAAGTTGAAAAAACTCACG
Source organism: Ambrosia x helenae (assembly GCA_030844895.1). Lineage (NCBI taxonomy): Eukaryota > Viridiplantae > Streptophyta > Magnoliopsida > Asterales > Asteraceae > Ambrosia > Ambrosia x helenae. The sequence continues at coordinate 98,155,139 of CM061226.1, read as the reverse complement.
GGTAGTGCCCCGTTCCCCTTATACCCACCAACAAGAAACCTTTTTTTTTAATACCCACCACCGTGAGCTCAACATCAACAACAAACCCCCCTATGGCCACCTCAAACCCAATCACTAACAACCATCATAGCCCACCGTCATCTTTAACAACCGATATCCACAATCGGTATCATCTCCCATATCCAATAACCTCACCATGGTTTATTAACAAAGAGGAATGGTGAGTTGGGGTAATACATGTGACTGGTGACGAAGGCGGCGCCACCCCTGGATCCACCGTCGTCGCCTCCTCTTCCTTCTCTCTCCTCGGTTCCTTCTTCCTCTCGACTCCCTCTTTCTCTATCTCTAGCTTTCTCTCTCTCCTTGACTCCTCTTCTTTTTCTTGTTGTTTCCAGAAATCGTGTGTGTGTGTGTGTGTGTGTGCTGTGCTGTGATGTGAAAGAGAGAGGGTGGTAGTGGTGGTTTAGGGAGGTAGTGGTAGTGGTGGTTTATGGAGGGGATGGGGTGGAAAGATGAAGTGGGTGGGCCTCGCTAAAAATGGGTGGAGACATATGATTGGCTAAGAGCATTCTCATTTGGGGAACCAAATGTATGTGAGTGTGTCCATCAAATTATATGGGGTGGGTGTTAATGGTTGTGAGTGGAGGAGAGCGAAAATAGCTGTTCACCCTATATTTGAAAAGCTAATGTTCACTCCTAAAAATATTTTAATATTTTGAAAGTGGTTGTGAGTTAGGAGAGAAAATATAATGATAAAAGTATGAAAAAGTATTATTATTTTTAAAAGGAGAGAGAATTTTAGGGTGAAATATTGATTTTTAGTGTAATTTGATGGAGGAGATTTGATGGAAGAGATAAGAGCACTCACATCCCATCCATCAAATGTATGTGAGTGTGTCCACCAAATTATATGGGGTGAGTGTAAGTGGTTGTGAGTGGAGGAGAGAGAAATATTTGGTGGAAGCACTGTTCCTTTCTAAATATGAAAAGTTACTGTTCACCCCTATATATATTTTAATATTTTTGTAAGTAGTTATGAGTGAGGTGAGAGAAAATGTAATAATAAAAGTATGATTATTTTAATTAGGAGAGAGAAGATTTAAGGGTGAAGTAGTGATTTTTTAGTGTAATTTGATGGAGGATATTTGGTGGATGGGTTTGTGAATGCTCTAAGAATACTCTAAGGTTGAGGGGTATGGGGTCGGGGGAGGGCATCGGCAGTGAGGTGGAAGCCTCTGCCGACGGGGAACACCGCCCCCCCCCCCCGATCGGGCATCGGCAAAAACGGCAGAATTGTGCCGAGCATACCGACGCGAATTCCAAGGCAAGATTTTAAAATGTGAACGTTGCTTTCCTAATTTTTGACCGTTTGAATTTTTTTTTTAAAAAAAAAATTATTTTTCACACCTATTTAAATAACAAACCAACCCCACATTTTACCCCACAATACCCCACAATTTTTATACACCTTTCCACCATTTTTATACACTTCTACATTTTTATAAAAGATTTTATAAAAATCTTCATGGATCCAAGGCGTCCTTTCTTCCCTAACACACCCGGTAAACCCCTCAAACCAACCCCCGTTCGGATTTCCTAACACACCCGGTACTCCCGCGACTCAACCACTATCTTTTGGCGCGTTTAACGCCCCTTTGAATCCATGGCAATTTCAACAACAACCATGGCAAATGCATCCACCTCAAATGCAACCACCTCAATGGCAACCAATACCCGAAACACAAACACAACAAAATGGAAATGGCGAGACAGGAAACAACCGAATTGGCCTTGATGAGAGAACCGCTCGATAGCCTTGATGAAACGGAACGTGCGGTGGCGGCGAAAATAAAAGACAAAATCGCCAAAAAATGGCTTGGAGGAGCGTTTGGAGGAGCGTTTAGTTGATGGTTTTTTTATTTATTTCCGGGTTTTTATTGTATTTTTCGGTTTTTTTTAAATGTCTATGTAATTTATTTTATGTTTAATGAAAAAAATATTTTAATGAAAATCTAATTTATAAAATAAATAAAAATGAAATTAATAAAAAAGGGAAAGGGGGAAGGGGGAACCATTTCCCCTAGAAGGGGGAGGGGAAGGGGGAAATGACATGGCGCTGACGTGGACAAAGGGGAAGGAAGAGGGAAGGGTGACCACACCCCATAGCCTAAGAGGTTAAGTGGGTCCTCTTTGTATTTTATTAATTAATTGATTTTTTTTATTTTTGTTAAAGTAATGGTAGTTTAGTAATTTTAAAACTTAAGGACTAAATGTGAAATCTAAGTAAACCACAAGAACCATTCAAGCAATTTCTATTGCAGATTCTTTAAGAGTAGATTAAAAATCAAAGTGTCAATGGTGTGCCACTAAAGAACCGGAGAAGTACAAACGAGATTTCAAAAAGTTTATAGGATTAGCAATTAAAATATGTTTAAAATTTAGTGAGGTCGGACGAGTATATATTAACTTTTCTCAATGTAAATGATAGAAATGAAACAACTATATATATAAAGATTTTTGTAAAAGTGGCTATTATCGTGAATGAAAAATAATAATTTTACATCTATATCTATATATATAATAAACCAAAGCATTTTTAATGACATGTCATAATATTATGCAATCTCTCTTTTGAGAGATGCCACATAGGATGTGATGTGGCAACTCTAGACCAATTAAAAAAAAAGAATAAATATGGTTTACATATGATTTAACATAATCTATTAAATACCTAATCTACTAAATGTAAATATTAAAACTTTATTATTTTCTCTCTCATGTTTCCTCTTATAACTTTTAAATGTTAATATTTTTTATATACGAGATTTTTTAAAGAAAAAAATTACACCAAATTAACGAGCGTTTTATTATCTTTCCAACAAGTACCATGGTGCTATATAAAAAACGGAGAAAAAAAACGACTATTTTTTGTAACCCGACAAAAATTGTGTCAGCTTTGCAATTAGTTTAAAAAAATTGTGGGTTTGGATCGGGACTGGGATTAGGTGATGTCCGACCCAATTACCTTTTTATTATATTAGAATATGATAACTTATGGCAGAGATTTGTTTAAAATAATAATAATAATAATATATTGGCAGATGCCATTTTTATAGTTTAGATACTTCTAATTGTATTTACTTTACTTAGATTTCTCAACCCGGGACGCTCCCGGGGTATAAACTAGTACAAATATATAGTCTAAGGACGGTTTTGTCACATGGTCTTAGAGTCATGCAGCTATATAAAATTATGATATGATCCCCAAGATAATGTGAGGTTATGGGCCTTTTATTTCTCAACGAACACATTACCATCTATTTTGTATCAGAAATTCAGAACACATTAAAGTCTCAAACTTCGTATAAAAAGTGTTCATATCTATATGTTGTCCTTCATTATGTTGAGCTAACATTGGTATAAATGATGCCAAATGCCTCAAAAATGGCTTCCAAAGTTGGGGTCCAAGTTTCTCCATGATCAAATAGTTGATTATCCAAAGCTGAGACGTTAACGATCCAAATTGACCATCCACGATTGGCATTCCAAATTCGTAATAAAAATTTGACATTCAATAACTCTTGTAAAAACTTTTATGATTGAAAGTTCATAGTGTGTGATCAGTTCCACTTCGTAGTACATTCTTTTTGCTATATGTAGCTCCCGCAAATTGAACCTATAATAGTTATAACGTATAACGTGTCAAAGTGTTATTCTAAATACGTAGTTAATAAGCAAATATTCATTTAAAGTATTGCAATTCCATATTGCAAGCTTTTAAAAAGGTGAAATTATTACTTAAATGAGTTAATTTTTCGACTCAAACTATGTAACAAAAAGACCATATATATATATATATATATTTATATATATAGGTATAGGTTCCTGTACAAAGTACATTTTTCGTACAAAGTGTGAGAAGTCTATATAGTCATTGTGTTTTAAAGTTTGGCTATAATGTTTTTGATTCCTTTTGCATTGATTTATATAGAAAAGCACCAAACGTTACAATATAAAACACAATCAAATGTATTTTAGACATTAAATTTAAAACACACTGATTACTTTCTTCGTAGGGTGTTTTAGATTGCATGTCGAGAATACATTAATTAGTGTTTTAAAATTGTTAGTTTTTGTGTTTTTCTATATAATACTATGCCAAAGGAACATAAAACATCATGCCTAAAATTTAAAACACAATGCCTATATAGACTTCTCACACTTTGTACGAAAAATGCACTTTGTACAGGAACCCCACCCTATATATATATATATATAATATATATATATATATATATATACACTAGATTATACCCCGGGAGCGTCCCGGGTTGAGAAATTTAATATGATACATCAATTTTACATATGAAATAGACTGATGTATAACTCTAATATTAATATCTAACTTAAAACAAATTAATAATGTACAACTCTAATGCTAACACCTAACCTAAAAGAATGTAGAACTTTAATGTAAGGGGGTGTTTGGGATTGATTATTCAAAACAGATTATGCGTTTTGGAAAAGCAGAGATGGAGCTGCTTATAGATTATTGTGTTTTGGTAGCATAAAAAACTAATTATTTGCGTTTTCAAAACCCAATCCAAACACTAAAAACTGATTATCTGCATTTTCAAAACGCAATAATCTAATAATCAGATTTAAAACGCAATCCTAATCACCCTCTAACTCTAATATTAACACATATCCTAAAGACTAAACAAATGTACAACTCTAACATAGTAATATTGATACCTAACTTAAAACAACGTATAACTCTATTAACTTATTCGGCTCTGGTTGAAAAAAAATCATATTTACTGATTCATACATAATTAGTGACTTGTCTATACATGATTAATGATTTACCTGAACACTTTGTGTTTTTTTTCCTGTATGAACAAAACCCCACAAAAATATTTCTCCGTTTTTTATATAGCACTATGGTACTCGTTGAATCCCACGTCGGCCGGACTATGCTCATGTATAGCCCTGAGCGAGATGCCGTTCAAAAAAAAAAAAAAAAAAAAAAAAAACGCTCGTTAATTTGGTGTAATTTTTTTCTTTAAAAAATCTCGTATATTAAAGATATTAACGTTTAAAAATTATGGGAGGAAACATGAGGGTGAAAAATCAAATTTTGTTTTTAAATAATTTTTTTCCTAAAATATCTCAATGCCACATGGATGACACATGGCACACTCAAAGAAGAGAATGCCTCTTTGAGTGCCATGTCATTAAAATGGCTTTGGTTTATTATATATATATATATATATATATATAATATATATATATATAGAGGGTGGATATTTTGTAAACATGTATAGTAAGAAAGTTTTGACATTAGAAAAATTTTGAGAGAAAACCAAAAGTCTAAAATCAAGCATCTATCTATATCTATATCTATATCTATATCTATATTTATATCTATATCTATATCTATATCTATATCTATATATATATATATATTGTAAAAGGATTAATCTTACATGTCATAATCTTATGCAATCTCTTCTTTAAGAGACATCACATAGGATGTGATGTGGCAACTCTAGACCAATTAAAAAAAAAGGAATAAACATGTTTAACCTAATCTATTAAATACCTAATCTACTAAATGTAAGTATTAAACATTTATTATTTTCTCTCTCATGTTTCCTCCCATAACTTTTAAACATTAATATCTTTTATATACGAGATTTTTTAAAGAAAAAAATTACACCAAATTAACGAGCATTTTATTATCTTTCCAACAAGTACCATAGTGCTATATAAAAAACGGAGCAAAAAAGCGACTATTTTTTTGTAACCCGACAGGTATTGTGTCAGGTTTGGGATTAGTTTAAAAAAAAATGTGGGTTTGGGTCGGGCCAGGGATTAGGTGATACCCGATCCAATTACCCGAAACCACATACCCAAATACCCGAACTATATACCCGATCATATACCCATGAATTTTTTAACGCATCACATAACTCTTAGACTAATGCATTCGATATTTCAGTAAATAAGTTTTTTTCCTTATTTCATGTTAGTTCTTTTTAGAATGATCAATTACAAACTTCCGAATTCATTTGACATTATATAATATTTTGTAATGCACTAGATTTAAACCCCGGCGTAGAGATTTGTTTATTTTTTATATTAGAATATGATAACTTATGGCAGAGATTTGTTTAAAATAAATAATAATAATAATAATAATAATAATAATATTCATTAATCATATATTGGCAAGTCATTAATTATGTTGTCATATTAGATATTTTATTATGTCATGTTAGATATTTCAAGCCGGGACGCTCCCGGGATAAATACTAGTTAATTGTATAAAAATAAACATACAACTAAGATACGGACACTTTTAGTTGATAATTATAAAATTCACTAAAAAGTTAATGAAAATTGGGGAAATAAAATTATAAGCAAATTCCTCCAAAAAAAAGAATAATTTCCTGTAATAGTTATAACTTATAACGTGTCAAAGTGTTATTCTAAATACGTAGTTAATAAACAAATATTCATTTAAAGTATTGCAATTCCATATTGCAAACTTTTAAAAATGTGAAATTATTACTTAAATGAGATAATTTTTCAACTCAAACTATGTAACAAAAAGATCATTTATATTTATAGATATACTAGCTGACCACCCGGGAGCGTCCCGGGGTTGAAATTTAATAATATTTAATGTCACTTGTCATTGAGCATTATGAGAAAGTGGTTGACAGCTATTAATTTTGTTAAAGAATTATAAAAACAATTATAGAATGAAATCACATATTCCATATAGAAAGAGTGCCCAAACCTACTTCTACACTATTCATCCATTAATATGCTATTTGATAATACAACACAAAGAGAAAATAATTTTAACACGGAAGGAAAACTAAAATAAATATACCAATAAACAAATGTAATGAGGTTTTGAGTTCGGCTCAAAATTCCAGGTTCTTGAACATCTCTTTGAAATAACTCTACAAAATAGCAAAGTTAACCATATATATTAATTAAACATCCCATCAAACATATATATCTCTACCCATTCATAATAACATTTGCCAACATAAGCCACCTAAGATAATAACTATTATTAAAGTAATGAATTTCCATGATATAGAGTCAACTTAAGAAACAAATACAGTAAAAAAGTATTTGAAACTTAGGAACCATGGAATTGAGCACAACAAATGTAGCTTGCCAACCATAACATAGTCTATCATTTATCAATGCAAAACTCACACACCTGATGAACTTAGTAAAAGGAAGAATTAAACAACTAAACAAAATAAATAACACACTTGAAATATGCGACACAAATAAATAAAGATACCTGCTAAGGATGTGTAGAGGCTACTCTAACGGCCGAAACCAAAAGCAATGAATCTCGTGAATGCAGGTATTTTTTGGCGGACCGGGTGAGAAAATAGTTCAGGTTAAGAACCAAAGTCTTGTAAACATGATAGAATTTCCGTATCAATCAAAGATCTGAAACATACCTCATTACATCACTACCAAATTTACAAATTCTAAATGACAATAACTAAATGACTAATATAGTAACACATGATTTTTTTTTTTTTAACTTGAAATCTGCTAGTTTATATATTTCATAAAATACGAAATATATAATTGTATAAAGCCACATATCTAAACCTTCATAATTTGCTAATTACTAAAACATACAGGTAGAGGATTACTGAGGTATATTCTGGAGCGTAGGTCTGCACGACCGTATATTCGACTGAAACACCTCGTTTATGAAGCGAGTCAGGACTTGTTCTAATGTCAACCCAAGCATCTCCTGCATTGCCGATAACTCCTGAATCATTACAACACAAATGAACCTGTTAATTCAAGTGAATAAACCCACAACATAAAGTAAGAAACATTACCAACAAACCTCAGAAATGCAAGTCTTGTGTACTCAGATCGACCGAGCAAAATTGACTCGTAAAATTACCATTTTTTTAAACCAACCCATGTGTTAAGCCATGGCCAACAGACAACAACAACATCGTGACCGACAATCGTAGGTTGCGGCCGAAACAGTTAGAAAACAACCAGTGTCGTCACGTATGAGAGCGAAAAATACCTTGTGGTGACAGAATACCTCAAACAACCAAAAACCGAAAGACCAAACACTCGCCGGCGAAGAAAAGTTAACAGTGCCATCACATCTAAGTAGCTTAACTTCATCAATGGAAGATAATCCACCATTGACAGCCCTCCATCTTGCTCCAACAGTAAAAAGGGCCATGTGCAGATTGTTCATGAAATGAAAATTTAGATTAATTCTCAGTCTCTTATGTTGTTACCTGTTGAAAAAAACAGAGAAAAGAAAATGACTTGGTTCTTGAAGACAGGATCGAAACAGAAATGCATTTAGGTAACATATTCAAAACATTGCTAAAACCCGTGCTTCGAAGATCTAATCCCCTCTCGAGTTAAGATAGTAGATAGATGCCTTTAGCTTTTTGTCTCAAAATCTTTTCCATCGCAATAATATTTCTAGATATTAATGTAGCTATCTACACACCTTTTCAAGTACAAATCAACTTTTTAAACGCTCAATAAACAGACAAATATATTAACCCAAAACAGCACCACTTGAGCACCAAATTTGTGCACCTATTGTTGCTTGCACTCAGGCGGCCGCTCACCCTGTTCAGCACCGGCATGCACAATGCCACCCTTCTGGAGTTCACAACAACATTCAGAATAAATCATAGGTTTAAAGCAAATTAAACAACAAAAAAAGGATTAACCATGTTATATCACCTTTTGCCCAGAAGAAGACTGCAAGTTTACATGGATCTCTATATCCCTCTTGCAGAGCAGCTCTCCGCCAATTAAACAATCTTAATCAAAGACTTAGTTGGTTCTTAACGACTTAGCGAAAATGCAAAACGAAGAAGGGCAAAACATGGATCTCTATATCCCTAGGAAGTTCTCTGCCACTAACAGGTTGATCACTTCAAAGGATCATGCTTCAGTCCAAATTAGCGTTGGTCATTTGGACGAATCTGGCCGATACACTGGCCAATTCTCCACTTTTGCCCTATGCGGTTTCGTGCGAGCTCAGGGAGATGCTGACAGCGCCCTCGATAGCTGGTTGCGCAAACCAAAATAAAGCGTACATTTCATTTTGCGCTTCTTGCAGATTGCCATATAAAAACTCACCCAATGTCGTAGTCTTGTTCCATTTGATTCTACTGACACAATGAGCATTACCAATGGCAAGCTCCAAAAAATCATTCATGAACTCAAAGCATATTAAGTTGTCTCAATAGTAATCCTAAACAAAATGGTGTACCTAAATGTCAGCGAAATTAATTATTAAGTGACAATTCCCTCATGGTCCGTCAAAACAAGGTAACACGTATCAGATGTATCGGATTCACCATTATGTATATATAAGAAAAACATATGTGTGAACAAAAACTTACCATTATGTATACAAGAAAAACATGTGTAACATGTAACATGATTATACATTTAAAAACAGGACATGTATGTATGTATGTATATAAGAAAAAACATATGTGTGAACAAAAACATGTGCAACATGTAACATGATTATAAATTTAAAAACAGGAGATGCATGTATATAAGAAAAACATATGTGTGAACAAAAAACTTACAGTGGGCTTATTTTGACTCATCATATCTGCCATTTCACTCAAGAAATCAGCCATCCCCTGATTCACCATTATTAAAGTTTAATAAACATCATTTGGATCCCAAATAGAGTTAAACAAGTAAATTAAATAACATACAACTTTAAAAGAAGTTCCTTGAAAAATGATAATGTTATTTGCTTCTTTTAATATCAAATCATGATTCTTCCCATTAAACAAATCATTATACAAATCTACCTACAAACCCTTATCATTAAAATAAGTAGAAGTAGACAGAACATGATTATTATTATTATTATTATTATTATTATTATTATTATTGTGTATGAAATCCTTTTAGGGAACTTACATTTTCGTCATCATCACTTTCATAAACTCCTACATCGTACATAAATCTTTTGTTGGCATTTGAAAGCACTATCAAACACAAATTTGCAAGTCAAAGTTGGTCAACATCTTATTAACCCAATAACATCAAAAATATCTGTCCACAATACTTACAAGATAACACTTTTATTTAAAAAAAAATAATAAAAGACTAAACATATAAATTACCAGAATAAGCTTCTTGTATGGCCTGAAACTTAATCTTTGCCTCTTCCACATGGTTTGAGTTACCAAAAGCAGAGCAACGATCTGGATGCCATCTCTACAAATGATCAAATAAAAAAAAAACATCTTTTTTTTAATATGGGTTCAAACAAAAGACTATTAAAGAATGTGGGCATGTGTTAAGATCAAAGATCATTACCAAAGCAAGCTTCTTGTAAGCATTCTTGAGCTCTGTTTCAGTGCAGCCCTTTTCCAGCCCCAAAACTTTATAAAAATCGCTGCTTTTTCCATCCATTATCAAACCCAGAATATAAAAATCACCAATAAACGCACATACTTCAATGTATATAAAACACATGTATATGAAACCTGGGTTTTAGCGCCACAAATAAGATTAACTGCATCAGCTTGAGCCTGAAACCTAGTTGGTGAATAATCTCCGTTACACATCCATTCAGAATTATCAATGCAGATCATTGTCGCCTGATTTACAAATCACAATATTAAACCCTAGATTTTAAAATAAAAAGGGGTGAATGCAGCAGAAACTATATAGGGTCGAATTGAAGAACGTACCTCAAGTACCATGGCTGATATCAACGAATTCCAATCAATTAAACCCTCAAATCATGATGTCATATGCACATGTATAATAGTAATATTCCAAAACCATTGTAAGAGTCAATTATGAACAAAATTATTATAAAATCTAAACAGCAAGGTTTAAAAGTACGGAATTGTGCCTCGAGGCGTTTTCCCTTTGCCTCATGAGGTGTACGCCTCGAGGCGAACCGATGCGGAACTAAAAAATAAATATAAATATTATATATTTTATAAAAAATGAAATTCTAACTCATTTCGTCATTAGATTCATCAAAAACAAACATTAAAAAGATATGGAATGCTTGAAATTGACACAAAAGGTTCAAAACATAAAAAATAAACATCAAAAACCCATGAGGCGCACTTGAGGCGCAGTTCTAGTTACCGCCTTAGCTCTATGAGGCGCATGTACAAAATAACACCCTGAGGCGCCATCTCAGATTCGTTTTCTTATAGAATCGCCTTGAGGCGCGCCTCGAGGCGTACGCCTCACCCGTTTTTTTAAACCATGCTAAACAGAAAACTTGAACACAAAGAACAATTAGGGTTCCGATTGAAGTTCAAATCACGAAGAATATAAATCGCATACAAAAAAGAAAAACATACAAATGGAATTATGAAGTAGGAATACAAATGGAGAAAATCTTTTACCTTTGATCGGTAGATCAATGATTTGTTGACGGTATAGGTATACAACGGCTGCAATCTAAACAAAGTGAAGCATACTGTCAGAATGGTAGGGTAAGTTAAAAAGATTACTTAACACTGAAAGTGTACTACATATGAACAGAGTAAACAAAAAAAAAGATGAATTGAAAGCAACAAACAATATCAAACTAATTACAAACAAAGAAGCAATGACGCTACCCAAAACCCGAAGATGAATTGAAAAAAAAAATATTATGCATCCCTAAGTGAAATCTGTACCAGTCAGTGAAATGTGTTGTTTTAAAACTGGTTGAGATGGGTCGGTTCAGGTTGGCCGACATACATTTGCGCCCATTGTAACAAATATAAATACAATAATAAGCTACCTTTTTCAAATAAGCAATGTAAGAGGCTGTAAATATTAAAAAAAAATACACTTTAGTCGACTTTTAACCCGTTGATCCATTTCGCTGTTATCTAAATTATTTAATTTGACCCGTTACACATGAATACAAAAACATAGCTGTTAGTTGTTACATCAATAAGCTTATTTTCGAAACAAAACAATTCAGGATGCTATAATAAGCAAAACACAAATAAATTATTAAGGCAACTTTCAACCCATTGGACCTATTTCAATCTTATCTAAATTCTTTGACCCGACTCATTTGATTCGACTCATTTGATAAGTAAGAATAAACCATAACCCAAATCGACCCATTCAAAAGTAGACAGTGGAAACTGCCACATACACCCTCAATATGCATAAGACCTTACCGGCTACATTGTTGGTAGAACCGCCGTTCAACGCCATCCAAAACAACTTTCGGGGATTTTGAATGATTATCACAAACTCGATGTTTCTTATGGTAATCTTTAGCAGACGAAAGATCAAGATTGCACCCTTCAACTTGACATCTAACAACCGACGTATTCCGCTCTAAAAAGTTATCCTTTTTCACATCTTGCATACATGATATCTTCACATTTATAGAAGAACATGTTTTGGTACAACTTTTAGCACAACCATTCTCAGAAGAGCAAACAGAAGCCTCCAATGATGGAGAGCTTGAACTTCCATTAATATTGCTATATGTTTTATTATCTTTAACAGCACCATAAAGATTAAAAGACTCATCATCAATATCTTCTAAAGTTTAAGCTTTTTGGAACTGAAAATAATATCATGATTTTCCCAGTCCCACTCCATATCTGGAATCAATAGACAAAACCCAAATCAAATTTATTAACTTTTTTTTTTGCATAAATTAAAAATCAATTAAAAAATAAAAAAAACTCAATCAAAAGTCAATTAAACTATTAATGATTGTTGATCAAATTTAGTAAGGTTATATACCTTAACGAAATAAATTATTAATCAATGAATATATGTACAGTTATTTAATCAGATGTATTAAAATTGCATCAAAAGTAGACTAAAAAGAAGAGAAAAAAAAAAGCAAATCAAAGGTTACCGTTAACAGAAGATGAAGATAATATGAGAGAGAGAGAGAGAGAAACGAAAATACCTGATGAAATCGATACAAACGGACGAGGGTTTGGAAGATCCTGCGTCTGGAAGAAGAAGAATGAGATTGAGAACTTACTTTGAAGATCTGGAGATTGGCAGAGAGTAAAGGATAAGGAGATGAATGATTGAAAGCAGAGAAAGAGATGGTGAGATAATGAGAAGAGGCGGAGATAACTTTAGGGTTTGAAGGTTTTCGTTTTTTCCCATGTGTTTTTTTTTCTTTTTTGGTTAAAAAAGGAAACACTCCAAAAACCTCAAAAAACATCTATTATTAAGCCACTTGGCACAAAAAAGTGAAGGTTGAGGCCTCCATTGGACGCCACGTCAGCAAAACCATTTTCTTTTATATATATTAATAGATATAAAAGAATTGCAACATAAAATACCTCTAATAAAGGTGTGAAGTTGTGTGGCAAACTATAAATAGTGAGAAAATAATATTTTAAATTGATTTTGTAAACATGTATATATATATATATAAATGGTTACGTGATACTTTATTCTTATTGATATGATCGATTAGAATTAGGTTACGTAGTTTGAGGGGTCATGTATTATATATAGGGATTATGTTTAATGAAATAATGAAGCAATTGAGCATTCTCGTATCATTCCTCTAAAAAGATCCTCTCATCCCCTCGCAATCCTCTCCTTCCCTACCCCTCATCCGGCTGCATTCTCTAATAGTATATCTCAAGCTTTTCCGGTACCCGATATATGGATCTTTCATTCATCAAATCTTGCTTCGGTTTGATTATTGTTGTCCATGTTCTCTCTGGTACGTATCTTTGTTAATTTTTAGTTATGAATCAATAAAGTATAGGACAAGGTAAGGTTAGCATAAATTGATGCCTAAGGTTCTGTTTATTTACTTACATTCTTGTAATTCGTTAAAAAAAGTTGTCACACAAGCATGTTTGTGTATTAGTGATGCATATAATAGATGTTAAGAGCATAACTGTTATATTAGTGATGCATATACTTGAAGATAGAGCATAACTTTTATGATCCTTTATATTTATAATGAATGTTGTGTTTTTCGCGACTCTTCCAGCCAACGAGTACTCTTATGCTTTTCTACTTTTAAAAATGTCACAATCTTTTCGATAAATAATTTGGTTAGTGAAGATTTTCGATAAACCAGAAGACCAAAAGAAGATGACGTGTGTTCGCAGGGCGAGAATGAAGTATCCATCTTTGTTTTGTTTCTGACTACCCATTATGATGTTTTATTTTTTTATTTTTAGTACAAACAATAAATTTTAGCTTCCTTGAAAATAATAGAAACAGAACATTTCCCACAAACAAAACAAATGCTAGAGTAATAAATACAAGAATGATGTTGCAACTAAATCACTATAAAAACATAATAAGTTAATTATTTGTTTCAGTCAACATACTGTGTTTGAAACTCACAAACTCAAAGACTGTCAATAATCAACATATTATTATTATCTAACCAAATTAGTTATTCTGGACATGAACTACATTAGATAAATTAAGTTAAAAACCAACCTGTTAACAATATAATTAGCATATATCTCTCCCACTAATTAGCATTGACCATCCACTAATTAGCATTGACCACCCTATTGACTTGCCTAGTTATTAGCATTGACTTGTAATTGATTTGTTTCCTAATATCTCATATGTACTCTTGTATATATATGTTCATATATTCAATGGAAGGGACACGTTCAATTTCATGGTATCAAGCCTTAGAAAAGGGAAAATGACCAATATAGCCCGTTGACCGGGCATTTTGCACAAATAGCCCCCTCCACCGTCTTTGGAGAGACGGGACACGGCTCCCAACCCGCCTGAACCGTCTCCCGAGAGGCTTCCCATTTCAGCCAACAGAGGACCGCCACGTGGCGTCTCTGATCCCGAGATGTACCGTCTCTCTCCAGACGGGTCAGAACCCTCTCCCAGACGGTTCACGTCTATCAATGCCGGCTGACACTTCGGGTCAACCGTCTCAAAAAGACGGGTCACCTTTCCCAAGACGGCTGACCCTTCGGTTCAACCGTCTCTCAAGACGGTACACATTTACCGACGCGGTGGTTCCCGATGAGCGGCGACGCTTCGGTTGTCCGGCTCAGCCCTATAAATACCCGTCTCCCGTCCATTTCCCGTCATCCAACCCCGTCTGAACACAATCCACCACCGTACAACTCCGTCCAAACACCATCTACTACCCGACGACCACCGTCCAACACCGTCCAAACCACCGTCCAACACCGTCCAAACCACCGTCCAACACCGTCCAACACCGTCCAAACCACCGTCCAACACCGTCCAACACCGTCCAAACCACCGTCCAAACCACCATCCAACACCAATGGCACCCCAAAGATGGACGGAAGAACAAGAGATTGCGTTGATTGCGGCATGGCTGCATGTTGAAGAGAGTACACACCTCAACAACAAGTGGTTCCGGATCCTGAATGAATACAACCGGCTCGTTGGGGGCTCACAACGTACCACCGAGTCGCTTAGTCGCAAGTTGAATGATTTGACGACAAAGTGTCAAATATTCAACGGCCACCACAACCGGACCCTTTACGACGTACCCGCAAACTTTCCTGAAGACGTGGCCATTAGACACAGTCTAAGGCAGTATAAAAACAGGGAGGGTAAAGAGTTTAAACATGTGTCCGTGTGGCAAATGATTAAACATCGTCTTATGTAATTTTTAATTATATTTTATTTATTTGTAATGGTTTTATTTTTAATGCAATAGTTGGTTATATTTTTAATTTGTCGTTTTGTTTTTATATTTAAACGTACTATACTATTACAATCACAAATAAACAATAAATATTATTACAATAACAATTAAAAAACTACACTATTACAACAAACTTCCCGAGAATAAAGAAGCAACAAGAGAAAATTAAAAAGCAACAAGTAAAAAACTACACTATTACAACAAACTTCCCAAATTTACTTCCAGAACTAGGAACTTTGTTTGAAGTAATAGTAATGTCTAACCAACTATTGAGGACTACATCTTAGTGTTAGATGTTTTGTCCTCCACAGCGGCGGTAGTAGCAGTGGTCTACATAGACGTTGTTTCGAATGGTGTATGTGCTCTACACAGACAAGTCCGAAACATTTCCTCGTTTTATGTAACAATAGTTTCTCAGTGAGCACACGTCGAACATCGAGACATAAATTCGGAAAGCGAACGAACTTGCCTAAAATGTAGACCACCACATCATCGATCCATTACACGGGTTGCAAACCACGCGCAGATGGAACAACAATCCAAGTAGCCGTACGCAGATGAAACAACAATCCAAGTAACCGGGACATATTTTCCGAAGCCGGTAGGCTTCGGCTGGGAAAGTCAAAAAGGCTTCGGCTGGGAAAGTAAAAAAACGTCATTGGATTGGAAGATGAAAGCTTAGAGGAGACGGTTGGGTGGTGCATGGAAGATGAAAGCTTAGAGGAGAGCGGTGGGTGCAAATTTCGTTAAGTTATTTATATACACTCGTGAGACGGTTCAGACGGTTCAGACGGTTCAAAAATTTCGTTAAGACGTATTGGGAAAGGTGACCCGTCTGTTTGAGACGGTTGACCCGAAGGGACAGCCGGCATTGATAGACGTGAACCGTCTTTGGAGACGGTTGAACCGAAGGGTCAGCCGTCTTGGTAAACGTGAACCGTCTGGGAGAGATCTCTGACCCGTCTGGAGAGAGACGGTACAGCCTCGGGATCAGAGACGCCACGTGGCGGTTGGGGGGGGTCACAACGTGTCCCGTCTATCCAAAGACGGTTCAGGCGGGTTGGGAGCCGTGTCCCGTCTCTCCAAAGACGGTGGAGGGGGCTATTTGTGCAAAATGCCCGGTCAACGGGCTATATTGGTCATTTTCCCCTTAGAAAATTCTTCAACCAACCTTCTTTGACTTCGGTCACCTTGCATTGACTGCCTTCGGGCCCTTCTGCAAGTCCCTCATTTTTACATTTCTTGTTTTATTCTTGTTCTCTTACTCCTACTCCATGGCAGACAAAGAAGATACCAGTTCACCCATAACCAAAATTGCCTCCTCAACCCAACTACACCCTGTGTACCCTGTCAACAATATCCAACAGAAAATCCGAACCCTCGACGGGGAGAAGGTCTCTTACTCGTCGTGGGCTAGCCTCTTTCACCTCCATGCTACTGCATATCGCGTCATGGATCACATTGATGGTACTCAGCCTCCTGCTCAAGATGACGAGTCCTACTCGTCATGGAAGGAAATCGATGCCGTCGTCCTTCAATGGGTGTGCGGTACTCTGTCCGATAATCTTTTTCTCAAGGTCCATCAACCTCAATCCACTGCTCGTGACGCGTGGGTTCGTCTTGAAAACCATTTCCTCAACAATAAAGACACCCGTGCCGCCACTCTTGAAGAAGAATTCACCAATCTTACCCTTCAGTCCGTGTCATCACTTGAGAAATATTTCCAGCGCCTGAAAGATATCTCAGACCAGATCGCAGCCGTTGATTGCCCCGTTACAGAGAAGAGACTTGTCATGAAGCTGGTCCGTGGTTTACCTCAGGAATGCGACATGACCGGTGCTATCATCACTCAGCGGGTTCCCTCCTGCAATGATGCGTGTGATATGTTGTTAAGGGAACAGAGTCGGCACAAGGCTCGGACTGCAGCCTCTGCCCCTATGGTTGCTGCTGCCGTTGAAACACCACCAGTTGCTGCAGCCGCACCCCCGAGACAAGAAACCCGTGAGCAGCCTTCTAACCGACGTGACCAGACCACACGCAGGGGCTTCTCCTCTCGCCGTGGACAACCCCGAGGTCGTGGACAGCCTAGACATTCCAGCAATCCAACTCCACCGGGTCCCTATGGTTTCTGTGGCCCACCGTACCGGGCGGTTCCTCCATGTCCGTATCCTACCCAAGGCCCGTGGATGACCCCGTGGTCTTACTCAGGGAACCAACCAGCCCAGTCGCAGGCACCACCACAACAGCCGCCTCAACAGCCTCCTCAGGCTCAGGCTCACGTGACCGAGTACGATGCTTTGGAACCCACTGACCTTGCTCAGGCCTTTGCTGCCCTTGGAATGGAAGAAGGTGATGACTCTTGAATATGGATACAGGAGCTACTTCTCATATTACTCCAAATCAAGGTAAAATATATACCCCTTCTCCGTTTACTTCAATAGCGTCCGTATTAGTTGGTAATGGCAACCGTATTCCAGTACTCGGATCCGGACATTCCACCTTACCTTCCCAGTCCCGTCCCTTTAAACTTAACAATATCCTATATAACCCAAAATTCATTAAAAACCTGATTTCGGTTCGGAAGTTTACTCGTGATAATAGTGTCTCTGTTGAATTTGACCCATATGGTTTTTCTGTGAAGGATCTCAAGGATGGTATGCTCCTGAGCCGCCACAATAGCTCGGGTGATCTCTATCCCTTCACTACCAATGGTTCAGCTGCTGCGTTTGTTGTTTCCCAGTCTCCTAATTTTTGGCATGATCGTCTTGGCATCCAGGACGACCCGTTATGAATTTTCTTTCGTCTAAGAATTTAATTCCTTGTAATAAACTTGATGTTTCGTTTGTTTGTCATGCTTGTCAACTTTCGAAACACAAGCGGTTACCTTTTTCGGATTCTGTTTCTAGTACTCATTTACCTTTTTCAATTGTGCATTGCGATTTATGGACCTCCCCTTTGCTTAGCACTGCGGGTTATAAATATTACATGGTTTTAATTGATGATTACACTCAATATACGTGGTTTATCCCCTCAAATATAAGTCTGAAGCATTCACCAAATTTTGCAATTTTCACTCATTTGTTAAAACCCAATTTCACCTTAACATACAAACTTTTCAGTGTGACATGGGAGGCGAGTTCAACAACCATAATTTTCAAAATTTTGCCGCCACTAACGGCATGGAATTTCGATTCTCCTGCCCCCATACGTCACAACAAAATGGTAAGTCCGAACGCATGATACGTCGTCTGAATGACATCATGCTTTCCCTACTCACCCACGCTTCTCTCCCATCCAGGTTTTGGGTTGAAGCTCTTCACACTGCTTGTTATCTTCACAACATACTTCCCTCCACCGTTCTCAACAATAACACTCCCACCGCCATTCTTTACCGCCGCATTCCATCGTATGACCACCTTTGAGTTTTTGGGTGCGCTTGTTACCCCAACACCTCCGCCACACGGCCTCACAAACTTGAACACCGGGCCACCCTTTGTGTCTTTCTTGGTTACCCAGCCAACTATCGGGGTTACCGTTGCCTTGAGTTGTCCACCGGCAAGGTTATTTTTTCGCGTCATGTCACATTTGACGAGCTAAAATTTCCTTTCCACTCACCCACCACCCCACCACCAAAACACTCTTTCCTTGAACCAATTCCTCCCGCGCCACACTTCTTTCCCACTGCCTTCCCTCCACCACCTCAACTCACCCAACCGGCCCACTCCCCATTACACCATACCGACCCATCATCTCCTTCTCAGCCCACCGCCCTCATTCAACTTTCCCTCGGCTCATGCTTCCCCATCTAGCCCAACCGCTAACGCCTCAACACACCACCTCCCTCACACCTCTCTAACGGCCCATACTACTTTCGCATCCCCAGCCCACTCCAGTTCCACATCTGTGTCACCAAACAACTCTCCTGCTCTCGAGCCTCAACCTCCCCCTTCACATCCCATGATCACCCGCGCTCGCGCCGGTATCTCTAAACCTCGTGTCCCTCTTAACCTGGCTAGCCTTACCACATCCACCATCTCCCCACTTCCAAAGTCCCATCTCTCTGCCCTGTCCGATCCAAATTGGAAACATGCCATGGCCGATGAATACAAAGCTCTATTGGATAATAAAACGTGGGAATTGGTACCGAGACCTCTTGATGCTCCGGTTATTAGGTGCATGTGGTTATTCAAGCACAAGTTTCACTCTGACGGGACACTAGAACGTTACAAAGCTCGACTGGTTGTTAACGGCAAAAGTCAAACTGTGGGTATTGACTGTGATGAAACTTTTAGCCCCGTGGTTAAACCTACCACTATTCGCACTGTACTCAGTCTTGCAGTGTCTAGGGCGTGGCCAGTTCATCAACTTGATGTTAAGAATGCGTTTCTTCATGGCAATCTCAACGAAACAGTCTTCATGCATCAACCACCTGGCTTCACGGACCCCAACAAACCTCGGTTTGTTTGCAAGTTGCAAAAATCCCTTTATGGCCTCAAACAAGCACCTCGAGCCTGGTATCAACGGTTCGCATCTTATATTACATCTCACGGCTTCAAGAGCAGCACATGTGATACTTCTCTTTTCGTTTTTCGCAAAGGAGACCACTTGGCTTACTTGTTGTTATATGTGGACGATATCATCCTCACTGCATCCTCGTCCAGTCTTCTTCAGCACTTTATACAGATCCTGTCTAAAGAATTCGCCATGACTGACCTCGGTAAACTTCATCATTTTCTCGGCATCAAAGTTCAACACAATAAAGATGGGATGTTCTTGTCACAATCTTCCTATGTCGCCGACATATTGCACCGAGCCAACATGACAGATTGCAAGCCAACTACTACACCTGTTGAAATCGGCTCCAAGCTCAGTGCCGATTCCGGCCCTCCTATCTCAGATGGTACATTATATCGCAGTCTTGCCGGGGCACTCCAGTATCTCCCATTACCAGGCCGGATCTCTCCTATGCGGTTCAGTAGGTTTGCTTGTTTATGCACGACCCTCGAGAGACTCACTTCTCCTTCCTCAAACGTATCCTGCGCTATGTCAAAGGAACACTTGATCTTGGTCTACACATTTCCCCATCCACGTCCACTTCCCTCACGGCTTACTCAGACGCGGATTGGGGTGGGTGTCCAGATTCTCGCAGGTCCACCTCGGGGTATTGTGTTTACATGGGCGGAAATCTCATCTCTTGGAGCTCGAAACGCCAACCCACGATCTATCGATCCAGTGCTGAAGCCGAATATCGTGGGGTCGCCAATGCAGTGGCTGAAACATCTTGGATTCGCAACTTGCTCCTTGAACTCGGCATCTCAACACAACAAGCCACTATAGTCTACTGTGATAACATATCCGCCATATATCTCACACAAAATCCCGTGCAGCACCAAAGAACAAAGCATGTGGAAATGGATATTCATTTTGTTCGTGATAAGGTTCGAGTTGGAGAAGTTCGTGTGCTACATGTGCCCGCCGATTATCAATATGCTGATATTTTTACCAAGGGTTTGCCAAAATATCTCTTCACCAGATTTCGCTCCAGTTTGTGCCTTCGTCAGGCTACGGCTCCAACTGCGGGGGCGTGTTAACAATATAATTAGCATATGTCTCTCCCACTAATTAGCATTGACCATCCACTAATTAGCATTGACCACCCTATTGACTTGCCTAGTTATTAGCATTGACTTGTAATTGATTTGTTTCCTAATATCTCATATGTACTCTTGTATATATATGTTCATATATTCAATGGAAGGGACACGTTCAATTTCACAACCGACTTGTCGATTAATTTAGAGCGATCAACAGCCACAAATCCGTTTTTGGTCTTAAGCTCCTTGAGTAGTTTGACAACATCGAGCATAGTAGGTCGCTTAATTCCTTGGCTGATCATTCGTGCATGCTTGCGCAATAGCCAGCATTTGATCCTTCCACGTCCATGAACCATAGAAACAACACGGGTCAAGTACCTCGGACTCCTTCCTATTTGCAACCATGGCTCGCACCCATCCTACAAGATTCTCACCCTCACCATCCGCTTGTCCAGTTGGTTCTCTTCCGGTTACCAGTTCTAACATCACAAACCCGAAGCTATAAACATCCCCTTTAGTTGTCGCCACCATTTTCTGACCATATTCTGGTGGAATGTATCCAAATGTACCCGCCGCAAGCATTGTACTCTCACATGCACTGATTATCCGGGCAGACACCCGTGGCTCGAGCCTGCTGTCCAACAAGATGTCGCTTGACTTAATATCTCTGTGAATGATACGGGGAACAAAACCATGATGTAGTACATGTCAAAAATAATTATCTTAAGCCTCTAGCGTGCTAGCTTGTTTCGACTTAACATGTCAAAAAGAAGAACTTTTAACACCCAATAATAATAACAATGAAACATCTATGTATTTTAATATCTCTCTCTTTCATGAAAATTGATTATATGGCACATAGATATCTGCAAACAATAGTGCATGCATGCATGTATACACAATCGAATATTTTAACAGCTTAAATATGTGAAACAGTTGCCGCAAGAAATGATCCTTTCCAAGGTCAGTTTTCAAGGGGTAGAGAGCTTGGCGACCGTCACGTCAATGCAACCAACACAACGCCAAGCCTATTGGTCTCACCTCAAGGTAATTAATAACATGATACTAATTAAGCATTGGGAGGGGTAAAGTGGACGATCACACAGGACCAACTTTTGCCGGGATATAAATCTGGTATATATATGTTTGTATACATGCATAACTTTTTTTAGATTAAAGAATATAATTAATTTTAAAAACCCAGTGTGCTTGTTAAGCCCATTAATTTTTTGTTCAGTCTAGGCTATTAAATAGTTAAACCCATTTATCAATTAAACTCGTTTATCCAACTAAACCCATTGGCCCAATATTGTTTTAAATTATAATTTATACCCGATTAAATAAATTGGTGAGTGGCGGTAACAACAATAAAAGCGAGATGATTCAGCTTATATACTCTTACGGAGTTACGGGTACATTTTTCATTCTCGCCCAGGGCCCTTAAATTTATTAATAAATTGCCAAGGAACTTAACAAGATTAAAATATATAGAGTAAAGATCAAATACATATAGTTTTTTTGTAAGAACTGTGAGAATCAAAGGGGGTAAAAAAAATTATTTTTTTTTTAGAATTTTTTTTTCCCATGTGCTTAAACATTCTTTCTAGATGAATAATACAAAAAAAAAAAATAAAAAATAAAAAAAAATTTTAGTGTAATTACGTCATTAAGGTAAATACATTAGTTTACACTAGAGTAATTATGTAATTACTCTACACGTAATTACTCTACATCAATTTTTTTTTTTTTTTTTTTTAGTTTTCAATACTATAATACATGTTTAACAATATGGGAAAAAAAAATTTGAAAAAAAAAAATTAAAAAAAAATACCCTACTTTGATTCTCACAGTTCTTACCAAAAAAACTATTTGTACCGGATCTTTCCCCAAAATATATATGTATGACTTTTTTTTTTTTGGTGATGATCAGATAATGATGTCGATAGAGATTGGAGAAATAGACATTGGTGCTCAGAGGATAACATTCACATAAACCAAGGGCAGACAGATCCTCTTCCTAATGGAATCCCAACATACACCGTTGAAATTTTGAACATATGTGTGCCACCACCAACAGGAACCGGAGGCTGTAACATCTCGGATATTCACTTGAGTTGCGAGTGGTTTAGCTCCGCCAGGCTCATCAACCCAAGTGTGTTTAAGCGAATCGCCTACAATGACTGCTTAGTTAATGATGGAAAGCCAATCCTCCCTGGTGGCGTTGTCTATTTTGTTTATGCCAATACTTATTCGTATCCTCTGTCAGTATCGTCGATGTCATGCTACTAATTAACTCAAGCCATGTAGTTGTTAATTGTGTGTACGATTCTTATTATGCTAGCTAGGCAGGATACCGTACCACTAATAAGATTATAATACTATTTTAAATAAATGTCTCTCTTGGAAAGTATATCTATCATTGATACAACTTTAGTCAAGCTACTCGGATAAAGTTTTGAGTTGAGCTTAAGTCTTAAAATAGATCTAGCAAGAGTGATTGCACGCCTTAGACTATCTTTAATGCTACGTGCATCCTTAAGTGCCCTTAGCTGACATGTCATCTGCCACATTATATCCTTACAAATCTTTAAAAACTCTTATTTTATCTCCAACCCTATAAATATCCTTATTATTCATAATTTCCACCTCATCACCTAATAACTACACACAATATTCAAATAAAACTTTTTTTTTTTACGTTTGGCCCACCACATTTGCAAAAACCAATAAAAACAAAGCTCGTGTGGAAGGGCATGGGGCTAAGGGCACATGATGGACAAAATTTCCCAATGATAAGGGCTTGCAACTTGCAAGGGCCTCCAATGACATCACTCCTAAGAATGCATCGGAGGTAGTCTTATTGAGCTTGTGATATTTTACATTGTTTTGTGTGTGAACATGTATATGTATGTACAAAAATTGTAACAAACTAGTGGGTTATGACCCGCGCTTTGTAGCGGGTTCGAAATGTAGATAAAAATATGTAAATGTCTAATGTGATGATAAAAATTACACGTCACGACGGTGTATCAAATGTCATGGAAAAAGTAATGTCGTTATATAGGAAAGACAAGTTATTCGAACAAAATTTACACCAAAACGTATATAAACATAAGCCTAATGAAAAGTAAACGTAAAAACGTTAAACCACGCACGTCTGTTGTGGCATGCTAGCGCAGACCGAAACGTAAAACATAGAAAAGAATAACCAAGTCGACCTATGATCTAGCATTGGTACAGGGTTAAATGAGACAAAATAGATGTAAAAACATTAAACCATATACGCAAGTTACAGTGTGTTAACTCACAAAATTTAGATTGAAACGTAAGATGAAAAAAAAAAACCCCAACAGTAATGACACAAATTTACAAAAGATAAAAAATATAGGTGTTAAAAGTTAAAAAAGACATAATCATAAAATGACAAAATTGCTACATATTGATATATTGATAAGAAGTTCAAGAATTAGAAACCGTAAATGTTTATAACTAGTTTTCTACCTCGCGCGTTGCGGCGGAAAAAGTATGCCTTGCTAAATAAGAGATAAGTGTAAACCAACAAAATGAATGCACCAGATGATCGATCAATACCGACTCTAATTAACTAAAGTTAAATAAAAAAGCAACACTATCAATGAAATTCGGTCTAAAAACCCCAATGACGTGATACAAACCGAGTGTGGCGATCCTTGCGTTCCTCTTGAATATTGTCATGCATTTGTTCCTTTGTTTCTGTGAACCAATAGAGATAAGTGAAATTAGTAGTATATTTGTGGTTTGCTTAAAGAACACATGTAAAACAGTTTTCTGATTCAAGAACACCAACAGGAAACTGTTCTTATGTATGTGAACATTCAAAGGGAGTTGACATCTTTGGATGTCTACAGTATTTGAAATTTACAGAACAAAATCTCTTTTTATTATCCTTCTATAACAATAAAAGTAAAGCTATAAGTATACGCTGCGCTGAAGTTCATTTCAACCATGCGAGCCAGAGGTGGCAAGTCACAATGTTTATTGATAAACGGGTCAGTAATATATCGGATATATTTTGCCAAGTATGGGTCAAATGTGTAAGCTTAATGTTAGTGGATAAACTAAAATTGATTCAAAATGTCAAACTTCAGGCATTACAATGCCTAAAACCTGTTAATCGTTTTTATTTCAAGAATTAGATTGTTAGCAAAACAATGATATTTTTAATAATGTTTGAATAAATTATTTATAAAGATGAGGAAGATAAAATATAAAAAGTTCTTGTGGCTCCCACCCGACCCAAATTGACATGTGCAAAAAATATTTATTATTGACCAAAATCTTTAACCCTACACTATCGTTCCCCCAACCAAAAAACCCATCCCCAACAACATCGTTAACCGTCTCCAAAAACCAAAAAAACTAACGAAAAAAATAGAAATTACAACAAATTCAAGATGACAGTTAAAAATTACATACCTTTATTTGTCGACCCAAAAGTCCAAAACAGACCAACAATGGCGGTGGCGGTAGTAAAGTGCAGAGAGAACCTAGATTCTGGAAAATAGATGAATATGTGTGCAAATCTATATCTATATTCTATTTATCTATATATTGCAAGGGGATTAATCCTACATGTCATACTCTTATGCAATCTCTTCTTTGAGAGATGTCACATAGGATGTGATGTGGCAAGTGTAAACCAATTAAAAAAAAGGAATAAATATGATTTAACCTAATCTATTAAATACCTAATCTACTAAATCTAAATATTAAAACATTATTATTTTTACTCTCATGTTTCCTCCCATAACTTTTAAACGTTAATATCTTTTATATACGAAATTTTTTAAAGAAAAAAAACTACACCAAATTAACAAGCGTTTTATTATCTTTCCGACGAATACCATAGTGCTATATAAAAAACGGAGAAAAAAATGACTATTTTTTGTAACCCGACAAGTATTGTGTCAGGTTTGGGATTAGTTTAAAAAAAAAAACAAATCTTTGCGCCGAGGTATAAATCTAGTGCCATTACAAATGAATTCGGAAGTTTGTAATTGATCATTCTAAAAAGAACTAACATGAAATAAGAAAAAAAATTTAATTATTGAAATATTGAACGAATTAGTCTAAGGTTATGTGATGCATTAAAAAATTCATGGGTATATGATCGGGTATATAGTTCGGGTATTTTGGTATGTTGTTTCAGGTAATCGGGTCGGGTATTACCTAAACCCAAACCTGACCCAAACCCACAACTTTTTTAAACTAATCCCAAACCCGACAAAATACCTGTCGGGTTACAAAAAATAGTCATTTTTTTCTCCGTTTTTTATATAGCGCTATGGTACTCGTTGGAAAGATAATAAAACGCTCGTTAATTTGGTGTAATTTTTTTTCTTTAAAAAATCTCGTATATAAAAGATATTAACGTTTAAAAGTTATGGGAGGAAACATGAGAGTAAAAATAATAAAGTTTTAATATTTAGATTTAGTAGATTAAGTATTTAATAGATTAGGTTAAAGATTATAATAGATTAGGTTAAATCATATTTATTTCTTTTTTTAATTGGTTTACACTTGCCACATCACATCCTATGTGGCATCTATCAAAGAAGAGATTGCATAAGAGTATGACATGTAGGATTAATCCCTTTGCAATATATATATATATATATATATATATATATATATATATATATAGTGGAAGTATATAGAGAAAACCCTTGTTATATGGTAAACTCTGGAAACTCTAACTTCCCGACTTTTTTTTTATGAAAATGTTAGGGTATGTAATATACATTTTTTTAAGCATTTTGAGCCAAAAAAAATCAAAAAAGCGCCGAACGGTTTTTTTTTTAAAAAAAAAACAAAAAACGTCTTCTGTTAACATATAATTAATAGATGGTTAACACCTGTTATTATCGCTTAACATGTGTTAGTCAAAATTTTATTTTATTTTTTTAAAAAAAACTACTCGGCGCTTTTTAAATTTTTTGGCCCAAAATGCTTAAAATCATGTATATTACTTGCCCTATTTTTTTCAAAAAAAAAAAAAAAAAAAAATTGGTAAGTCAGAGTTTCCAGAGTTTACCGAATAAGGACGGGTTTCCAAAATATCCTAACCCTATATATATATATATATCTATATAGGGTGGGGTTAGGATACAAAAGGTGTGTTTTGTGAGAAGTGTGAGATGTAATTGTGTCCTTTACATCATATTGGTGGATGGTTGAGATTAAATAAATGGCAAAAGTGTAATTTTTCTTATAATTTAATTGATTAATTAGTTCTTGTAGGGTATAATTGTCAAAACACCATTATTTAAAAACAAAAACCATTAATCCAGAAACATCTCTCCCCCAATTTAGGTGACTTTCCATAATTCCTAATAAAACCTACGAGCATATCTTCCCCCTCTTTCTCATCAATCCATACCATCAAAAAAAATCATAAACCTGGATCATCAAATATTCAAAATCAAATGAAGAAAAAATCACGATTAAAAAGACCTATAACCCATATGGATGAGATGGCGATGGTCATACATGATTTTTTTGCCACTCATTTTGTGCACTGTTATGATTTTTTTGCAATGTAATTCATTTATAATTATTTATAGTTTTCTTCTTCGACATTCTTTTTTTTGTAATGCATTCTATTGTGTGCACTGTTAAGATGTCTTTTTATGTTTATCCGACAGTGTTAAAAACACAATGTAAAGCCAATGTAAACACGATGGGTTTTATGTTTAACCAATAGCGTTAAAACACAATAGGTTTATGTTTAAATGATAGTCTTGTTCTTGTTTGTGTGTTTTATGTTGAAACAGATTTCTTATAATGTGCTCATCAAAACACACTATTTTTACATAGAAAATAGTTAGGAAGGATGAGAGAATAAAAACACAATTGGTGAGATTTGAATATAAAACACAAAGATTTGAATATAAAACACAAAACTTGTGAGATTATTTGGTCAAAGAATTCGTGGATGATTGTAGAAAAGAAATGCTTGTTAATTAGTAAAAACTCTTAAAGAAATCCCCAATAATATCTCAAATTAATTAAAGATTGAATTTTCCATGGTGATTATCTTAGCGTGTTTTATGTTGTACGTCTTAAAAAAACATTGTGATTAAGAAAAAAACACCATGTATGACTAAACACATTATTTAGATGAACATAATAAAACATCACACGTTGTATAAAAATGTAAAAATCTGCCTTAAATATAAAACACAATCTGTTAATTTTCCCAAAAAAATCGTGAAGGTATAAACAGACAATGAGATTTGTAGATATATATATATATATATATATATGTTAATCGATTGAAAGGTTTAATTAAAAATCCCGAATATCTCTCATAATTGATTATTGATTGAAATTATCATATGGTTGATTATGTATAAAATTACCTTAATGACCTTGAAATTGAATTATACTAGTGCCACGTGTCAGCCTCATAAGCCTTCTCACCCTTCTCACAAATTCTATCTTTTGTACCGGAACCTCTATATATATATATATATATATATATATATATATATATTGCAAAGGTATTAATCCTACATGTCTTACTTTTATGCAATATCTCATTTGAGAGATGCCACATAGGATGTGATATGACAACTTTAAACCAATTAAAAAAAGAAATAAATATGATTTAACCTAATCTATTAAATACATAATCTACTAAATCTAAATATTAAATCTTTATTATTTTATCTCTCGTGTTTCCTCCCATAACTTTTAAACGTTAATATCTTTTATATACGAGATTTTTTATAGAAAAAAATTACACCAAATTAACGAGCGTTTTATTATCTTTCCAACGAGTACCATAGTGCTATATAAAAATCGGAGAAAAAAATGACAATTTTTTGTAACCCGACAGGTATTGTGTCGGGTTTGGGATTAGTTTAAAAAAAATTGTGGGTTTGGGTCGGGTCTGGGATTAGGTGATACCCGACCCAATTACCCGAAACAACATACCCAAATACCCGAACTACATACCCGATCATATATCCATGAATTTTTTAACGCATCACATAACCCTTAGACTAATGCTTAGACTAATGCGTTCGATATTTCAATAATTAACTTTTTTTTCTTATTTCATGTTAGTTCTCTTTAAAATGATCGATTACAAACTTCTGAATTCATTTGTAATGACACTAGATTTATACCCCGGCGCAGAGATTCGTTTTTTTATATATTTGAATATGATAACTTATGGCAGAGATTTGTTTAAAACAATAATAATAATAATAATAATAATAATAATAATAATAATATATTTTATTATGTTATATTAGATATTTCAACCCGAGACATTCCTGGGATAAAAACTAGTATGTATATATAAGAAGTTTGTTAACTACATATATACGTGTAAAGCATAACCTAATATCACTTCTTCCAACCTGTCAAAGAATCTTAATTACGTACTTCTAAGTTGTGTCTACCTTCACAATTAATCTATAATTTCTAATAAACGATATAAACATTCTATATGAAATACTATACTAATATCATCATTTGAATTATTAATTTGGCTTGATAGTGACTCATATATTTCCTGTTATTTGATTTGGACCTGCAGCTGTTTCTAAGCCACAGAAAGTTAACCGATCTAATCTCCTTAATACTTGACATCACATACTCTCATATTAGAAACACCCAAGAACATCCCTATTGACAAGTTGAGCACAATTGTTAAATCTAATTATGTAATTAGTAATTACTTTGAATCATAAAATTAATGGTTCAGTTCAGCATAATTGCAACTAGCTTTCATCCCTCTAGCTCTAAGGTAACAATACCACCACACTTTGAAGATCTAATGCCGTTGTTTATCATGTCAAGATATATAAAAAATATATATCACACACAAACATCATAAACATATTTGGTGTTTTTAAAAAAAGATAAAAAAAAAAAAACCAGCTGGACAAAAAAAAAAACGATCGGGTTGAGTGTAGTTAACAAGTGTAGTTAACAGGTTGGTTACTGTTTAGACCGATGAACCAAAATTCATTTATTTTATTTTTTTTTTTTTGCGAGAAAATTGCTCGAATAGTCCATGTGGTTTGCTCAGATTTCACCTTTAGTCCCCAACTTTTAAAAATTACAAGTATAGTCCTCAACTTTTGACATTTTTTAACTCGGATAGTCCCTGGAGCTAACAGAGGTTAAATAATCCAGTTAAGTGAGTGTGAAATTACTAAACTACACTCACTTAAATAAAAATATGTAATAATAAAAAATAATACTAATTAATGTGGGTCTCACACTTCATCTTCTCCACCTCATCACCTCCACAAACCACCACCACCCATCTCCACACTTCACCACCACCGACATTCACCAACCACCATAGCCACTACCCACCCAACAACCCCCCGACATTCAAGGGAAGCCAGAACTTTGGGGAAACTATCATCAGAAAGAATGGATGAGAAATTTTGATCGAGAAAAAGTTGGACAGACCAATAGTGGTGTAGAACAATCTGAGCAAAGGAGGAACCTGTTCGCATGTGACATCCGTCACCCTCGTCTTTCATCAAATTGTCAATTATAGCCCTTCAAATATTTCCATTATAGTCCCTGCAAGTTTCGTCATATTTGGATTTAATTTTTTAACGAACTAAAATTTTATCAGTTATATTTATAAGTTAATTTGGGTATAAGTTTTAATCAAATGCGTAGGTGAAACGTATTCGTAAAAGATTTTATAAAAAATGTAGTTTTATAAAGCTTTAAAAACATTTTGGTTAATCTTGTTAACTTGGTTAAGCTTTATAATGGGAAAACTAACTAAGTTATAATATTTCTAACCTAGTTTAATGGTGAGGGACCTTTCCTGCCAAGTTTAGATAGTTTAAAAAAAATAAAAATAAAAATCTGATATGTTCCTCCTCACGTTTTTCCGACCAGAATGACCGGCAGGTTCGCCGGAAACAGTTTGGGGCCGAGATAATGCACTTCAACGTTTTTTTTCGAATTCCATATCTTTCTCCTCAACGGTGTAACGTTTCCCCATCATTAAATCAAGTTATTATGCGTTAATTATGGACTTTAAATCCGGGTTATCAACCGAAACCGTCGGAATTATTATAACTATTAAAAACGCATTTTTAACCATTTATTATATAATTTGATCTCACCATCTCATTTCTGCACTAATCACCTTCGAAAACCCACTAATAATCATAGAAATTCATGTCCAGAAGGCATTGGAATAGGACCTTGTGTAGCGACTTCTAAATCTTCTTATTAACGCTTCAAATCATTCCGTGTAAGTGTTTTCTTGTTGCCATTCTATTTTTCGGGTACCTCTGATCAAAAGCCCTCAATTACTGAACATTATTGTGTTCTAAATCGGACTATTAGATTTGGTTAGGGTTAGGGTTTTGGCTAGAGTTATTTGGGGAAAAAGATGAGTTGGAAACTAATATATTTATATTTATTTTTCTGGTTAAAGTCACTAATATGGTTAGTGGATTTTGATCGCTTTCGCAAACAGTGAGTATATCTTTCCCCTTTTTTACTATTTTACATTTCGGGGTGACTCATGTACTTACTATCAAGTTTATATTTCCTTTTACTAAAATAGCAATTCTTATGTGTGTTTGCTTGTGTTATTTTGTGTATCTATGACCTGTCAAATCATTAACCGCTGGGCGGCCTGGCATTTCAATGAATAGTACTATGGTATATACCCTTGTGACTCTGTTGAGAGTCCTCGTCATTGCTATGTATTACATTACTACTAGCGCATACTATATATATCTGCTTTTCTTTACATAGGGTTGATTTTGAACGGATATTACTTATTACATAATTGCAAATGGTACCGCACATGAATTGCTAAACACTTTTCCTACTACATTTATTCAAACAGGGTATGCTCACCAATACATTTTGTATTGACCAAATCAATTTTGTACATGTTTCAGGTTCTTATGAGATTACTTCCAAGCGTTTGGAACTTAGACTTAGATTGAGATTACTGTATCTTAGTTTAGATTGCTAGTCGTAATTGTTGTATTTCTTTCAATGTAATAAATTATTAAATTCAATGTATTCAAATTTATATTTCTAGTCCATGAGCTATTGAACAATCGTCACTACGTGACACCTCGATGTTTCCGCCATCGGTTGGGGTGTTACAGATTGGTATCAGAGCCATGGTTATAGGGAATTAGGTTATTAGAATGCCTTTTAGCCTAGTCTATAACTAAGCTTACTTTCACGAGTCCTCTCATTTATATTTCTCTTATTTCCTATTATTTTCTTTCAAGATATTTTCGTTATTATTTCTCGTTATTCTTTCGATATTTTTCTTGGCGAAGGAGACACTCGTATTTCACAAACGAAACGATATCATCAAGTTAGGAGTGGTATCCATACCTTGGTGATTCGTTTCACTCCTCTATAGGTTATTTATCTTAGGAATATATCTTTGAGATAGGAGTGACATCCACACCTCAAAGAGTATTTCCTTCAAAAAGAAACTTAACCACTAAGCTGGGAGTGATATCCTTAACTTAGTGATTGGTTTCATTCCACAATCGTTTTCAATTTTGAAATACATCTTTGAGTTAGGAGTGAAATCCACATCTCAAGGATCTATTTCTACACCTCGTTGATTATGAATTTTCTTAAATGTTGGTAATCTATTACATACTTTAATCTTATCATTCACGTCATTTTAAATCATGGTCTTTTAAAGCACATTAGAATTACACATAGTTCATGAAATGGTTTCATTTTGCATTTTACAAACTTGTACTGCATATTTTAAAGGACAAATGTAACCCTTTGTTTTCATATGACATAACCAATATATACTTTCGAAAGAAACTAGCAACTAATAATAAGCCTTATAACATTTTTCAAACTTGACGTCTCGTAAACACATGAAAATGTGCATTCGCGAAGATTTTTCAAATGAACCTGTTTTGAATCTAAAACACACATCGACTTCTAAAAAGTTATCCCCATGCATTACTATTATCCTTTCAACTATATCACAAAGTTCGAGCAAACTACGTTTTTGATAAACGGAAATTTATCTTATTACACTCGCACTCTTTCAGTCGCAAAACTTTTGGCCTAACAAAATATTGGACATATCCTTATCAGAATGTCACTAATTGTCTTTTATCACATAGTGCATATATGTAAAACTAACTAAATTTAAACCCTTATATCAGTAGACTATACGTCTGTTCTGCATACTCTCACTTATCGTAAAATTCATTATTTTATTCTTACACCATTTTATTCATAGTTATTTTTAACACATTATTTGTGATTATTTTCACATTGCCTATTTGCATTAATTCAACTCGTTTACTTTCATTTTGTGCAATTGTGCGATTTACTCGATTTATGTTATACTATTCTTTCAGTCGAAATTTTTTACTTATATACCTACTTGAACGCATATTTGGTATGCACATTTTCTTTCCTGTTTTGAGCAAAACCCTGTTATACATACATTATTTTTGTCCATCATCATGGTCAATGAACATACTAGTTGATAACTCGTATGAGATCTAAGCCAATGCCCATGTACAACTCGGATTAGAGTATTTCTTTAATCCGAGGGGAACGGTGTAAACCTCAGAGTTTATCAATATGAGTGTTTAGAGCCAACGATATGAACAAAAGTTACCGGTTAAGGGTGAACCCGAAAGGGAAGAACCTCTAACCATGTCTTATGCTTACATGTTATTCACATTACGGTTAAAGGGTAAACCCGTAAGGGAAGAACCTCTAACTATGTCATGATTGAACATTATTCATTACAGTGACTATTACATATTGGTTGCACGCATTTATTTCTTGTTAAGGTTATGGAAAAGCATAACACCTTAGTGTAAGGTAAATCGATGATTACGGTCCGGAACGCAATCATGGGTTTACAGGTACATGAGGGTGGTGTGTAATTCTATTTAGGCTATTGGTAGACAATCAGTATGAGTCCAAAGTATCGGGAGTGTGGTGGGTTAGCTGCGGTACACCCTATATATAAGCATAAACGATACTGCGGGAACGGACTAGGAGTCTGACCAAGAACCTACCCATTACTATATGATTACACGAGCTTCAATTCGTCTTCCTAGATTTTTTCTATTGACCACCCACACAGAAAACTAAAACCTTGTGTACTCTTACATCTTCGGGTATTTGGATTCTTCTTGTATACTCTAATAATATTTCTAAAGTAGGGGAGACTACTTTCATCAGTGTCTTTTCCTCACCCGTTACACGTTCCCAAAGCCTTTCACATTTAAACTCTCAATTTCTTAATCTCGGGTCAAAATTTTTGAAACTTTTACTTTGGGTATTAGACAACTATGTTAAATTTAGTCAAATCATAAATGATGGAATTTCCTTTTAAAAAAATCTAGTTGACTTTTACAACGCCTTTTGTTTCTTAGTAATCTCAACTTGAAAGAAATTTCGAGACGAAATTTTCTAAAGTAGGGGAGAATGTGACATCCGTCACCCTCATCTTTCATCAAATTGTCAATTATAGCCCTTCAAATATTTCCATTATAGTCCCTGCAAGTTTCGTCATATTTGGATTTAATTTTTTAACGAACTAAAATTTTATCAGTTATATTTATAAGTTAATTTGGGTATAAGTTTTAATCAAATGCGTAGGTGAAACGTATTCGTAAAAGATTTTATAAAAAATGTAGTTTTATAAAGCTTTAAAAACATTTTGGGTTAATCTTGTTAACTTGGTTAAGCTTTATAATGGGAAAACTAACTAAGTTATAATATTTCTAACCTAGTTTAATGGTGAGGGACCTTTCCTGCCAAGTTTAGATAGTTTAAAAAAAATAAAAAAAAAATCTGATATGTTCCTCCTCACGTTTTTCCGACCAGAATGACCGGCAGGTTCGCCGGAAACAGTTTGCGGCCGAGATAATGCACTTCAACGTTTTTTTTTCGAATTCCATATCTTTCTCCTCAACGGTGTAACGTTTCCCCATCATTAAATCAAGTTATTATGCGTTAATTATGGACTTTAAATCCGGGTTATCAACCGAAACCGCCGGAATTATTATAACTATTAAAAACGCATTTTTAACCATTTATTATATAATTTGATCTCACCATCTCATTTCTGCACTAATCACCTTCGAAAACCCACTAATAATCATAGAAATTCATGTCCAGAAGGCATTGGAATAGGACCTTGTGTAGCGACTTCTAAATCTTCTTATTAACGCTTCAAATCATTCCGTGTAAGTGTTTTCTTGTTGCCATTCTATTTTTCGGGTACCTCTGATCAAAAGCCCTCAATTACTGAACATTATTGTGTTCTAAATCGGGCTATTAGATTTGGTTAGGGTTAGGGTTTTGGCTAGAGTTATTTGGGGAAGAAGATGAGTTGGAAACTAATATATTTATATTTATTTTTCTGGTTAAAGTCACTAATATGGTTAGTGGTGTAGTGGTTAAGGTTGTGGTGTTGGAGTGGGCAGACCCGGGTTCGAACCCAGGCGTCCCCCACCTTTTCTCAGTTTTATTTTTATTTTTATTTTAAGCATATAATAATCATTTTTAATACATATAAATTTATAATATTCATAATAAATCCATTTTTGCTCCAAAAATTATGAAAATTTAGGTGTAGCATCATGACACTATAAAGAAAATTATCACACTTTTACTTTGTGAAAATTATTTAATTTTCGTTATTTTATTAATTTAAATTTTTTTAATCATATTTAATTGATTAAAAATTCATTTTAATGATTTTAATCTCAAACTTTTCGAGAAATTATTTCTAGTCATTATGAACTGAAATAAAAATATTTGGGTCAGAATACAATTATTTTTATTAATTTTTCTATTTTTAATCGTTTAAACATGATTTAATCTCAGTAAATCAGTTTTAAATATAAATAAGTTTATAAAAAGTATGAGAAAATTAATTTCATTAATTTACATAAGAAAGCATCCATTTTCTATAAAAATAGCATTTTTGGGTCATGTCTTGTATTATTAACATTATTTATGTTTAATTAGACATAATTAAACATTCATTTATTTATTTATTTACACTATTTAAACATCTATTTTATAAATAATTTTCTTATAAAATAGAAATTTATTATGTTTGAAAATCTTAATTACCATTTGTTGGATTATTGTGAAACTCATAATTATTTAGTTACACATTTATATTATTGTATATTATTTACAATAATTAGTTAGAGTAATTATCTACATTATTTTGTCTTAATTATTCAAACATATTTTTATCTAAATATTCAATAGGAAATAATTATATTACTTAAACCACATTTACAACCTTTCATATATTATTTGTGATATACAACTTTTACATTAACGCGATTTATCATAAAACTCTAATTCTCCAAATCGACTTAGCAAACCCTAATGCCTTAGATCCTAGTTACCTTAGACTTTTTAGACATTTCCTTATTAGTATTCTTACACATTATAGGTTGAATCCCTCGGAATTCCCATTACTTAGCTCACGACCACTTAAGTGGATTTTGATCGCTTTCGCAAACAGTGAGTATATCTTTCCCCTTTTTTACTATTTTACATTTCGGGGTGACTCATGTACTTACTATCAAGTTTATATTTCCTTTTACTAAAATAGCAATTCTTATGTGTGTTTGCTTGTGTTATTTTGTGTATCTATGACCTGTCAAATCATTAACCGCTGGGCGGCCTGGCATTTCAATGAATAGTACTATGGTATATACCCTTGTGACTCTGTTGAGAGTCCTCGTCATTGCTATGTATTACATTACTACTAGCGCATACTATATATATCTGCTTTTCTTTACATAGGGTTGATTTTGAACGGATATTACTTATTACATAATTGCAAATGGTACCGCACATGAATTGCTAAACACTTTTCCTACTACATTTATTCAAACAGGGTATGCTCACCAATACATTTTGTATTGACCAAATCAATTTTGTACATGTTTCAGGTTCTTATGAGATTACTTCCAAGCGTTTGGAACTTAGACTTAGATTGAGATTACTGTATCTTAGTTTAGATTGCTAGTCGTAATAGTTGTATTTCTTTCAATGTAATAAATTATTAAATTCAATGTATTCAAATTTATATTTCTAGTCCATGAGCTATTGAACAATCGTCACTACGTGACACCTCGATGTTTCCGCCATCGGTTGGGGTGTTACATCGCATCAATTGAAGTGTGTAAATAATAATAAAACTTGAAGGAAAGAAGAAGGAAGAAACATATGAGGAGGATAGATTAGAGACCCATATATTGGTGTGAAGAGGGTCGATATCAATGAAACCGGTTTCATAAACAACAAGATTAACTCTGGAATGGATGTCGTCCAGAAGTGGACCCAGAACAAAACCGCAGCCAAAGAGGGACACAGAAACTAATGGCCATATTATCTTCTTCTTGTTCTGTTTAGTTTGGCTGCAACATGCGAATTGTTTCCGGCTATGGCGACATACAGGAACCGGAATCTGAATTGGATGGAATCAGGTAGATGAGCCAATACAAAGATAATGTGGAGAAGATAAAGTGTGGGACCCACATTAATTAGTATTATTTTTTATTATTATATGTTTTTATTAAAGTAAGGGTAGTTTAGTAATTTCACATCCACTTAACTGTATTATTTAACCTCCGTTAGCTGTAGGGACTATCCGAGTTAAAAAATGTCAAAAGTTGAGGACTATACCTGTAATTTTTAAAAGTTATGGATTAAAGGTGAATTTGAGCAAACCATAGGGAGTATTCGAACAAATTTTTTTTTAAATTATTATTGTAAATTGCACGTAGTGATTCATTTATAACTTTAATGAATGAATTATAATCTATATATATATATATATATATATATATATATTGCAAAGGGATTAATCATACATGTCATAATCTCATGCAATCTCTCATTTGAGAGATGCCACATAGAATGTGATGTGGCAACTCTAGACCAATTAAAAAAAAGGAATAAATATGGTTTAAATATGGTTTAACCTAATCTATTAAATATCCAATCTATTAAATTTAAATATTAAACCTTTATTATTTTCTCTCCAATGTTTCCTCCCATAACTTTTAAACGTTAATATCTTTTATATAAATATTAACAAGATCATATCCACAATCAAATCTTGTAAAAACATGCATGATCTTTAGTCATAGTTGACGATGGATCAACCCATGTACCATAATGATTGCAATGATCAATGATTGATCAATATTGGGTTCTATTGTTAACTTGAAAACATCATTGGTGTTTTTAAAAAAAGAATTAAAAAAAAAAAACAGCTGTCCAAAAAAAAAAACCAATCTGGTTGAGTGTATTTAGGGTATATTTAGCAAAACTAGCTGGTAGCTAAAAGCTGCAAGCTGGTAGCTAGAAGCTTTTTAGATATATTTTGGTGTTTGGCAGAGTAGCTTGAACTTTTAATAAAATGTATAAAATAACCGAAATGGGTATAATTAAAACCTTGTAAAGAAGGTTTTTATTTTATTTTTAAAATAAAATGAGTATTTGTGTCATTTACTAATTAAAAGCTTGTAGCTAGTAGAGTTTTTTTCTCCTAACCTAAAAACTTCCAGCTCCTTCAACATACAAGGCTTTTTATTGAGTATGAACTTTTCTCTTATAAGCTTGTAGCTTCTAAAAGCTTTTAAAAGCTCATTGCCAAACATACCCTTAACAGGTTGGTTACTGTTTAGACCGATGAACCAAAATTAACCCATGACCTCTTGGTCTAGTAGTATTGTAATGTGAGTTTGTGTGTTCAAATCCTTGCAAATGCAAGGTGTGGTGAGGTGAAATAAAAGTGTAATAAAAATTTGCCGATCAAATTTTTTTTTTTACAACTTTAGTTTTCATATTTTGTTTATTTAATGAATTATAATTATAATTTATTAATATTACAAATCCGCAAATTTTAAATTAGTTATATATTTTTTCAAAGTTCCAAGTTATTTATGACGTAATTCAATTTCTAAACATGATTTGATTAGTGAAACAGCAAGACGATTGGTTTGATAGAAAAAGCCCTATCTATTGGCACCCCCACCTTGTCTATCTAAATTCCACAGCAGCCTTCAAAGCGGAGTTTTGGGTAAAGCTCAGTGTTTTGAACCCAAAAGCTGACAGCATCAGGTGGTATCAGGTGGGGGGCCTTGGGATTGGTGTTAAGCTCTGAGCTTAAAGTCTGATAAAGCTTTGACTGGTGTGACAATGATGTCACCCATGAGCCCTATACGCGGAGCTTTGAGGGGGCCAAAATAATTTTTTTGGGGGGTGTGATTAGCAAGGTTCGATAGAAAAGCAAAAGTTCATGAAACGATTGCTACAAGACAATTCAACTTCTAATGATTTACATCTAACTATTGAATTTGTTGAAAAGTTACTCAAATGTATATACAACATATATATTCCCAATCCCAATGTTAGTAGGCATCCACCTAATCAAAACATGATTACACACCAAAATCCAAGCAAAAATTGTATGATTTACAACTTATCACAAAACTTTGATTTCACTATACAATCCCCACTCCTTTGATCCGATCTTCACTTCTTCCCAAAATTGCATTAAAAAAAAGCCCACAATCAAATGCGGCTTTAAAATCTTCAACCATCTAAGCATAAATATTAACAAGATCATATCCACAATCAAATCTTGTAAAAACATGCATGATCTTTAGTCATAGTTGACGATGGATCAACCCATGTACCATAATGATTGCCATGATCAATGACTGATCAATATTGGGTTCAATTGTTAACTTGAAAACATCGGTTCCAAGATCCATTCCTGAAGATGTTTGCTTTCTTTTAACCTCAGCAACCAAGGCACCATCTTGATCAAGATTCACAATCTTGAACCCTAATTTTCCACCAACAATCTTGTAACCTCCTTGATCAAACCCTAAATCTACATGTATCGTGTTACGATGTCTTGTAGCACGAAACCATCGTTGTTTTTTGGAAAAATCCCACTTATATCCATCCCAACATCCGAAAATTCGTAGTTTCTGCATCATTAGAAAAAAAAAATCAAATTAGATGGTAATTAACTTTATTTTGGTATATCGTTACATTAATTAAGATATGATTTAATTATTGTACTCATATAAATAGTTGATGAATGATGATACATACCTTTCGTTGTATTGCGAAAAGAACGTTGCCTCGAATATCCATCAAGTAGACTTGTGAACTGCATTTCTTGTCATAATTATCAACCCTATACACAATTTCACCATTTGAGTTGTATGCTGTGCATCCATGGCTGTTGTATACCAAAGACTTCATCCATATTGTAAAGCATTCTTGTTTTGAGCTTATGTATGGAGATGATGATGACGATGATGGTGATGGTGATGACGGTGATGGAGTTTGAGGATAGACCTTAGCCATTGAAGGGAGGAAAGCAGGTTATGTTAGAAGATGGAGGGTTCTATATATATACATACACCCATGTGTTGTCTAGAAAAATAGCCAACCATTATTTGTTTGGCACATATTTTATGTTATCTTATTAAAATATTTTTAATTGATAAAACTACAAATATAATTTGCAACAATACCGCATAGTTTAATAGTTTACAAATTTGGCATTGGTCATACTTGGGATAACAATGATGGTTTCTAAGGTGTGATAGAGAAAGAGGTAAATATTAAATCAAAATTGTGAGAAATAATGTTGGGTAATGATTTCTTACTTTAACAAATGGTAGACATATACATATATTTCTCCATGATTTATGGACTCATGTACACGTTTAATTAATTGCTTTTTATATATGCGATACTAATTGTAAACAAAAAAAAAGAAGAAAAAAGAAAAAGTAAACCTTATCATTATTTGTCTTAACAAATAAATTGATTTGGATAAATTATTTATAGGTTAATTCAGACAATTAAAATTATAAAATTCGTTAAATTGAGGGTGCATAAGATAAACCGGTGTAATATTAAACTTCCTAACTTTAAACGGATCTAAGCAAAGCATCCCACCACTACCGATGTGTGTTGCCACAACCTACTAGTCGTTGTCGCCACCTCTCCTATGACCGTCGCTGCCACTTCATCGTTGCCAACATAGCCGTCTCTCCAAAACTTTCATCACAACCTTTGCCGCCACTATTGTAACCACCCACCATCGCCGTCGCCACCTCCACCACCACTGTCAAACACCACGTACTTATCCACTACCATCCGTCCCTAGTACTGTATAAAAGCAATACCACATGCAAACTCATTTTAATACGTTTTTAAGACCATGCGTAGTGGGGGGCTTTATATATAAAGCCCCCATTTTTTATTGGTCCACGTGACAGCTGAGTCAGCATAGAGAGATAAAGTGAAAAATGGGTGTAGTGGTGGGGCTTTATTTATAAAGCCCCTATTAATATTTTATTATATCTTTTAAATTAAAAAATAATAAAATAATAATAATAAAGAGAGAGAGTATGAGGTGTCAAAGCATGATTGGTTGGGGGTTTTTGTTTCGGGCGTTACTTGTATCACGCCATAGCAGGTTTTTGAAAAATAAAGCCCCCCGTAGCAGTGTTGGGGGGGGGGGGGCGCTATTTTTTTTTCTTTTCAATATCACGCCCTCCACTATGGAGGGTCTAACAAATACGTTGACCATCTTGAAACATAATTCTAGTGTCATATGATTATGATTGATTAGTTAACAAATTTAGTTTCAAATCAAAAACCATTTAATAATACTTATATAAAAAAAATATTAGCTTCTTAACCATAGATCTTATCGTCAAATTTATTTAAACAAAAAATTATTACAATTTGAATGAATATTTATACTTTGCAAGCATTGGCGGACCCAGAAATTTTTTTTATGGGGTGCGGAATAATAAAACATATATAGGTCGTGAATCCATCAGGTGACCCGGGTCGGTTCGGGTCGGGTTCGGTCGATTCGTATACCAAAAATAATAGAACTAAAATTATAATCAACTAAAGGAAACCAAAAGCCCAAAACGTTCCATAATAATATTGCTCATCTAAAACAGAACCAAAGTTAAAATATAAAAACCCATAATAATATTTCTCATCTAGTCATGTAATAATATTCACATAATCACATTTACCTAATTACCTTTTGGAGTTTTGTTGGATTTGTTCAATTGTTTGTGAATTATGACGGGTCAACGTCACAGGTTCCTCTTCTTTGTTTAGCGATCGCCGATCAGAAGCAGGGAGGGAGTCGAACAACTTTTTTTTTTGTGTGTTTCTTTGTTTAGTGTTCTCCTGGCTTTAGGTTTGTTTTTGTTTTTTTTTTTCATTTTAATCAATATTAAAACACATGTTAGCTTACTAGTTAGGTGCCCGCACGTTGCGATGGGAAACAACATTTAGTTAACATGTGCATTGTGTGTCGTACTTTAAGCAATTATACTGTAAAACTTAAATTTAAGAGGTAAATTAGAAATGTATTATAATATAGTATAGATGATTTCGGTTCATTTTTGTTTGTTTCGTTTCGGTTATTACTTAACCATAACATATCATTTTTAAATTAAAAAAAAAACATAGTAAAACTATACTCAAATTAAAGAGAAAAAAATGTTCGTTTATACGGTGTAATAATATTAGGAAAAATATTAACGTATAAAAAAAATATGGACGTTTAAAAATCGTGGGGGTAGGTGGTTAAAATAAGGGTGAAAAATGTAATTGTTATTTAAATAAAAAAAGTTGAGCAAAGTTGAGGGGGAAAATGTGTAAGTATTGTATAAAAGACATATTTGCCCTCAAAGGTAGTTAAAATATGCATTGTGTTTTGTACTCTAAGAAATTATGCTTGTAAAACTTAAATTTTAAGAGGTCCTTGTGAAATGTATTATAAGATAGTATAGATTATAAAGTTTGGCCTTGGGCTCATTCTTGATATTAGGCTACTAACTAATAAAATGGGCTAACTCTTGACCTATAATTATATTTTTTTTTCTTGAGGTCGGTTTCAAAAGTTCAAGGGGTGCGACTGAAAATTTTCATGGGGTGCGGACGGGATTAACGCGCGTATATAACACTAATTTTTTTTTTTTCAAGGTGGGCGCCCGCACCCCTTGGACTATGTGTAAGTCCGCCCATGTTTGCAAGTAGGGCACCATGCATGTGGGGAACAAATTGTTGTATGTTTCCGGATTAGACATATGGCCCATCAACCTCGGGTTCACTCATCCTTCAACAGGTCAACCATCCTTTTGAATATCGAATCGGTTAATACAATGTATTTGTATCATAGGCTTCGGCAATATTGTTTGTTTGATTACGTGATAAGTCAAAATTTCACATTTCAAAAGGTTAGAATCAGATCTAAAATTTCGGGTTGTCACATGTGTAACTTACTCTGAAATAAATAAAGTTAATGTTCAATTAGCTAGATTATAATCATATAATTGTCAAAGCTTAGATATATAAAGTAGGGATAATTGCCAAAATAAACACCTGGCCAAGCATATTTGTCAAAATAAACACATGATGCGTCTAAGCATTAGGGACGAGCTACACGTGTAAAGTCTTCAGACGCTTTAATTTTTAAGGTCCCTGCGTCTAAACTTTAGACTCGAGGCTTTTATTTAGACTCAAGAATAGGTGCTCCCTTTGCGTCTAAACAACAGCCTCGCGTCTAAAGTTTAGACGCAGAGACCTTAAAAATTAAAGCGTTGAAGACTTTACACGTGTAATCATCTGATTGGTAGACGCAAAAAGTAGCTCGCCCCTAATGTTTAGACGCATCAGGTATTTATTTTGGCAAATATGTTTGGTCAACTGTTTATTTTGGCGGTCCTTATCATTTCACCCTTTTTTTTTTCTTATGCAACAACAAATAAATAAATAACAAAAGGCGATTAGGGTTAGGGTTTGCATGCATGGCGGCAAGGGAAAGGTTCAAGCTTAATACTTGGTACGATGCACTGAGTAAGAAGGGTAAAGGCAAGACTAGTAATCAACAATCCAGGATTCACAACAGATCGGGTGAAGGAACAAAGTA
The DNA here is from genome assembly GCA_030844895.1 of Ambrosia x helenae. NCBI lineage: Eukaryota > Viridiplantae > Streptophyta > Magnoliopsida > Asterales > Asteraceae > Ambrosia > Ambrosia x helenae. The sequence goes on along the minus strand of CM061226.1, from coordinate 98,110,804 downwards.
TTTCGTGTCAAATCTACCGGAACGATGTTCGTCTGCGGATCTGGCAGAGATGTTTAATCGACATGCAGAGGTGTTGGGAACGTATATCGCGAGGAAGTATGATCGTCTTGGTAAGAGGTTTGGATTTGTTACACTTAAGGTTGATAGGAACCGTGCGGATCTGGAAGCAAGGTTGAAGGACATGTGGATTGGCAGTTACAAACTGTTTATCTCACAGGCAAAGTTCGTTGACGATGATTCGGGTAGGAAAAAGGATGAGAAGGTGTGGCAACCAGTGAAGGAGACTCATCAGGAGGAAGCGGCTGAGAAGGGGGTGAACGCTGATAAAGGTAAAACGGTGGATCAAAACGTTAATGTGGTAAGTAGTTCTCGCTCTTTCAGGGATACTTTAATTGATAAAGAGTTAGGGGATTGTTGCCCGGAGATTAAGATTGATGGCAATATGGGTGCATTCGGAGATTTGTATGAAAGGGGGTTAGTGGTAAGAGTTAAAGGTTTTACTGAGTTGGATAGGCTGCGAATACTTTTGAATGAGGTTTGGGAGACGCCAATCCAGATCAGGTACATGGGTGGATTCTATGTGCTTCTAGAGTTCAGGAACAATGCCGAGTTGGAAGACTTTGTTGCGAATACTAAGTTGTGGGAGGGTTTCCTGGAATCTTGTGAGCAGTGGAGAGGATAAGTACTCAAGTATGATAGAATTGCATGGCTTCGGTTGCATGGAGTTCCCTTAACACTGTCCTGTCCCCAAGTCTTTGATGTTTTAGCATCGAATTTTGGGAGGGTGGTGAAGTCTGCACAGTTCGAAGAGGATGGGTATGATTTATCATCAGCGGTGGTCGGGGTTTTGGTCGATAAGGTAGAGCGATTGAGACAAAAGTGTTTCTTGAACTGGCAGAGTAATAGAATGGAGGTTTTGGTAGAGGAAGAAGATGTAGGGTGGATACCAGATTGTCTTGTTGAGTTCGAGGCAGATGAAGAGATTGAGAAGGGGACGGATAATATGACTGTGGAGGTGGAAGGTGAGAAATCATTAGAGGACGGGGAGATAAACATTCAAATTCAGGTTGAGCAGGAACGGGTTAACGATTCTTGTCTGGAAGAGAGCTCTAAACAGAAGGAGGTTGAGCAAGAGCCTATTCCAACGGTGTTTACCGAAGGTATTCGTTCGGGGTTATCTAAAAAGAAGAGAAGGAAAAGTTTTCGTAAAAAGTCTCCGGGTAAGTCGCCGAATCTTTCGGACCCTGGTAGACCTAAGAAGCGACAGAGAGATGGTAGCGACCCGTTTGATATTGATCGTTTTATTTTCCCGGAACCTACTCATCTTGCGAATCACGATGGAGATATAGACGGGGAATACATGACTCCGGACCTTAACGCTCGGCTGGACGTGGAAGAAACAGCTAGTGTTGATGTTCATAATAGCATTGTTCAGGTTCAACCGTTGGTATTTGATATTGGGGATGAAGTCCAAAAAACGATCGAGCTTGCTACAGCCTTAGGGGCTGGAAACATGGTGGATTTTGAGAAGGAGTTAGTAGATGAGATTAATAAAGAAGGGTTTCAAGAGGTTGGTCAATGAATTTGGTATCTATCAACATAAGAGGTCTGGGGTGCTTTGAGAAAGCCGATTGGATCCGGAAAATTCGTATTAGGAACGGAGCGGGTTTAGTATTGATACAAGAGACTCAGTTCGTTAGTTTAGACGGGGTGAACGTTTCTAGATTCTGGGGTAATGATAATTATGGGATGGATTGGGTGGACGCCACAGGTAGATCGGGAGGCCTGTTGACGTTATGGGATTCAAAGAAGTTCAATATGGCCTCGGTGTCTAAGCAAAGGTATTTCTTGGCTCTTCGTGGGGTTGTGAAAGAAACGGGTAAGGATCTGTTGGTTATAAACGTTTATGCGCCTCAAAAACCTTCGGATAAGAAGGTTTTATGGGGTGCGTTGACGTCTATGCTTGCTTCCTATAGTGGTTCGGTGATCATGGGAGGAGATTTCAATTGCGTGCGGGATAGAGATGAGCGCAAGAACTCGAAGTTTAATGCGAGCTCTACCGAAGACTTTAATGAGTTTTTGGAAGATGTGGGTATGCATGAGTATGTTCTTCGGGGTCGGAAGTTTACGTACGTGACAGGGAACAAGTGTAGCCGCATAGATCGTATTTTTGTGTCATGGGAGGTGTTATCGGATTGGCCAAACGCGGAGTACCGGGCTTTAGCGAGGGAAAGATCGGATCATAGTCCGCTTATTTTGAAGTTTGAAGATCGTAATTATGGTCCGAAGCCGTTCAAGTTTTTTAATTCGTGGCTCAACAGGAAAGATTTTGATGCGGTTATCTCTAAAGCGTGTGCGGAGTTTCGAGGTACTGGTGATCCGGATGCGAGTTTCATGGCAAAATTAAAGTTTTTGAGGCAGGCCATTCTGTCTTGGAAAGAATCAGCGCTTACAAAGGAAGGTGAGGAATATGATTGTCTAGTCAAGGACATTCAAGAGTTGGACGAGCTTGTCGAGGCCCGGGACCTTGATCAAACTGAACAGTGGGTTTTTTCCGAAGCCAAGGCGCGTATGAGAGAATTGGAGGAGTTTAAGGCTAAGGATCTTCGGCAAAAGTCTAGAGTTAAATGGGCAAAGGAAGGGGATGAGAATACGAGATTTTTCCACGGTGTCATTAATAAACGGAGGGTTGCGAATGCCATTCCGGGGTTAGTCGTCAATGGGGGTTGGGTTACTAAACCTTCTCTTGTCAAAAAAGAAGTGTTTAGTTTTTTTAAGACAAAGTTTGCTGAAGATATGCCTGTTCGTCCGTCTTTGGAGTGCTACGGCTTGCGAGAGTTGTCTTCTGAGATGGCTGGAAAGTTGATTGCGCCTTTCGGTGAGAGTGAAATCAAAGACGCGGTTTTTAATTGTGGTAGCGACAAGGCTCCAGGTCCTGACGGGTTCAATTTCAGGTTCATAAAAAAATATTGGAGTTTGTTTTCTGACGATTTTGTGCAGATTTTTAATACTTTTGCGGATTCAGCTACGATCAACAGAGGTGTGGGTTCTTCTTTCATTACGCTTATCCCCAAAGTTTTGGATCCGGTTTCTCTTGCAGAGTATAGGCCCATCACGCTTATCGGGGTGGTGAGCAAAGTTATCTCGAAGGTCATGGCGAATAGGTTGAGGTTGGTTATGGGTGATATTACCCATGATACGCAATCGGCTTTCCTTACCGGGCGGTACATTCTGGATGGTCCTATGATGATTAGTGAGATTATGTCTTGGGCGAAAAGGAAGGGGAAGAACTTGTTCATGTTTAAAATAGACTTCGAGAAAGCGTATGATAACGTTAATTGGAATTTTCTAATTTCAGTGATGCGTCAAATGCGCTTTCCGGAGTTGTGGTGCAGGTGGATCTCGGGTATTCTTGCTTCGGCTAGGTCGTCTGTTCTAGTCAATGGGTCCCCTACTTTCGAGTTCGGTTGTGGTAAAGGCTTGAGGCAGGGTGATCCTATATCCCCGTTTTTATTCATTATTGTCATGGAGGCTTTTTCAGGTATGCTCAGGAAAGCATGTGACTTGGGTGCGTTTAATGCTGTTGCTTTGTCTCAAGCAGGTCCGGTTATTTCTCATTTTCTTTATGCGGACGACGCTATGGTGATGGGGGAATGGTCCAAGTTTAATCTTACGAGTTTGAGGAGATTGCTTCGCGTCTTTCACATGTGCTCCGGCCTTCATATTAATATTAATAAGTCCACTCTTTTCGGGGTGGGGGTTGGCGATGAGGATTTAAAGGCGGAAGCGGAAGTGCTCGGTTGCCGTTCAGGTTCTACTCCTTTTAAGTACTTGGGGATTCTTGTGGGGGTGAACATGGGTCGGATAAAAAACTGGGAGCCAATTATTAAGGTGTTCAAAGATCGGCTTTCAAAATGGAAGGCTAATTCATTGTCGATGGGTGGTCGGCTAGTTTTGATTAAAGCGGTCCTCGAGAGTCTTCCAACATACTATTTTTCGTTATACAAAGCTCCTATGGCGGTGATAACTAAACTCGAAGGCATTATGAAGAGATTTCTATGGGGTGGTAGTGATGAGGTGAGGAAGACTCATTGGGTTGCTTGGGAAGTTGTTACTCGTCCTAAAGAGGAGGGTGGGTTGGGTATAAGTCGTTTGGAGGTTGTAAACAATGCTTTATTACTAAAGTGGTTGTGGCGATACAAGGTTGAAAGTAATGCTCTTTGGCGGAAAACGATTGATGCTATTCATGCTATGAGGCGTAAGTGGGATGCGTTTCCGGTTAATGCTAGCATCAACGGTACGTGGGCTAAAGTGGTTAAAACCGGGTGTAAACTCAAGGTGAATGGGAAACAATTTGTTAGTATGATTCGTGGGGTGGTCGGTAGAGGCGAGGACATTAAGTTTTGGATTGACCCGTGGATTAGAGAAGTGCCGCTGAAGGAGTTATTTCCCAACCTTTTTCGGCTAGAGTCCAATAAATGGTGTACAATTCAGGAGCGTATTCAAACAGATTCCGGATCGACATTGGTTATGTGGAATTGGACTCGGTATCCAGCCTCGAATGACGAAGTTCAGGAGTTAATAGACTGCCACAGGAGCATTTCAGCAGTTCGATTATCGGAGAAACTTGATGGCTGGGTCTGGAACAGCGATGGCGCAGGGGAATTCACAGTCAAGGATATCAAGAAATGGCTCCTTTCGGAAGTTCAAATCGCAAATGTTGAAGTTTTTAAATGGTGCACTTGGATTCCGAGTAAATGTAACTTGTTTATGTGGCGGGCGATTATGGACCGTATTCCGACTAAAGTGGCGCTAGCAAGGAGGAACATTCTCTTTGGGGATTCTAATTGTATTCTTTGCAGCGAAGCGGAAGAGAGCTCCGTCCATTTATTTACGGCTTGCGCTATTGCTAATGGAGTGTGGGATGCCATTTGCGCGTGGTGCAATATCTCTAAGAGTTTCCTTTTCTCTGTCAGCGACGTGGTGGAATTGGCCAAGCAAGTGAACGGGTCGAGCAACAAGAAACAAGTGATTTACGGTTTGGTGATCTTGACGTGTTGGTGCATCTGGAGATCAAGGAACGATAAACAATTTAATAACGTGGACGTCAAGGTTACAAAAATAGTGTTAGAAGTTAAATCCATGGGTTTCTTATGGTATAGGAGTCGTTTTAAAGGGATTACGGTAGATTGGAAACGTTGGAATTCTTGTTGTATTGATGTGATGTAATCCGTGTGTGCCTCTTCGTCTTGGAGAGGCCCTCGGTTTTGGTGTTTTAATGAAGTTTAATTTTCAAAAAAAAAAAACTGTTTATTTTGGCAATTATTCCCTATAAAGTATTACACTTGCTAAAAAAATATTATATACCAACAGATCCACAATCAGCCCACAATTTTCTCGAATTGTATATTTGTATGTGCTACTCCTTCGCATTTACTTTTTGACTAGCTAGCTTTAGCAGCTAGTTTAAAACTTTTGATTCTTGTGGTTTTAACAAACAAATTGACTTGTTGTGTATAACAAATTTGGTGGGCATTTAAATTAACTAATATATCATTGTTTGGTAGATAGGCTTGTACAAATAGTTGATCTTTTTATAGTAACTTAGAGGTTTTGAACTTAGATTGTAGACACCAATGTTATTTTATAATGATTTTTTAATTGAAGTTTTATTGATATAAAAAGGGCAAACTACCGAAAAATAGCGGATAGACGAGAAACAAGTTACGTCGTCACCCTTTTCTGAATAGAAAACTATAATAACTGAAAACAAATTGACTTATTTTGTATGATGATTTGAGATATACTGAACCAGCCCTTTTGCCTTTCTAATCCAATAAGTTATATTCACCGTCTCGTGCTAAAAATAAGTTTCGAATCATTGTGTTGATTTCTGAAGTAACAAAAGAGTAAAAAGATGTATATAAAACCATACGTATTCTTGCTAATAAAATAAGGTATCACGTTTTATTTCAATTTTTGCAAAAAAAATTAAGAATATTCTTTTACTTATTTGTATTTAATCATCTTCTTACTGAACTTCAAGCAAAACGTGATATATGTAAGATACTAAGATATTTTATTTTTAATAAGAGTCTTAAAATTTGTGTTGCCTTTTTCAGGTTTTTAGTTTTACATTCAGTTGTGTAAAGGTAAAACCTAAGGTTTACCAACTACCCTATTAAAACGTTTTTCATTTGCCCTTTAAAAGTCATACTTGTGGAATTGTTTGGGCTACATACGTACATCCTACATGTACCCCAAATTTGACCACATACTTTTAGCTTAATTCGACAGCAAAGTTGCTAACCAAGTTTATTTGCTTAAATGTTTGATTATGAAGAATGGGCTTTTGTACTTTATAATGATATTGTGTAACCATTCAAGTCCAAAATCGAGTATACACACATTTTGTGTTGTTGAAAACATTCAAACAGACAAGCAAAAAACATCTACAATAGGCTGGCTCTTACCTTTCTAGACATCCTTAATGGGTTCCTGAAACATCCAACATAGCATTCATTTAATACCATACAAATTATAATTTATAAATGTATAAATGTTTTCTTATCTTAGAAGGGAGAGTTACATGGAAGAAAAAGAAAAGGAAAACAATATAGATATACACATCACTAACAAGACATCTCAAAAACCTTTTGACAATCCAGCAAGCATAATCATCATTGGAATTTTAATGTTAATGATGTTGAAATTTGATTTTGATACATCTAATTATTGAGATAGAAAAGAAAAGCAAAAAAGAAGAAACCATGTTGTCAAAAGTTTAACAAATATCCCTTAAAGTTACTTTTATGAGACTTTGTGCCCAAAAATTAATGGTAGTTTATGCCATTAGCTAGACAACCATGTCTTATGATAACCCTTTTCGTAAGTGTGCGTGTGGTTCGTTGTTTCCGTGGGATCCTATTACATAATTGTGTCCTTATATTTATATTTACTTTATTTATTTATTTCAAGTTTTCAACCAGTGGCGAAGCTTGGTTCTTGAATCGGTGGGGGCTAAACTCAATTTTTTTTTATCGGTAGTGGTCGAAAGATCAAATCGGTGGAGCCGAACTCGACCCAGACTCAATTTACCTACGAAAATCGTAAAATTCCACCACTGCGACAAAAATTAGTAGGGGCCGGGACCCCCTCGGGCCCTAAAGAAGTTACGCCCCTGTTTCCAATTATGTATGCTTTCCTAATTAAAATGTTTACATCTAAATATTTAATTATTGTGTCACGTGTCATAATTCACTAGTCAATTTTTTTTTACTTTTTCTTATTCTAATTTATTTTATAATGTAAAAAGTTAATTAATTTAACTCACATTTTTTAAATATTATTGCTTTATCGCTTATTTTAATTTAGTATTTAGTTATGCGTGGTTTCAATCATATCGTAACCCAAAATATTGTTTTATAATCCGTAAACATTGGATACTAACTATTTTTATTCAACCTATTTAATATAAGTGTTTCTAACGTCATCGTTAATTTGAAAGAAGATATATTGTTAATTACCTTATATGTAATAAACCAACGTAATGAATTGGTCCACGTGCTATCTTGATCGTCCTTCATGCGTGTATTGCTGTCCATCACCGTTTGATAGAGAGAATACCTTATCTGCATATTATCTTACACCCACCTACGCCTCATCTACCGCACGATACATAGATACGAGAGAGGGGACAACCAAGACGAATATAGGTTAATCGTCAATCGACAGGTTAGTTAGGAAAAAGAAATATAAAAAGTAAAAGGAATTAATTTAGTAGTAAATTATAATAATTATTATTATTATTAATTGTATAATAGATAAAGTAATTTAGTAGTAAAAAACAATAAAATATAATTGGTTTACTAGTTAAGAATAAAAAGAATTATAAAGAAGAGCAGCAAGATGATGGCAAGCCCACGTAGGAAAGCAAAATCAAGTAATGGGCCACCATCATCCTATGGCCCGCTTCATCGCCATCATATATTTTTAAATGCGATTTAATTAAAGGGTGTTGCTAAATACACTACCTTTATTTAAATTTTTACTGATTACACTCTCCCCTTGAAGTTTTTTAATAAATACAATTACACCTTACATTTTTAGGTTTTTAAAAAATTGCATTATTAAACATCCCTAATTATTCTAGCTAATACGTACCATGAATTTCCATAAACAATTTTTTGCATCTATAGGTTGAAGGAAGGAACTTAGAAATCAACTTTAAAGAATATACCGCACCTTTTGATTGAGTCTTCTTGTTACATAAATAATATTTTTATTTTTTATTTTTTATTTGAAAAAGCCAATAAGTCAATAAGCTGTTTGTGTAACTCAAAAGCATTTTGTGTTTTGACTTTTGGCTTTTGGCTTTTAAGGGTGGAAAAGCTGTTTTTGAAAAGTTAGAAATCCTGCTTTTTGGCTTTTGGCTTTTGACTTTTGAAAAAAATTTACAAATCTACCACCCATACAACCAATATTCACAATAAGTTAAGCGAAACACTTAAAAAAAGACAATCTATTGACTTTTTGACGTTTCTCATCCCAAAAGCTAATCCAAACACTTTTTCTAAAACTCCTTTTCAAAAAGTCATAAGTCAATAAACACTTTTGACCAAAAGCACTTTTCATCTCCAAACTCAATCCCAAACACCCTCTTAATTGACACTATAATTCATTACATGTGTCTGCAAGTTGTGCAAAAGTGATATGATAAGAGGAACTATGAGGCTAAACCACATGACTCAAAATTCAAACAATCAAACACACATATTTTAAGCAGTTAGTCACCAACATTTGATCCAAAATTGTCAAAAGATCGTGTCATGCATCTGTTTCTATTATATAATATTCAATTTGCTGAAACCCCTAAAATTTTCTTTTACTTAATCAACATATGGTGGAGTACGTGGTGGTTCAGAAGGGGAAATAATGGGAACAGGGATCAAAGCTTATTTTAATGGTGATGATGAGAGGGTTAACTATAAAAGTTTCTTATAGTAAAGGTGAAATTTGTAAAGTTGTAAATGGGTTATTTTTAGAAAGGGAGTGTAAAAAGTAAAAATATGGGGTGCATTTAGCTCACCCCTTATTAAATACATTTTTTTTTCGTGAAATATGATCAATGGGACTAGGGTTGAGCTCGGGATGGTATCGGTACCAACCGATATCGATCCTCAAAATACCGATCCTGAAAACTCCTAAAACCCACAGGGACTAGGGATGAGCTCGGGACGGTATCGGTACCAACCGATATTGATCCCGGAAATACCGATCCTGAAAACTCCTAAAACCCAATACCGATACTGATACCGAAAGCATACGGTACCGGTATGGTATCGGTATTTTACCTAGAAATACCGATACCATACCGATACCGATAATACTGAAACCGAAAACCTCTAAATGTGGGTACCGATACCGATACCGAACACCATCGGTTCGGTATCGGTTCGGTACGGTACGGGATCGAGATCGGGACGGGACGGGATCGGTATTCGGCACTATGTGCTCATCCCTAACAGGGACGGTTTTGGTAATTAACTCTAATCTTTTATATAGTTATGAAACACGTAAACAAGTTATACACGTCTACTTTATTCACATTTCATACAAAAATACAACAATTAACAAACATTTTTACTTGTTAAGTCTATTTTTAAGTATCTAATTGCTTCAGGCTTGAGTATCTCTTTATTTTCATGTATCTGTTTGTATATGAGCACTTTTAAACATTTATGTGTCATATGACGACATGAAAAGTGAATTAAATATGCAAAATAAGTTAAAACTTTACAAGTTAGATTAGAAGGCTTGTAATTCAAAGTTAAGAGTGGTACCTTTATTTTGCTTTACCTAACAAATAAAATATGGCAAAGTTTATCAAGCTGTGGACTATACTCTGCTTCTTTTATAAAGTTTATTTGAAGTTTGTCTATATTGTTTTTTATTACGAAGACATTTTCCCTAGATTTATGGAATGTGTTGGTTTTATACTTTCATGTAATTTATTTTTAAATTTAATTCGGCATGTTGGCCTAACCTTTTCTGTTCTTAACTTAAAAAAAAAAAACCATAACTATACGGAAGTTTCTTTTTATTAAAATACCAAGTTAGAAATCAGTGTGCTACACGGATGGCACAACGAAATTAAATAAATAACTACACTTTAACAAATTTTAATGTTTTGAAATATATACCTATACAAACAGTTCTAAAAAACAAACGGATGCAACAATAGTGACAAGATACGTGATACTAAAGTTAGTGACTAAAGAGACATAAATAAACATACAAATTTACAAGAGGAAAATATACAAAAATATTTCATAAATTGCCAAATACATCTTTATATTAACATTGGTTGTTCTGTTTGTCAAGTTACCCTGCTTATCTACTAAAAGTCTTAAACCTTATCTGCTTTTTACACGGAACAATGATGGTCGAAGTAAAAAAGATCAAGGCAAAAAAGAACTTGAAATGCTCACTATTTTGATGCATGTCAAGGTGGATGAGACGTTAAAGATTTCCAATGATCTCTGGGATATCACTAAGTGTATTTTTTGCTACATCACTTGTGAAGAATTACAACTTAAAGGACCACTAACAATCATAAACTCACAGACCAATTTAGCATACGAAGTGAGCTAAAAAAATTGAAACAAAGCATGTGACTTGCCTGCATTACACTATAATAATAACCCTTCCACTTTGAACAGTGATTTTTATTTGTTCTGATTTTGTATGTTGATAAATATGTTTGTTTCCATATTGTTAACATTTGATGTTGATAGTGTAGTGGTGTAATGGTTTGTGTTATAGGTGGTGGACCCGGTTCGAAGCCTGTTGGTGTTTTTTTTTCCTTTCTGGCTTCTGTCACGTTGGTTGTTTGTGCTGTTGTGCTCTGATTGGTCTATTTAGAGGTGGTGTCCTCGCTGCTCATGGCGGAGCACCGACGGAGCAGTCCAAACAAACACACAACCACATCCACTAATTCGGTTTGATTTGCTTATACATTACTCTTTCCATCCGCCAGTCAGGCATATATCTCCTTTCGTTTGCTAACTGTTTGCTGTTTTTTATTTATTTAATTTCACCATCATATACATCGCATTAGGCTTTAATGTATTATTATAGACTCCATTTCATGATTTGTAATGATGATTTAGATTACTTTCCATTTTTTAGGGTATGTGAAGTGAAGGAGCGAATATTATTAAGGATTTCAGCAAGTGAATGTAGATAACAGAAACAGAAATGGGTCCAGAGATGATGGCGGCGGCAGTTTAGGGTTCAGATTAGGGGTCCGATAGTCAGGTAAGATCTAATAAACTTCTTTGATTTCCATTTCTCTTACTGATTTTTTGTTAATTGAAGTATTATTGTGGGTTAAGGTGAACCAACAACAATGGTGATGGCCAGATATGTGGTGATTGTAATGGTGGAGGTTTAGGTGATGGTGACGGTACTGGTTTTGATTTTGATCTTTGCATGTTTTTATATATTGTAGCTTCACTTTTTAAATGGTATTAATCTATTTTGGAACACATGTAGGTGCTAAAGTAGATATTATTACAGGTGGATCAACCCCACTACATAAGAGAATTAGGGTGAAGTTTTTAATCATTGGCAGCCGTGATTTGTTAGGAAAAAAATCAGATGAGACCAAAGGTATTGTGTCGTTTCTTTCATCAAGCATTCAAAGTAGTTTAGAAGCATTCAAACACAATGTTTTTTTAAAGGCGACAGTGTATTTTCGTAAGAACGCTTGAGGAGTATGAAGCTTAGGTACGATTGTTATTTCAGTTACTTTGTTTGTTTGTTTCTGGTTTGTATATGACTTGCATTAGACTGATATAAATACTATTAATGTAGCAAAAGGAGTTGATAAAGCTGAAAAGAGAGGCGAGGTTGAAGGGTGGATTTTATGTCAATCCTGAAGCCAAGATGCTCTTTATCATTAGGGTACGTAGGTATACAGGTTTGTGTCGATCTTCTGATTTTATTTAGATTCATATGTTAAGCGTTGTGGTACATATATACATTTAAAATAACAACAATAACTACAATAGTAGTAATTTTAGCGATAATAATCACTTAATCGGTATGAATTTTTGCAAAGAAATAATTCCAGCGGTCAAACTGGACTTGCAAGGAATGAGATGTTTATATGTGGTTCTTCCAATAATTTGTTGCTAATGGACATCAGTGTTCTTAAAATTTGTTGCATAAGAAAGTACATTAAAACTCTTATATATAGATAATACTAAATCATCTGTTACATTATTAGTTTTTCATTTGATGTTAACGCTTTGTTTTATGGCTAAAATCGTCAGATTGTTAATGTGAAACTGTTTGTGTGGGTGGTCGACTGCAAAGTAGGTTTTGGCAAGGAAGATCGGGTTAGATTGGACATAAGCAGGTGTCAGCAACAGTTCAGAATGGGTTGAAGTAAACGACCAACTGGTATCATTTGAAAGATCTCGATTAATATTATTATAAGTTATGAATGATTAGTGAATCTGATCGCGTAATGATAAAAATGAATCATTACCTTGAAACATACGCATTGCTTATGTTTTGTGTATCTGTCGAAGGTAAAGAAGGATGCTTGCCTCCAAAGCGATGGATTTCTGGTTTAGATCAGAAGATTCATGTCATGTGTCCAAATCTGAATCCAAAAAACCCGGCAGCAGGTCAGTTTACATACATTTGCTTTAATCAATTTCATTCTGTTTTGGTGTATGTTTATTAAATGAAATTTGACCAGTTGATGTTAATTGTCGTCTGTTGGGATGAACTGTATTTCTTGCTTTTTAGTTTTTCTTCCACGTTTTTGGTGGTCCACTTGATTGTGTATGTATTGTTGAATGTTTAGGTTGGCAGGGTAAGACAACAAATAGTGTTTCTCAGGTTGCCTTACTTTGCTTCAGAATATGTTTAAAATGGAAGTTATGAATACGGTGGTGTGATTTTTGAGAGCTTATTGATGGTATGTAATCTGGATATACTTTTGTTTATGGTTAGGGATCTAGATTAGTTGTGGGTATGAGTTGATGAAATGCATGAATCTTCGGTGTCTATGATATATTTACAAATGATTTTGTCTTGCTGTTGAGTTAGGTTAATCATTGTTGGGATGAAATGCATGAATCTTCGGTGTCTATGATATATTTACAAATAATTTTGTCTTGCTGTTGAGCTAGGTTAATCATTGTTGGGAATTTTCTTTTGATTTCAGGTTATCAGGTTACTTTGATTACTCACACCGACAAAGATTACGATGCAAAATCAATAACTGACTCAATAAAACTTGACCACCACCAGACCACTGAGATGGAAAAACGAGCAAGGCCACCTCATATCAGAATTTCAACCTATGTCGATTCTATATACCATTCCCTTCGTTTCTTTGATTCCGGTAAAAGAAAAAACCTAACTCGGGAACACAACGTAAATTTTGTAAGTTTCAACTCATTATTGATGGAATTTAGTAATATCCAAGCTTGGGATTTTTATTTAAGGGCTCTATTCAACAATGGGTAGCCGGTATGCACATGTTTATTGACTGATGTTTAGTCAAATGCACTGCAACAAGTGGCAAATGAAACACATAATTGCTTAGGTTTGATCTCCTACGTTGATTCTTTAGATATAGCAACCATTTGAATTAAGTAAAAAAACATTTTGTAAAAGCCACAACTGGTGCACGTGTTTGTGTAAATCGATTGTGACGTTGGCGAAGTTTAGATGTTTGTGGTGGCTATTGGATATTGGTGTTCGTGAAGGTGTTTGGTGCTGCTGTTTTCGGTCGTGATGGGGGTTTGATTGGTGCTGCCGGTTGTTTCTTGGTAATGTCTGTTGTGGTTGTGGTTGTGTGGTAGTAGCGGTGGTAGTTTGGTGTCGACTGTGGTGGAGGTTGACTGCCGTGGGTGGTGGTCACAACAGCTGTGATGATGGTGGAGTCAGTAAATACAGGGCAACAAATATGTATTCTGACGAAAGGGGTTACCCGCGACGGTGGTTTCGTCGCACTATACGGCAGCTATGGTTCCGGTACTTTGTTTTCCTTTTGAAATTCCTAAGTTGCATATTATTGCTACGTATTTTGGTGTTCTATGATGTTGGATTGCCATGGCTATATGGTAGTCGACAGCAGGGGCGGATTTATAGCCTTTGGGTTGGGTTCCCAGGAACCCAGTGGGTTCGTAAATTATAGTGTTAATATATATAGACAACTGGGCAGGAACCCATAAGATTTTATTTGAGGAACCCATTACTAAAGTCTGTACTAAGAGGAGAAGATTGGTGATGTAATTTCGAGTTTTACCAGTATGCCGGAGGTAGCTGTGCGCAGGTGGGTCTGATGAGGGGTAGTGAGAAAAAAAAATGAGGAAGATGATAGTTGTGGAGATAGAAGACAATAGGTTGGTGAATATAGTCGTTTTTTATTTTATTTTTTACCACGTTACCCAATATTGCTTTTTGACAGTGATTTGTCTTTTCACTACTTTTCACCAAATAATTTATTTTATCAAATATTTTTCTTTAACTTATATACCATTATTTATCAAATAATATTTAAAGTAGATTACTTTTTCGGTAAAAAAATTTGGTAACTACTATATACTAAATTTGGCTTATATATTATTGATTTGTTTGATTAGGTTACCATATATTATTTTTTTTTTGAAAGGTTTAGATCAATGGAAATCCTTATACAACCCTAACCTATTGGTCCCAAGTTCGAATCCCTACCCACGCACCGGTGTCCTCCTTGCCTAATCTCAAACCGTCACGGGGAATTTTTTTGTGGTGTGCATGGATCGAACCTGTGACCTCCCCCAGGATGGTTACCATATATTATTTAACTTCAAATTTGTTATTTGATATATTTTTGGTAGTATTTCTATTTTTCTTATACGTATGAGTATAATTTTATTGAAAAAAAGGAGCTAAAATACATTTTGATTTAGATAAATTTGTTAAATATTGATAAACGTAACCTTTAAGAAGTCAAGAAAAAGTTAGATTACATTGTTATATATATATATATATAGATAGATAGTATTATTATAAGTTTCTACCAAATACAACGTCACCTAGTTCTTAATCTGAGCCATAGTTGGAATGAGTTGGTCTCTTACTGTGGTAAAAGTCATAGTTGGACAGACAATTAAAAGTATGTAAATGCTTACAACATCCTAAATACTTGTAGAATTCTCGTATTAGTTATAGTTTTGGTTATTATCGTATTAGTTATTTTAGGGATGTTAAATTTTAACTTGTTGAAACCTAAAGCAACCCGAACCCCTAAAACGACCCGACCCGACCCGAACCCATGTACCGACCCGATTTTTTTATGTTCGGTCATATGAAATTAGAACATCTAAAAAAGGAACCCAGTAAAAAAAATTCCTGGATCCGCCACTGGTCGACAGTGGTGATTCTAATAGGTAATGGAATGGTAAAGACCTAAGGTTGTTGTCATACACAAGCTTTGACCTTCACTTATATAGAACTGTTAGTTGATTTTTTTAGAAATATGCTCAACCAAGGATATTTTGAAAGTATAAAGTGAATTGAGTGGATTGACCAAACAGTCAACTTTTTTATGAGAATTTAGTATTGTTTCTGTATTTGTAAATTCTAAGATCCCTTAATAAATATAAATGCTGGTATCTCATGCTTTATATCTAAATATAATCTTTACAACTATTTTAAGTGTTCAAAAGAAATCTAATTTTGCAGCTTATGATGCAGGAGTGGGTTGGTTATGATCATCTTATCAGAGGTAATGCGAAATACCCATGCCGTTGTAGGTGGAGAAGCATCTGGTATGAACTTTTTATATTCGCTAATGTTGTAGCTCATTTGAGCATGTCGTTTATGTGACACTGTTGGTTCAAATACAACTACTGTTTTTGTAAGATTGCATCCACAAAAGACGCTTAATGTTTTTAGTTAATGATCATTGAATTGAAAACAAAACTCAAAAGCCTTCTCTTGATAGTTTTTGGGATACGAGACAAGTTCCGAACCCAAGTCAGTTTTATGTGCAAGTGGCGCGCAAACCATTGATCCATAGATGCTATTTTGTTATAGAATTAAGTGTACTTGAATTTATGTTTTCTTTCCAAGTGTATAATGGTAAGGTGATTGTCTGGAGGTCATTGTTCGGTGGGCCTGATAAATGAGAAGTAGCTGAAATGTTGTAGACGTAGGAAACTAATATAAAATAGCTATTAAAGGATAGTTGAGGAAAGAAATACCACATCTTAGTGGCAGTTCTTCACTATTTAGCAGTAGTAAACAAGTTATGGATGTGATTTCAATACATGATTGGGACTAATGTTTCTTTAACATGTTGAAGTTGTGTTTTATGTGGAACTACATGTTGCTAATTAATAATATCAATTGAATATGGTTTAATGTGACTACCTTTGCATATGTTAGGTAAAGCGTAACGAAATATTACTCAAATGTTGGTGGAGATTAAAGGTTGCTATGAGGTTGGGATTGTTAGTGGAGTGTGGAGAAACTACAATGATGGATTCACATCATCTTCTAGATAGATTTTGAATCAGTTAATTAACATCTCTTGCATCATCACTTTTGGACTTAACTTTCAGATTAGCATACTTTGTGTACTTTGTATAACAAAGTATTATGTATTTTATTCAATATGACAATAAAACGTGATTGTGTACTTAATTGGTTGTAAATCCCCCGTGAAGCGTTCAGATTTTGCGCGCCGCAACGCGCGCGGGTATAAACCTAGTTAAGCTTAGTGAGAAAAGTCTACGACGTAACTAATTTCTCAGATAGTGTTGTCAGCTTATCTATATTATCTTATTAAGGAGGAGTGATGTACAACATGGTAATTTACATTTTTGCACAACTTAACAAGCAACATGTACAACATATTTAAGCAAAAAAATTAAGGGCATTATTGGCATAGTTGTGACAATTAAGACACTTAGAAGGGTAGATTAGTAAATTTAACATAATTCAATACCTCACATTCTAAAATCTTATCCCAATTATGTCCTTATGTCCAACTTTTAAAACACAAAATACAACCTAACCTATGATGCATTTTAAATGTGAGACCTTTCAACCCCACATCTATATTATTATATACTAGTGGGAATGCCCGCGCGTTGTAACATCGCAAAATTTTCCCCAAAATTTTAATACATAAAAAGCCCTTATATATATATATATATATATATATATATATATTACACCTTTATCATTAATATTATACAAATGTGCCTAAGTCTTTATTTATCCTAACTCACAACTTATATACATACATAAATGTATATAAATAATAATAATAATAATATGATTCTAAATTCTTTTTTTTTTCACATACAAGATTTTTTTTTTTTAAAATAAAGCCTTGAGTCAAATAGTCAAAGTCCTAGTCAAAGTCTTAGTCAAATAGTCAATTCATCATAAAACCTTACTTTATGGTGTTGACCAATTTTAATGGCTAATTGAATCCAAAACTAGTATAAAAACCCACCTATGACCCATTATACTTTGCACCTCTAATTGTTTCAATCCGATTAAACTTTCCCTCATACCTTTCTTCTATAGTCTATTACTTCTACAATTGAAGCTTTGATTATAAGCTCTTGTAATTGGCGAATTGGAAGCTTGATATTCTTTCTTTTTCGTTTTCTTCAATTTGGACTAGCTACGTTGTTGAGTCTTTGGATTCGCCTCGCATACATTCACAACACATTATTCTATTTTTTTTTACGAGACATAACATTTTGCTAAGGTGAGTTTTACATAGCCCCTTTTCTATTTATCACCATTTTTTGGGTGAAACATGTTACAACAATATTTATGCAATTCAAACATCAATGTGTCTATGTGTATTTCTATGTTGCATTATGCCTTGAACATGACTAGGGTAAGCACAATTCTAGCATAAACATTCATCAGCCAAACGGTATACATTGATAGATCTATTGGACTGACAATCCCACCCGGATACGTGCCTCCTACAAAGGTTGCGTGGGTGTTTGTTACTGCAATATAAACGAGTGAACCATGAGCGTATGGGATGTACCACAATACAACAGTCACAATGGTTGATTATGCACTCGATTTACTTCTAGTATGTTTTCGCATATGGACTAGATTGCCATGACACACGAATTGCACAACAATTTTATTCGATTATCAAAACCTATGTAATTCTCACCAACTTTTGTTGACCCAAAATATTTTCAACTTAACATGTTTCAGGTTCTACTTGCTTGAAGATTTGAATTAATGCTTGAAGATGTGTGCATAGTTTTATTCAATTTGATGTACGAATTCTTTTAGAACAATTGTATGTAATTTATTTAAATCATATAATGAAATTTATTATTTACCATGAGCTACTGAACAATCATCAATACGTGACGTACCGATGTTTCCGCCATCGGTTGGGGTGTTACACGCGTTGCCGCGGGTATTTATATCTATTGTAGTACGTTGCGTGATGGGATTCACATAATGTATTTGTAAAACCAATTTGCTAATATACAACTAATATATCAATTCATAAAGAGCAATCAAATATTAACAAAAGAATTGACATAAAAACAATATAAAATATGGTTAACGCCATTCTGCATATGTAAATCTTTACAAAAGCACACATCATATTTTTGTTTGTATATTTATTAGTTTGTTAAAAACAAGTCAGACCTAAAAGGTCCCTTACAATATGTGTTGAGTCGTGTCAAGTTGGGTTGGCTGACCCGGAAAATACTTGTATCAATTCTTTATTTATAATAATGTGGTACTTATAGCTATATTACAACAATTATCAAATTTAATTAAAAGAAAACAACTTAGGAGGCTTTATTTGACGACTTGCAACCAATTTGAGTAATTCTCTTTTTACATTGATATCTCTATGGATATCTAAACCCATCCCTAGATAGAAACACTACAAAAAAAAAAAAAAAAAAACCCCACATATTTCAATTGAGTTACTCATGTAGCATCAAATAATAGGTTGAAATTTGACTCATTTACCTAAATTCGTCAAGTTGGGTTTATCTGTTATCTCTAAGAAAAAAAAAGAGCAAATGGGTCTAAAGTCGCACACCGTGTATAATTAATCCTTGAATGCTTCTACTTTGATTGAACGAACCCACGCATTTAGCCCTAAGTTATATCAAAGTAAAAAAATGATAAGAACATGCAGTTGGAAATTAACAATTATATTAGAAAACATAAAGGTTTCTACAAGTGGCTATTAGATAAAACCTCTTGCAACTCAACATATTTTCAACCAAGTCATCCATACGAACAACCCCGTACTTGTACATCTGTCACATGTTCTAAACTTGAAGTAATTACAAGACATAATACAAATTCGTGCATTAGTCATTTGTACAATTATCATCAAAGGTTTCACATTAGGGGCATAAATGGAAGAATTTGGCAAAAAAAAATAGGGAATTAGACTATGGCTCTTGGTATGCCATCTTAAAGGTGATGTAAAATTATTATCTATCCATCGAGTTTTTTTAATAAGGTATAGAGTTTATATTTAAAAAAAAAAAAAAAAGAATCCAGTTGCTTCATAATTTCACATCTCATGTGATTTCAATTACTGATGTTAGATATCATGTTAGATTTTCATTTTACTGTCCCATAAAAAAATCTTTGTTTTTATAAATGATTAACAAAAAGTTAACATACTAACCCATTGTCAAATGGAAGGAAACTAATTAACATTACAGAGAGTCCACAATGCTCAAGTGAATCAAACTACACGTGCTTAGTGATGTTAAAGTTTTCCAAGATTAGAGAAAAAAAATTATCCAACATTCAGATGATGGTTTCGTGATTTCTGTTTGTATCAGATAAAGTAGGCACCCCAAGAAACAAAGCTACACAACTGTAGCCAGACACTAAAGAAATTGAAGAATGAAAAATAATTGATTTATATTACTAACCTCTCAATGATTATACAGTAAGAATTACAAGACGAAATCGGAAAAAAACGAATACAAGACATGAACTTATTTGACCTCTAAAGAAAAGAAAAGGAGCGGAGGACTTTCTTTTCCCTTCTCTCCACAAGTAAACTCGGGAACATAACGGCTATATACCCCCAAATCAGTTCAACAACCATAGTTTCAAGTTTACACTACTTGTCCCTCAAGATTAGGAACTTCAACCAAACTCACACAACTATCAAACAACCCCTTAAGTTGATATCAACCAACTTACTTACCAGTTGATTTTATTAACTACTGTTGACCTTTTTTATCTACTAATTTCTACTTTAGAGCACACTACAGATGTGAATGAGATACTTACCTACTAAAGAAAAAAGCTATCATTAGTCATTACCATGGAAAACTAATATATCAACATCAGATGCGCAACATTCAACATCAGATGCGCAACATTCGAAATGAACAACCCCAATCAAAGTAATCAAAAGGGGTACCTGTATATTAAGTAAAAAAAATCTGCAGCGTAATATGGCATCTACAAAAAAAGAAAGAGGTGGTCTTTGGGACCAACAGACTTCAAAGTAGCAAAGGTACGAGTTGTGTTCTTATGCCGCCCATCCTAACCTGACCCATTGTTCTTTTACTCCAATCTTCAGTTGTGGTTGTGGTTGTGGTTATGCTACCCGTCCTAACCTGACCCTTTTTTTTTAACTCAAACCGTACAGACCTGTTAGAAAAATTATCAACGCCCCAAAATAACCTCGTACATCATTATACATTAATTGGCTCGGAGAATGTATTTTCTGATCACTTGAATACAGAAATCACAGTAGTTTATGACCACAGTGATCGCTTAACATCACAAACTACATCAAAAACACAAATTCAACAAAACTAATACGCCATATTAAAGACTTATCATTAAATATAACAAAATACATCTGATGATTAATTTTCATAACACGCAATAGGATCACAACAAAATATGCTTAAAATCGACTTAATCATCCATACATTCTTCTTATGACAGACAAACCATACAAAACTGATTAAATTATTGTTGGGCACATTGTACCCTCTGAGCACTACCTGGCATGTCTTCGTCTTCATCATAAGCTTCTTGAGCTTGTTGTTGCTTCCTTCTCATCTCTTCTTCAATGTTGACATCATGCATAGTTGTTTCCTCGCACTCGTCCAGTTCCATGTCTGTCATCTACTGGAAGGCTTAGGTGGTAGCACTGCTTCTAACGCCTTGCATTGTTCAGGGGATAACGAATCAGGGCAGTCCATAGTGAAGTGGATGTATAGCTTCCCCCTCATAAATGGCCTCTGGTACATTGGCATTCCTTAATCATTTATCGCCTTAAATTGATCTGCAAAATCAATAAAAAATCAATATCAAATCGCATAACTAAAAAAACACTATTTGAACAAAAATCATAGGCTTGCGGAGGACATTACCAGGCTTCACCACCTCTCCAGGATGAGATTTGATGAGAAGCTGTCTGTTATCCAAATGGGTCAAGACAAACTGGAACCCACAAAGCGCCTCTGTCAAGCTCAATGTTAACTGTGTCAGGCTGCATCAACAAACCAAGTCAGACCCTGATAACATCTCCATAAACAAAGTAAAATAGAAAATATAATAATAAGAAAATGCTTACAGCTTCATGAGCCTCCCTGGGAAACGTAATCTTCTACCCGTTTTGCATGCCCTTCTCCACATGTACTTCCAGAACCTTCTTCTCCGGAACAACTTTCTCACCTTTGCACTGCAAACAACGATCCTTATCATTGATGGTTTCTCTGGTACCCTTGCACTCATTACATGGATGTTGCATTTGCTAGATCATAGACGGTCCAAGATGTCTGATAGATACTTTCATTCCATAACCTTGGAAGCTAGCGCATTTCATTGAAGCACCCGACTTCGAAAGTAAAAGCGAAACATGAGTCAGATAAATAGAAAACATAAATAAACAAAAGTAGAGGATAACATCACAAGTTGATGAGAGCATACCCTTTACACTTAGAGCAGATTACATTACGTGAAAGAGAGTTTCCTGGAAGTTCCATTATACCGCCACCACCTGTTTATAAAAAGGTTTTAATTGAATCCAACAGTAAAAAATCAATTCATTTATTGTTTAAGAAATAAGAATACAGTAAATCTTTAGGCAAAAGCTGGATCAGGAGTGCTTACCACCAAAGGACTACCACCAAAGAAAGATGAAAAGATGTCAATTAAAACAGAAAACAAACACACCCACACAAAGATCACAAGCACACACACCCAACGCCCTCTGCACACAGACTATTAAATTCAACCCACACATACATACATACATACATACATACATACATACATACATACATACATACATACAGCATACAAACAACACATACATACCACACACACACACACATTCATAGACACAAACACACACCTACGGACGCACACAGACACATTCATAAACAAACACACACCTACGGACGCACACAGACACATTCATAAACAAACACACAGTCGACATACACACACACACTCACATCACACCTAATGAACGCAGTATGTAAATCAAACATACACATTCATACACACGCACCCATTTAAATAGAGATAGGAAGCCAATAATGTAATCAAGGATTACCTCACTCGGTGTTGATTACGTAATTGTAAAATGCTTGCGTGTGTGTGCTGATAATTCTCAAACCACCTCCCAAATAGAATCACCACAATCGAACCCTAAATACGAAACCATTAGAACTAATCACTTTCATTGCAGCCGTCGTTTCAGTTACCCCTTGATGACGAATTAATGATGAACGATTAACCTTGAATTGATAAGAAGTTGAAGGTGAAACGCTTCATATGCAGCCTTCAGTTGAAGGGTAGAGTAAGAGAAACTGACCTACCTTCGCATTGAATCCCATTGAATCAGTCATGAAGAAACTGACATTCAGGAACTTTATATTGAAGAGGAGGGGTAGGAAGGGAACCATTTTTTTGTTAAAAACTAAAATTTAATGATAAATTTACTATTGTGCCCTTACAAGTGTCTTAAATGTACATAAAGTTCCAACTATACCCTCATCATATAAGCATAAATCACTTGTACATGTTGCTTTAATAGTTGTATGCTTGATAAAATTACTATGTTGGCCATAACTCTTCCTTAATAAGATAATATAGATACTTCATTATAATCAATTTCTTGAATGCCAATAGTCTTTTCATAACCCCAAATAAAATCTTAGAGCTAATTTCATGCTTTGAAACATTGCAAGATATGGTTCATGGATGCTACAAGGCATAAAGATATGAGTTAATCTTTATATACATATATATGCATTTTTTCTACTTGTTCATATGTTCTTTGACAATTACAAAAAAATATCTTTATAACATATCAATATCTTTATAACATATCATTGTTTTGCTCCATTTAAATTTAGTTATTTGCTATAGACAATGGAAATGCCAGTGATGTTGGATGCAATAATCAACTATGTTGGATCGTTGCAGAATTAAATTAAGGTAATTTAATTGTGCAACTAACAATTAAAACAATAAACAAACAATATTCAGAATTAATGATGAGAAAATATTTTTCAAAATTAATTAGTACAGTTTTTTCACTTCTTTGTGCATTTTTAGTTTCTCTCTATGAAGCTTTCCGAAGCCAACATGTTTTATGACCTATTGACCTCAACTCTACTGAATTGGATGATATGGCCCCTATGAAGGTGACAGATGGCTTTCCTAACCATCCTTGTTAAGAAGTTGTGTATCTTGAATCATATATATTGTTAACTAAATAAAACAAACAAAATTATAAATATAACATTCTAGATTTGCTAATACGTTTCTAATATATTATAAATATTACTTCCACTTACTGCATGGGATGAAAACTGATGTTGCAGGGAACACATGGACATGAAGGACAGATGATGGAGATGATGGTTGAAGAAGGGTATGGAGACTTTCCTCAATTTCAATCAACATGGTCTTCTTGAACGCCATGAAATAGTTAACTCTATAAATCTATATATGCATGCTCAAATATAACTTTATACGTAAACTATATTTGTTCTAAGACTTTTAAGGTATTTGTTGATCTATTTAATGTTCTTGTTAAACGTTGTATGAAGTGTGGTTCACAATATTATTTTGCTTTCGGCAATTGTATATTGTTTAAGTTATAATTCTAATTCATAAAATAAAGTAAACAATATAATAAAGAGAAAACAAAAACTTAACTATGTGTTAATTACTTATGTTATTTGTGTTAAGAAATAAGAAATCGAAAAGCCATAAATTCACGCTCACGCTAATGAATCAACCTGAATATTTATCTTCTATACTATATTATAAAGCATCAGTGAATGATACCAGCAAAATTTAAGTAATTACAACCTTTATTTCTTATAGTACAATGCTTATTGAACTCATTTAGGGGGTAAAATTGTCTTTCTACCTAAATATTAAATTGTTGAAGAAGTTAATTTAAACATAATTATAAAATTGAAGAGGGAATTAACAATAATGTGGTGACTCTTTACATTCATAACCTCCATGTCTTTATTATGTTTGTATCAATGTTATAGTCTTATAAACAGTGGTCATTTATTTGGTATATAAATAATATGTGGTGACTCTTCACATACATAACTTACATACCTTTCAATGTTTATAGTAAATAAATTACATCATATATTATGTATTTATATCTTCTTTTAAATTTATGTGGTTGCAGGATGGTATGATGTGACACTTTTGAACACAAATGTATATGTAGGCTTGAAGTTTGCCAACACACCCAACTCATGACACGTTTCAACCCATTAAAGTGAGCGATATATGTAGGCTTGACGTTTATACAAGCAAATATGGTAGAGATACTTCATGAGCAACGTCATCATCTTCCTTGATGGTTTTTTCTCTGCTACTATAAGCTTCTAGGAATAGAATTTAAGTTTCTGATTTCATGAAGTCACCAATTGTTTACATATCCAAAGAAGACAAGTTCTTATCAGTCGATTCGATAGTTTTAACTATATTGATTACTAATTTGTTTGGTCCAATATATTTGTTATGGCGCTTGTCAAACTAACATAAAACGAGAGTATCTATTCAAATCATTGACTCCGTTGCATCTCGCGGGTGCCCTAAAATAATAGAAATATGTTGCACACTACAAACTGCATTTTAGTAATTACATCATTTCCACTACAATCTTATGGTCATTAAGAGATACAACGACACTTCACTTCGTTTAGCACCGCTCTACGATGACATACTTATCTGCATTCGAGATACATAAAAGGGTCCCACCGAAGGACGTGGGCCAATCTAAGGGTGTTGCAAGGAATAGTACGGCCTATTGTGATGTACCCATTTAAAATATTCAAAGATATACTTATGAGTTTTAGTTTTTAATAACATATATTTTTTAAATCGTTGTTTTCTACTTCATCATAACGAATAACCAACAAACACGATGCACGAGGGGCAAAATAGATGCTCCCACAGCAACGCGCGGGCATTTCTACTAGTTTTCCTAAAAAAAACTAATGCTTTATGCCCACTAACAAATATGCGTAAACAACAACGTGGAGAAAATAAACGAAGAATCAATAGAAGCAGACTAAGGGCTGTTTGGTAGCCTCTTAATCAGCCTCTTAACCATTCAGGTCTGAATCATTTAGACTGTTTGTTTCAGCATGTGAATGGAATGATTAAGTGTTGAACCATTAAGCTAATAAGGGATGCTGAATGATTCAGCTCTTAACTATTCAGAGCCTCTTAACCATTCAGACCATATTAATGATTTAGCACTTAATCAACCAAACAGCCCCTAAGATATCTCTAGATCTTTTTGGCAAATTGGTAAGGTGATTGTTTGATGCCTGAAAGATTAGGTATAATTGGATCCTTGAGGAGCCTCTTCTCATTCTCATTAATTTATAATACACCAATCATACACTGATAAGGAAATACAATCTATTTACCATAATTACAAATTATTCTCATTAATTACGTATTAATCTCTATTACTCCCCCGCAGTCGAAGCGGGAGGGGACCGTATGCTTAGACTGGATCTGAAGTCTTCGAATAGAACTCGTGGAAGGCCCTTCGTAAATATGTCCGCAACCTGATATCGAGTGGGAACGTGAAGAATGCGAACCTGACCACGCTGAACTTGTTCCCGCACAAAATGAATATCTAGCTCAATGTGTTTAGTGCGCTGATGTTGAATGGGATTCCCTGATAAGTAAATGGCACTAACATTATCACAGTACACCAGAGTTGCTTTGGAGTGAGGTCTGTGGAGCTCAAGTAGTAGATTGCGGAGCCAGCAGATTTCGGCGACAACATTGGCAACACCACGGTATTCAGCTTCGGCACTTGAACGAGACACGGTAGGTTGGCGTTTTGACGACCAAGATATCAAATTGTCCCCAAAGTAGACACAATAACCACTAGTAGACCGTCTCGTATCTGGGCAACCAGCCCAGTCCGCATCAGAATAGGCAATCAGTTGAGGATTCTTATGAGAGCATAGCGTGAGACCAAACGAAGAGGTACCTTGAATGTAACGGATGATGCGTTTAAGAGCATCCCAATGCCCTGTCCGAGGGGCATGCATATACATGCAGACCTGTTGCACGGCATAACTGATGTCAGGTCGAGTGAAAGTGAGGTACTGAAGAGCACCTGCCAAGCTCCTGTATAAAGTGGGGTTATCAAACAGATCGCCTGACTGAGAAGAGAGTTTAGAGGCAGTGTCAACTGGCGTGGCGACAGGCTTACAGGAGGACATGCCCGCACGCTCGATGATATCTGTGGCATATGTTTGCTGGGATAAAAACATGCTGTCCCGATCCCTGGTGACGGAGATGCCAAGGAAGAAACTTAAAGGGCCGAGATCTTTCATGGCAAATTCTTTGGAGAGGTGAGACATGAGCTCGTCACGAAGAGCTGGAGAGGAAGTAACCAAGATTATATCATCCACGTAGAGAAGGAGAAACGCGGTGTTGCCTTGGTGATTGAAAATAAATAGCGAAGCATCACAACCACTGTGTCGAAATCCCAAAGAGAGAACATAATCTGTGAATCTTTGATACCAAGCGCGTGGGGCCTGCTTTAGGCCGTATAATGAGCGCTTAAGGCGGCAAACATGATCAGGGAATCTTGTGTCTCGGTATCCCATGGGCTGGTGCATATATACGGTCTCACTCAGGTTGCCATGAAGAAAGGCATTTGTGACGTCTAGCTGGTGTACCTGCCAAGAATTAGATAAAGCAATAGAAAGAACAGTCCGAATTGTGGCTGGTTTGACCACCGGACTGAAGGTTTCACCACAGTCAATTCCAACCTGTTGGGAGCGGCCATCACAAACAAGGCGTGCCTTGTATCGTTCAAGCGTGCCGTCCGATTTAAACTTATGTTTGAAGAGCCACATGCATCGTATAATGTTCATGCCAGGTTGTCTCGGGACTAACTCCCAAGTGTTATTCTTAATAAGAGCATGAAACTCGTTGGTCATGGCGTCACGCCATTCCGGTGTGGACAGGGCCGTGGTTGGGTTTTTTCGGGATTGGAATGAGAGTGGTGGTGGTGAGATTGAAGAGTTGTTTAGGTTTGAAAATTCCATCCATTGCGCGTGTGCGCATGGGGTGGGATGGTTGGACGGATGGCTGGTTCGGGTGGTCGTGGTGTATGGTGGCAGGGGGCTGGTTGGGTTGTTGATTTACGTTGGGCTGTGGGGTGGCCGAGTGGGCTGGTGGTGAGGCGGAATGGGCTGGGTGAGGAGTGGGTGACTGGGCCGGAGGTGTGGTGTTATGGGCCGAGGGTGTAGGGTTGTGGGCCGTAGGAGTTGTGTTGTGGGCCGAAGGTGGATGATGTTTTTGGGTCTGTTGTTTGTAGGGGGTATTAGGAGTCACAGAAGGTGGTATATATGGTGGGGTAGTGGATTGAGAATGGGGCCAGAGGTGAGGTGGGTAAGGGTCGGTAAGGAAATTATAGTCAGTGGTGGGGGAAGTGCGATGTAGTTGTTGAAAGGGGAAGGCACTTTCGTCAAAAAGGACATGACGAGAGATGGTTATTTTGTTGTTTTTGATGTCAAGGCATTTGTATCCACGGTGTGAGGTGGGGTAACCGAGGAATACACATGGGTAGGATCGGTGTTGAAGTTTGTGGATGGTGGTGGAGGGAATCAAGGGGTAGCATAGGCACCCAAAAACTCTAAGGTGATCATAGGTGGGCATTTGGTGGTATAGTAGTTGAGTCGGTGTGTGGTAGTTGTGGGTTTTGGAGGGAATTATGTTGTGGAGGTATGTGGCGGTCTCAAGAGCATGAGGCCAAAGGTGGAGGGGAAGGTGTGATTGGGAGAGTAGGGTACGGGTTATGTTATTGATTGAGCGAATTTTTCGCTCGGCTTTGCCATTTTGGGATGAGGTGTAGGGACATGATAAACGGAACAGGATGCCATTTTTATTAAAAAAATTATTAAACGTGGCATTTACGTACTCCTTACCGTTATCACATTGAAAGGTTTTAATTTTTAAGTGGAATTGGGTTTTAACAAGTGTGAAAAATTGTTCAAAGACGGTGAAAACTTGTGATTTGTTAGAGATGGGGAAGGTCCATAAGAAGTTGGTAAAGTCATCAAGAAATAAGACATAATACCGGTGACCTCCCGAGCTTAGAACCGGGGAGGTCCACAAATCGCTGTGTACAATGTCAAAAGGTTGCAATGTAGTATTATTAGATAAATGGAAAGGAAGTCTAACAGCTTTGCCAAAAACACATGGTTCACACAATTGTTTATTCAAAGAATTAAAATAGATAGAACTAGTGCGCTTTAAGGCTTGTAGTAAGGCTGGGCCGGGGTGACCAAGTCTTTGATGCCAAAGCGTAGAGGACTGAGCAGCAGTGACAGAAGTGGAGAAACAGTGGATGTCTTTGTTGAAGGTGTAGAGATCACCGCTGCTGTCGCACCGGATTATGGGAGCCCGGGTCCTGTAATCCTTCACAAGAAAACCGAAAGGGTCAAATTCGACAGAAACACAATTATTTCTGGTGAATTGACGTACAGATATTAGTTTTCTAATGAGTTTGGGTGCATAAAGTACACGGTCAAGGGTAAAGGGTGGATAGGGTGGTTTAAAGGTTTGGGGGCCATGTCCTAACACCGGAATACGCGTACCATCACCAACAATAATATTTTCATTCATGCTAGTATTAAAAATAGACCGGAAGTTACCTGAGTTAGGGTCCATGCTAATAGTTGCACCGGTATCCATCACCCCTTGCGAGTAATCTGGTGGGTTTAGGGACATAGTATAGAGTGCCTGTTGGATGTCAGTCGGAGAATAGGTGACATGGTTGGCTTGACTGGGTCGTGCACCGAGGATCCCTGGGGAAGGGTTGTTGGCTGCCGTGGGTGTGTAGGAGGGGTAGGGACATGGTGGCGGTGGTGCGGACCATTGCTGCCATGGGTTTTGGGGAGGTTGAGACGGTGAGGGTGTCCAGGATGGATTAGGCATGGTCCAGGTATAGGTTGTAGGGGATGTCCACTGGCCAAACGGTTGAGGTCCACGTCCGCGTGGCCAAGAGGGGCGGCCTCGGCCACGTCCTCGAGACCTTGTGCGTCCGCGCGGTGTGAAGTGTTGGTCCGCGGGTGTAGGGTTGGCGGCATGGGTTGGTGTGAAGTTGACGGGTGAATTGGTTGGTTGGTTTGCGGTTGTGGCATTGAGTGCATGGGAGGCAGTTTTGGATGCATGAAGGGCACGGTCGGCTTTTTCGCTTTCAACGCGACACAGTTGAGAGCGGACTTCGTTGAAAGAGGGGGTAGGGTCTTTTTGTTGGAGAATGGTAGAGATGCCCTCGTAGGCGTCAGTGAGCCCTGCGAGGACGTGGAGGACTAGCCGCTTGTTGTCAATGGGGGCATCGACATTGGCAAGTTGATCGGCTAGGGTTTTCATGGCTTGACAGTAGTCAGACATGTTGGAGAAGGTTTCAAGGCGGGTTGTGGCGAACTTTTGCATGAGTTGGATAGCACGGGCGTTTTTATTGTCATGGAATTGGCCCTCAAGTGCAGTCCAAGCGTCATGTGCAGTACCGCCAGGGGTGTAGATGGTTTTGAGGAGATCTTTGGATATAGTACCATAAATCCATTGTAAAACAATGGCGTCAAGTCTATCCCAAAGATCGGTGGTAGGGTTGAGGGTGTTTGGGTTAGGTGGAGATAGGTGGTCAAGAACTTGGTACGCGCGACAGTGAATGCGAAAGAGCTCGCACCACAGACCGTAGGGACCGGTATCGCTTTCCAAGATAACGGGGATGTAGTTTTTGATGTTGGAAACTGTGATGGCTGGGTGAATTTTGTCGGTGGAGGGTTGTAAGGTGGTTTGGTTCTGGGCTGTGAGGACGTTGGGATTGGGTGGGGCGGTTTGGTTTGTGTCAGTAATGATGTTAGGGTCAGGCTGGTCGGCCATGGCAAGGTGAGAAGAGGCAGCAGTGGAGTATTATCAGAGGAGTGGAAGGAGGCCGGTGACAAGAAGTCAGCGACGGCAGAGGGCAGCCGGCAGCAGGAAGGGTGGCGGCAGGAAGGAGGTAGGTTAACACAATGATACCATGAAAGATTAGGTATAATTGGATCCTTGAGGAGCCTCTTCTCATTCTCATTAATTTATAATACACCAATCATACACTGATAAGGAAATACAATCTATTTACCATAATTACAAATTATTCTCATTAATTACGTATTAATCTCTATTAATGCCAATGAGAAAGCACAAATTGCAGCATAAGACGTCATAATTCATAACCACAAATCTTAAACCATATTGCATTACACAACCCAACCTTAGAGATCAAATAAATCTAGACAATTTCCAAGAGAGCAATCAATCATAATTCATAAGCAAAAATCTTAAAACATATTGCATTATACAACCAAAACTTGAGATAAGATAAATCTAGACAATTTCAAGAAGCAAGGAAGATCCTTAATTTGGTTGTTGTAACAATCAAACTTATAAAACAACCGTTAAATAAAAACATTCAACTGGATTTCACATATTCATTTTATATGTTTCGATCATGCATCGCTAGCTTTCATAATTTCATATGTATTTACTTTCAAAAGTAAAGAAACCTACTTTATCAGAAAAGTTGTGGAACCGGCTTCTTTAGGTAATTTTTTTTTATTATTTTTTTTTTATTAGACAAGAATTTATTAGACACATCTAATGCTTTAAG
This sequence comes from Ambrosia x helenae, assembly GCA_030844895.1. Taxonomy (NCBI): domain Eukaryota; kingdom Viridiplantae; phylum Streptophyta; class Magnoliopsida; order Asterales; family Asteraceae; genus Ambrosia; species Ambrosia x helenae. The sequence continues at coordinate 98,079,540 of CM061226.1, read as the reverse complement.
CGATGTGATTAATTGGGCTATCTGGTTAGAGTTTGACATTGTAGGTATGTTGTAATGTGCTTTGTGTTGTATGTTCTCTCAGCTTCTTATTGGTGCTATATTTTTCTTAATATAGTGATGACGTTTGTAAAAAAACTAAACAAGAGTTAACCAACTAATTACAAGATGTTAAATGTTTGGAAATTGGAACATATATTGGAAAATGGAGCCCAACAGTTAATTGGGCCTTACCAAACAAGTCAATGGGCCGAACAAAGAGAAAACAAAATCTCCCATTAAGTCAGTTAGAAACTTTAAAGAGTTGTCCTAAAGAGCGGACTCAGATGGACATCGCCAATGATGGTAGATCCGTTGACACTTCGAGGTCACGAGGTCGAGCCTGAGGCAGGGAGTTTTCTTCCGGTTCGCCCGGTTTCCTCCTACAGGCGCGGTTCGAACCCTAGCCAGTGTTATAATCCTTCGGAAAAAAACCTGGTGTTGATGGGAATCGATCTGGAGTTGGCGCTAGCCATCTTGCGACTTTCAACCAGTTGATCTATGTCGCCGTTAAAAAAAAAAGAAACTTTAAAGAGTTGAGGGTCTTGTATGATGTATTAGACAACTAACAAAATACCCCGCGCATTGTGGCGGTTAGACAATTAGTGCTTCGATACTAAACAGTAAAAACTATCCTTATAATCTATAATCTATAACTTATAATAAAACAATTTAATTTCTATGAGGTGGCATTCAATGGAGGGTGCCATGTGGCACTTTGAGATGATAGTATTGAATTTATTATTTTAAATAAAAGATAAATTTTTAAATTTTTTATTTTCTTTTTTTAAATAAAATCTATATCTATATTATCTTAAAATTTCAAATATGTTAATTAATATCTTTTCCTTATTTTCCTCTCACATTTTTTTTGAATGATCAACTAAAGTATTGCCGGGTACTCTGTACGCGGCCCCCAATGGCCGAAAGGGGCCCCAGACGGCCTCTAGTCCGAATGGACAGAGCCCTTCGGCCCACCCGTCTCTTGTTCCAGGGAAAACCCGACCCACAAACCCGCCCGAAGGCACGACGGTAGTGAACCGGTAAAACCTAGAGGGATCAGGAGTCGAACCCATGACCACAAGGGTCAAGGGTCTCTCCATCACTTCCCAACCACTGAACCACCTACCCCACCACAAGGGTGAATCACAATTTTTAAACGTTAGTAACTTTTATGTATGACATTTTTTTTGAAAAAAATATTACACCAAATTCACGATCGCTTTATTATCTTTCCAACGATCACCATAATGCTATACAAAAACGAAAAAAAAAAATTTAGTGAGTTTTTTTTCATGCAGAAAAAAAACACATGTGTTTAGGTGATTTATTAATCATATATAAGCAAGTACTAATCGTGTTTTGTGCTAATGGGCTATGTGCCCATATAGTTAGAGGCCCGTGATGGTGGCCCATAAAAGCCCTATATAAAGAGGTATTCACCTCTCATTAGGGCACACGATAGATTACCCCCAAAACAACTATGGCCGCCACCATCACATTTTGTGTCTGTACGTTGGATTCCACTCGTGGTCTCCTAGCAGTCACCTCCACCCCCCACCTTCCTTTCCTTCCTCGCAGATCTGGACCGGAAAAGAGAAGAAAGACAAGGTGTGATTCTCCTATTCAACTCGGTCGAGGCATGGCCCGGACACCTGTTTCGGTACGTGTTTCTTCATGCCCATATTCATGTGCTATAACGATATGCTTAGCATTAAAAGAGGTTGAGATTTTTTTTAATCTGCTGGGAACGCAGCATGAGAGTCCCTTTTCGTAGTATAAACATTAGAATAACTTTCTTTAGCATTAAAAGTGGTTGAGGCTGTTTACTTCTTTTATCTTTTTTTATTAAGTCATATTAGATTTTTTAACCCCGGACATTTCCGGGGTAATCAGCTAGTTTGATATAAAAGTAACAAGCTCTAATATTATTGTAACTAGTTGTTTTCAAGGCCGTCGCGTTGCGGCGGCATTTCAATAACGTTGCGATTGAGACCAAATATTGAGACAACGCTTCATGATAATTATAAGTATAATCGAAATGTATAAAAAATGAAGTGTTACTCGGCTATAAGTCAAGCTGTTGCATAGTCAAAATAAATATTGAGACAACGCTTCATGATAATTATAAGTATAATCGAAATGTATAAAAAAATGAAGTGTTACTCGGCTATAAGTCAAGCTGTTGCATAGTCAAAATATTATCACGGTTACAAAAAAAAAAAAAAAAAAAAAAATTAAGGTGGCCTGCCTGATAGAAATACACAACTAAATGTGCTAGGGTGTTCATCGTTTCTATTGAAAACATATAACTTTCACAATACTGCATATTTCGAGCGTTGTGCGCCTTGTGATTGTGTCGCCTCTAAACCGCATACACATTATCGTGTATCAAAGTAATGACCGATTTTTCTAAATTCATTATTTCCACCAACTTTAATCAATCACCAATAACCAATTCGTGTTCAAACCCCATACAACACCATAATTTTTAAAACCAACACAAAGAAAGTAAAAAAAAAAAAGTAACATCAATTTACCCAGAACTTGAATATCATCACCGTCAAAACAACGATTCAGTGACGCAGAGGCTGCAATCATAGTTTCCATGCCAAGATAATAAACTTACAAAAACAAATGTTAGGTTCTTCATCATTTCATAGGAACACGTAAAATTAAATGCGAAAACCTTGGAATCAAGTGATCCACACTTACCCTTGCATAGAGGCTTCGAGGATCTGTTGCGGCACCTCTACCGGGTCTAGTTTTATAGTTGGAACTTATTATAGCACCTCTATTCAAATGATCTAGTAATAATTATTCTCACGCAATTTGCCTCCGCCGTATTTGTTTCAGAATTATTATCTGAAATTAAGTTTTGGTCATTTAATCAATTGTTCTGATGCGAATTGGCGCAATCTGTACAGGTTGCTAACGAACATAAGTAGATTGTTAAATGTCTGCAAGGCCTGCAATAAATAGACTTTACTGAGAAACCTAATCCCCACCCAAACCAAATCAATAACAAAATAACTAAAACTGGATTAAAGCAATGTTAGCGAATATATGTTAAAAAAAAACAAAAACAAACATGATTAATCAAAACCAATTGAGCTGTTAAACATAACATAACGATTAATGAAAAAAATAGAACATAGGATATTAAAGCTAAGGAGCAAAATATTGAAGGTGCGTCTAGTAAAAAGGTCCAAAATATATAATATTAGGCTAATATTATATAACAGTATAATATTAATCAAAACCAATAAAAGTATCCATCCATACTAAGAGTGACAAACATAGTGATATGATCATATGATTCAGATTATTTGCATGTACATTAGCACTGTAAAACTTTGTAAGTGGGCTGTTAGGTACTCATTATCTATCAAAGTCTTGACATCAACAAACAGACCAACATCATAAATAAAAGTGTTGACGTCAACACAGAGATCAACCTCAAGAAGCATATGAACAAATGCAAACTTCAAATACCCCAACTTAATAAAGTAAAGCAGACCAACATTGGTAAGATTTAATTAACCAATGCTTTAAAAAGCCTAGATTCAAATTTTCTATTTCATTTAACTCTCATTAGAAACAACAAACAACAGATAAATGAGAAAAATAAAATACCACCTAATTATACTAACCTCAAATCCCATCAATGGTGGCATTTTCACTTGAGTGTAGGCCAAAAACGTTATCCCCAATTTGTTCCTGCAAAAGACATCTGTACAGCCTAAGAATAAGATCAACAAAAAAAATGTGCTAACAAAGCATCCAATGTGATTACATTGACCCCTTCAGTCAACAATTTCTTCAATTTTTTCTTGGTAGCTGCTGTAAATGCTGTAAATGGTACAAATCAAACCAATGATCAAAAAATTGCGCCGAAGTTTTGTGAAGAACGAACCTAGATAGCAGATGTAAACAAAGGTGAGTGCAATTATTGTAGTAATGACTGATGCAGAACACGGAGAATTACCTAAGGAGAAGTCGGTAATTCGATAGGCGTCTCTATCCTTGGTGCCGCTTGGTTCGAACCCTTTACCTAAAACCCCAAGATATAAACACTTAAAATTCAAAATTATACAGCTCTCCACGTTGCGCGATTTGAAGACAGGGATACGTTAATACTTACATATATCCACATTCGCGACGACAATGGTATTTTTTATCAAGTCATTCATATGGTTAAAAATAGGTTCAATTGATGCCAAACCCAACCTTAAAAACATTACCCAAAAAAAACAAAAACAAAAAAAACTAAAAAGAAAAATCCTTAATAAAAACCTAATTTTCAAAAGATGAAATAGAACAATGTTCTTCAACCTCAGTTGCTGAAATCAAGGAAGGGGAGCTTACCATCATTTGGAAAGGATTAAATCTATCATAAAAATAGTGAAAGACAGCTTGTTGATCTGAAGCGAAGGTGACAAACCATTATACTTATTGCCATTATCATTCCTGTAGACAATGAAAACAACCATTGAACCAACTTAATCCACGTAAATGATTTGCAAAAAGAAAATACTAACTTTGAACAACTTAAAAAAATAACATGTAAATAATCAACCAAAATGTCCAGATGAAGAAACCCTAGTAAGAAATCACAAAATGGGGAGGGACATTTACCTTAGCCACATGTCGTTGGACAATTCGCCGGAACCAACGATACCACTGTCACTGGTCTTTGCGACGTCAGAAGTCAGAACCATCCCATCTCAGATGTCTGCAAGACTGCAACCATCACCATCACCTGCGTCTCCGGCCAGAGGTCATGGTCGGCACCCTACAACGAACCACCGTCAAGCCAGAACCGTTTAAAAGTGAAACGGTACACCAACAGAGAATACGAAACTATGCGAATGTGAGTTCCGGTGAGAGAATGAAGGATTGAGATGGAGAGAGTTGGGTGTGGAAGGAGAGAGAAAGAGATAAAGGCTGCAGAGAATTAGATAGACAATGTAGATGGTTGACGCGTGTGTGTGATGAGGAGATAACCGTCCAAAATCCCAATCAAAACAACCCAGCAAACACAGAAGGCCAAATGACGAAAAAACCCTTTGAAAAGCCACATACATACGAAAATTCCAAGTTAAACTACAAAAAACGGTATAATGGAAATAACAAAAACCACATGCATGCCTCGAACCCAAGCACCTTATCTAAGAAAGCAACAACCAAACCAATTGAACCAGCTACATTTTTGCTATTATATCAGTATACTACAATATATATAGCCTTAAAACAACTAAAGATGCACTATTCATGCCCATTCATTTATAAATATATAGGATAATTCTTGAATCTTGATATAAATACTATAGTTATTTAAAACAAAATGCGTTGATGTGTCATAATGTGATGACAGGATAACATAACTTATTTGATGGAGGAATCGTTAAGCTAAGAGCATAATAACGAAATTTCATGACTCTATAGATGCACCCATGAGGCTAATGCCTTTAGTCGGGTAGATAGGTACCACATAGAAGCATGTCCTAATGAAAAGTAAGTTGGCGGATTTCCATCTAGTTAGGAAAATAATTTACTAAAAATAGGTGTTTTTTTTAATCTATTTGTTTTAATAATACTAGTAGGGTGCTTGTGTGATCCGTCAGGGAACACAGACACTTCTAAGATGTGCATGGTTCGGTTCAGTTCAGTTCTGTTATTAGTCTCAATTGAAACCAAAGTCACCGGTTAATCGATTTTGTTAACCAATCTATTAAATGAATATATGAATTGTTCAGTTTTTGTTTGATTAATTTTGATTAATTTCGGTTAACTAAGGGTACCGAAAAATCGATAACCAATTTTAAGTTAATTCGGTTTTTGGGTTAATTCTGTTCCCAATTGATTTGATTTGGTTTTGTCTTTCTTTGGTTTCGTCTGTTTTTAGTTATTGCCCACCCTTATATATTATTAATCATGTAACACTTTTATATTTTAATATATACCGATAACCAATATGGGACTTTAGGTTTGGAAGCTCTTACCTTGATGTGGAGATAAGATCAATGCACTAAAGGGTTTGATTTATTAAGGATTAAGGACTATTACATTTTTAATTTTAATACTAAAACTCGACGTTTGAATAGTTTCTCTGCTGATTCCGTAAACATATTGCCTCTTGTCGTCATCAAGTTTCTTGACAGAGTACAACGGGTAGTTCATAGCAATTTCTCGACCCTTAGGAATTAGAGATTTGTTTTCTGTAGATTAGGTTTCGAAATTCAAAAGGGGCGACGACGCTGCTTATTACCTGTCTACCTGTCGCTCTACTGTAAATTTGTCGTTTTATTAATGATAAATAACTGCCTTTATTAAAAAAATGTGTTGGAATTACTTTTGAAAAGTCAACTTCTTCATTTTTTAAGCGCCATGGAGTGCAAACGAGTCGAGCTGCTTGCTAGCTACTCAAGCTCGAGCTGAGCTTGAGCCTAAAACAAAGCTCGTTTATTTATTGAGCCCGAGCTCGAGCCTAGCATGTGAAGCTCACTAAACTCGCCGAGCCTTATCGAGCCTAAATATAATATTAGTTTTTTAATATTTAATAATATTAACCCCTCATTTAAAGTTGTTTAGTAAACGAGACAACAAGCCTGAGCTTGAGCTTCACTTATCGAGCACACGAGCCTAAATGAACAATTATTTTAAGTTTATTTTATATATATTAACTAACAGCTAGTAAATGAGCCGAGCCCGAGCTTTCGAATTACCAACGAGCCGAGGTCGCGTTTTGAAAACAAAGCTATAATCTCTCATAAGTTAATCGAGCTCGAGCCTGATCGAGCTCAGCCTCGGCTCGTTTGCACCCCTATTTGTACACATACATATTCAAAATGGAATCTAATATTTGATTGGAAAAACCATTAATGGCCCATGGCATTATAGCCTGGTGGAATCTTGAGGTTGTGATAAGGGTTAAGGATTATTTGGCTCTGGGTTCAATTCCCACAAGAAGTTTTCTCAGATTTATTCGATGATACTCCTTTGACCTATCAATGATCCAAATTTGTTGTTGAAAATGAAAAAAAGAAAAAGCAATACCAAATTTTACTTGGATTATTCAGCTTTATTTTTCTCACCCAAAACTTCATAATGTCTTTATATCATATTACAAAACATTTAATTAATAATATCCTCTAATAATCGTATTACAATGGATTAATTAATACTTATTTAGATAAGTTTAAACACTAACTACTGCCATAATTATATCCATCATATTACATAAAACCTTCAATATCTCCTAAAGTTGTTACGAATTCTATTATTTTTTTTTTCAAACAAATATAGGTAAATTGAATTATATGTTCACACGTAATTATATTGAATTATTGATGATTATCAGAAGCCTAAGAATCCTTCTCGTGTTCGGAAATATGATACTTATCCATATATGTGTGTACATATATAAATTGAGCACCTTTATTATTTCTTCTAATGTAATTGTTGAAACCAAACAAAACCATCAGAACTATCATCACACATTGGGGTTTAGCTATCAAGTTTGAAGGTTTGAAGTTAATTCTTGATCGTAAGTTACATATTCATAATTCATCTTATGTTACTCTTTCTTCTCAAGTTTAGAGAGACATGTATATATTTAAATTCGACATTAGGCTTTAATAGTTACAAAAAAAATAAAAAATAAAAAAAACCTTTGATCATTAAACTGAAGTCTGCATTGCTCGTTTAATATTTGATACTATGAGATTTCACCATGTTGTGATCCCCAAGCGTGCGTCTAGGCTCACTTTTCAGGCCTATCGCAACCTTCTCGCTTCAGTTCAAAAGCCTCACTTTCAGACCTTCAGGTTCAGTTTTCAGGTCAAGTTTCGACAATATTTCGGTACAAAATTGTCATAATTTGTTTCAACAGATCCGAAACATATATCCCAACAAATAACAAGCTTGAAATCAATTAAAAAAACAACCTAAACTAGCCATAAAGAAACCCAAAACGTGTCTAAACCCCCTGTGTATTTTTTTATACTATACATCTGGCCTAAAAAAACCCTCTCTTTTCAAGCGCCTTGCACCAAGGGCTAAGGCTCACCCTTTACGCCTTTAGTGTGCCTCTATTATTTATTTTGATTTAAGTTTAAAACTCTTGACTAAACAAAATAATATGCAACATTCAAAAACAAACTGCAGGAAACATCTTAGACATCAAAAATTATATTAAAAAAGTACTTAAAATAAATTAATTTATTAAAAACAAAAACAGTTTTTTTTTTCTTTATAAATTAATTAATTTATTTATTTTTATTTATTAGTGTTACTTAAACAACAGATTTAGCTAAAATTTCGAATCGTATTATTATACAACTCCTAAAATCACTCATAATCTCATCCTGATCCAAAATCAACATCAATACATAATCCGCTAAACAACATTCCTTCTACATTGTATTGAAATCAAGATTTTCCACTCTGCAGGTAAATATTATTGCGAATTTTCATCAACACGATGGTGATGGAAGGCGGTGTGGTTAAGCCGGATAAAACCGAGTTCACTGAATGCTATAAGACAGTGTGGCGTGCACCTTACATAATGAGGCTTGCCATGAGTGCTGGAATAGGAGGCCTTCTATTTGGATATGATACAGGTGGATTTTTTGTTTGTGTTATTGTTTAATTGTCTTGTTTTTGGCTTTTGGCTGTGTTTATTTTTATTAATTTGATTATAAACAGGTGTTATTTCGGGTGCGTTGTTATACATCAGGGATGATTTTAAACAAGTTCAACAGCATACATGGTTGCAGGTTAGTTTAATATGTTACGTGGTAAAACGGGCGGGTTGGTGGGTAACATGTTAAAACGGGTTTGACGAAAAAATGTTATAATGGGCCAGATTAAACAGACGGGTCGGGTTGGGTAGCGTAACTAGTAAAGACAGGTTCGGGTCAAAACAGATAGTTCTAAAAATATGATCACTTTGGTTTGGGTTAGGCAAGAAATGTGTTAGTGTCAGAACGGGCCCACTAAAAGATGTGGGTTGGGATAGGGGTGTTAAATGGGTCGGGTTCGTGGGTTTGCAGGTGACCTGAACCTAAACGAACCTGAAAATCGTATCAAACATCTAAACCAGAACACGACCCAAATATTCCCGGGTTGACCCGAACACGACATGTGTGACCCATTTTTTTTATTTTTTTGCATGTAATATTTTTTTAAAATTAAAATTTACAACAAAAATACAAATGTATATAATTTTTAAGTTATACGTATGTCATAAAATACCCGACAAAAAAATAAAATATGAGATAAATGGTTAAACGGATCAACCCGCCAACCGTCGGGTTGACGGGTTCAACCCAAAACTGACCAGAACCCGTTTAGACTAAACCCATACCCGCAAATTTTGTGGTAGGTTCGTGTCGGGTTTTCGGGTCGTGTCAAAAATTCACACCTATAGTAACAGGTAAAGACGGGTTTCGGGTCAGAATGGGTTTTCGACAAATATGTGTTGGGGTCAGAACTGGCCTTTTTGAAAAAAAAATGCTTTGTTGGATTTGAAATCTCTAAACTGCAGACATGTTTCTTTTTTTTCTTTTTTATAGGAAATGATTGTTAGCATGGCCGTAGCCGGAGCTATATTTGGCGCCGCAGTTGGTGGATGGATGAACGATAAATTTGGGCGGAAAAAATCAATCATGTGTGCAGATGTTGTGTTCTGGATTGGTGCAATTATCATGGCTTTTGCTCCAGCCCCATGGGTCATAATCATTGGCAGACTGTTTGTTGGTTTGGGTGTTGGCATGGCCTCCATGACTGCACCTTTATACATCTCTGAAGCTTCTCCAGCAAGAATTAGAGGCGCGCTCGTGAGCACAAATGGTTTACTCATAACTGGAGGACAGTTTTTAGCCTACCTTATTAATTTAGCATTTACCAGGGTAAAGTTATGCACAATGTTGTTGTTTATTTGACAGATTGGTAGCTTTTGTTGTTGCTTAAGATCATGTTGTTTGTTGTTTTGTAGACGCGTTTTACGTGGCGTTGGATGCTTGGAGTTGCTGCAATTCCGCCGATGATACAGTTTATCTTGATGTGGTCTCTACCCGAGTCGCCAAGATGGCTTTATAGACAGAATAAAGTGAATGAAGCAAGACAGATCTTGGAAAAGATCTATCCAGCCGACGAAGTCGAAAACGAAATGAAGGCATTGCAACAATCAGTTGAAGAGGAAAAGCACGCCGAAGCATCCATGGAACATGGAATCTTTTCGAAAATTAAGAACGCATGGGGAAACAAGGTTGTGCGCAGGGGACTCTACGCAGGCATTACAGTTCAAGTCGCGCAGCAATTTGTTGGAATCAACGCTGTATTGTACTACAGCCCAACTATTGTACAGCTAGCAGGATACGCTTCCAACAAAACAGCTTTAGCTCTGTCGTTGATCACTTCAGGCCTCAACGCTGCAGGCACGATTATTAGCATGTTATTCGTTGACAGATGTGGGAGGCGGAGATTCATGATCGTTTCAATGTTTGGAATCATTATATGTCTCGTTGTTTTATCGTTTATGTTTTTTCAAGCCTCGACGCATGCTCCTCCTGTCAGCCTTCTCGAGTCTAATCATTTTGGGGCCAACTCTACTTGTGCCGCTTTCAGTTCGGCTCCCAACCCGTCATCCTGGAACTGCATGACCTGCTTGAAAGCCTCAACAAGTTGTGCATTTTGTGCAAATGGAGCAAACAAAGTAAGTCACCTTTTCAAAAAGATTTAGTTATTATATAACTCATAATTCACTAAGATTTTGGTACAATGCATTAAACAGTATAACGCGGGCGCCTGTTTGGCTCTTGATGGCGCGACGCGAGAAGTTGTCAAGCAGAACATCGAAGTTGGTACACGCAGGGTTGTCCAAGCAAGTTTGGGTTTTTTGCAATAGTACTTATGGCATTGTACATAATCTCCTATGCACCCGGGATGGGAACCGTGCCTTGGATCGTGAACTCGGAGATATACCCGTTAAGATACCGTGGTTTGGTGGAGGGACTGCAGCGGTCGCTAACTGGACCGCGAATCTAATCGTGAGTCAAACATTTCTAACTCTAACGGAGACGTTAGGGACTGCTGGAACATTTCTTCTGTTTGCGGGTTTTTCGTTGTTGGGACTCATAGCTATATGCAGTCTAGTACCCGAGACCAAAGGGTTGCAGTTCGAAGAGGTGGAGAAGATGTTGGAGAAGGGTGATCGACTCAAGTTATATGGCAACTATAAGCGAGATACCAATGAATCTTCTTCTTATTATTAGTTATACATTTTCATATAGAAAACATCTTTTTTAGCTTATGTTAAATGCTTGAAACTTTTTGGTTTGGTTTATTTATGGGACCTTGTTATTATTAGATTATAAACTTAGATTTAGTATAATGTTTATTATGTATGTAACACTTATTTTTTCGTACCTTAAACTTCATACGATTAAGATTAATTAGGTAACAACGATGCCAATGATGTTGTAGCTCAGTGGTTATAACGGAGGTTGAAAGTTTTACCCACAATAGTGGGGCTCCTGCCCGGCAGGTCTCGAGTTCGATCCACAGGGTATACAAAATATGTGAAGCCTTCGGACAAAGGGTTGAAAATCCTGTATGCACGGGAGATCGAACCAAGGTGGGTAGGTTCGTTGGCAAGCGATTTACCCGGGTGAACTACGCCGATAAAAAAAATTAGGTAACAATGGTTGTTAATGGCAATTATGGGTCAACCGACGTATCTAACGGTTGTGACGGTTGAAACTAGGGCCAAACAAACCGCCATTTGAATGTACATAAGACTATAAGTCATGATCTACAATAATATGATCAATCACCAAGAAATCTACAATATTTCCTTAACCATTCCCTGTATTCTTATTAATCTTTTGATTCATATTCACTAAACAGTACACAATACTTCACACTCTTATCTACACCCACTATCATGATATATCTGATTATTTCACCCAACAGTTATTGTTATTATCATGTTCATTACCTTTCAATACTTTTAAGCATCACCAAAATCTAGTGTTACCAATATATATAGATGATAACAATTGTAATAATCATTGCTACGCTTCATGATCTAAACATTTAACTGATGGGCAGTGATTTTTTTTTTAAAGAAAATTATTTTTCCATTAACGTAAAAGGGTAAATTACATAACGATGGTAGGTAGGCGGGCAACAAGCTGCGCCGCCACCCCTTTTTGAATAGAAAATCCTAATCTGCTAAAAACAAAACCCCGCCCTTGGGGGTGGAAAAGTTGCTGTGCACTACTCGTTGAACCCGAGCCAAAAACCGCACCGCCTCTGGTGTTAGGGAACCGAACGTGTCAAAGGCCAAGGGAACGAAAACATGCTGATGTTTTATCCCAATGTGAAATATGGATTGTGTATGGTGATGTTTTATCCCAATGTTAAGAATAGGTCATATTTATTTTCATTAAACTAAGACTACACGGTGTGGTGTGAGGGCGTTGAAGAGGGATGCGAAGCCCCTCCATGTCACCAACACCAACCCCGAACTGCATGTCCCTAATCGATTCCCCATCTCCAAACTTAAACCTGACCCGAACCAATTTGTAAGAATCAATAAAAGAAGACCTTTACGTAAAAAGAAAATTTGAGTGGTTTTTTTCTCAAATAAAAGTGCATGCAATTCAAGAATTGGTTCATGAACCAAAACTGGTCTTTCAAACCGACGAAACTGGTATAAAACTGAACCGGTCCCAACCTGAAGCCAATTCAGGACAAAACCGGTAGAGGTCCAAACAGGTTTGGATCAGTTCGGGTTCCAAAAAACCAGTATGTGCACGTCTATATATATATAGCTAAAGAAGGGAAAAGAAGGGAAGCCCATAAAACAACCAAACCTAAGTCCAACAAAATCATCCAAAGTCAAGTAGATCTTCCTTGAACCAAACTGACGTGTCGGTTTAATGCTGGACACGTGTCTATCTTATCTGTCCGTTTAAATCTCCTTCCCAAACACAACACACATAATAATAAAATAATAATAATAATAATAAATACTTTTGCTTTAACAGTAACTCTCACAAAAAAAAACGTTACTTGTCGGAGCACCGTCGTCTTCCACCGGAAATGGGTTCCGATGAGTGGCCTGATTGGCTCCCCGGTGACTGGTCTATTCTTATTAGAAAGGTTGACAAGAAAAAAGTCAAGGTAATTGCTTTTTTGCACAATCTTTTATTTCTTTTTATATATATATATTTTTAAAAAGTAGGGATTTTTAGGGTTTTGATTGTTTAGTGAAATGGGTATCTGCATGTGAATTCTCTTTAGTTAATTTTGCATTGCTAGGTTTAGTTCTCTGCAGTTAAAGGCTGGAGCTTGATTTTTTTGTTAATGGAAAGTTTTGTGTTTATGATTTGTGTATGCAAAAATATTATACAAATGTTATTGTGAATTTTGATGGTAGCTGGTTTAGAGAAAGGGGAACTTTTTCGTGGTTGAATTATTTATTTATTTAAAATTAGGGTTTCTTTATTTTGATACCTTAAAATTTTCCTTTTGTGGTTAAACATTGATGATAATTGATATTGTCTTTGGGTTATGAAATGTAATGTAAACATAGTTTATGAAAAAAAAACAAAATGTTTTAGCTATTTCTGTAAAAAAAAAAAAAACAAAGCAAACACTTGTGGGAAATATCTATATGATGTTTGACCTTTTATTCTGTAAGGTAGGTAGTATTTGCTCCTAATGTGTAGTTTGAGCATGGTTAGTACGACGGAACTTTAACACACGTTGTAAGAGTATGAAACATATAGTTGTTCGTTATGTGATATCATGTTTTTTTTTTATTAATCATATACATGTTTTCTGTTGCAGTGTTATATAGGCCCTGATGGACACAAGTGCTATTCGAAGCCGCAACTGTTTGAATATCTTAAAAGGACAAATAAAAGCATACCCGATGATAATACTGTAATTCCCACGTCTTGTTAGCATTCGCTTTAATATGTATCTGTCTTAAATCCTAGCATTCTTACAAGTTACATCCTGTTTTTTATTCAGGAAGATGCGGATGGCCAAGGTATAGACTTATCTGCGGAGCCAAATGCTTTCCAGACAGATGAAGTTCCTGGTTCCTCACCTGGAGGACATCCTGCAAAACTGACGCCTAGAACTAACAGAAGGAAATCCATTACCGCGGTATTACAAATGGACTTTGCCTATTCATGATGTTGGTTAAATGCATTTTCGTTACGTATTTACATTTCTAGTCATCTGTTATAGGATCTATCTGAAGATTTTTTAGCTGGAGATGGTTCGTCCACTGACCCGTTGTCACATAAAAGACATAGGGGAGATTGTAGTTGGCTACCTGCGGGATGGACTGTGGAAGATAAGTTTCGGAAAGGGGGTAACAGTACTGGAATGAAATATAAGGTAATTATTAAAAAGCTTTTGCCAGTATATGGAATTAGATTTTACACTAGTTGTCATTTTATAACCATGTTACTTGAACTTTGAAAGTGTTGTAATCATTGTGTTTCTGGTCAGTGGCGAAGCTTGACCCGAAGGTCGGAAGTCACCGGGGGTTGGAAATCACTAGTTTTGGGGGGTCGAAAACCAGTTTCGGGGAGGTTGGGGGGGGGGGGGAAACTGTATATACCAAAAAATTTCTATACAAATACTATATAATCGGAACTTCTGAGCTAAAATTCGTGTGTGTGGGGGGGGGGGGGGTCCCCGCCCCTTAAGAGCTGCACCAATGTTTCTGGTCTTGATAAGATGGCTTATGTTTCCTTATTTTTTTTTTTCCTTTTCATGATTATAGGTTTTTAAAAAGTTCTTTTATTATTCTGGTTTTGTAGGTTTATAAGGATCCTGTAAGTGGACAAAAATTCTTTTCGAAGCCACAGGTTCTGAATTATCTTGCCAGAATAAACAGCAGTGCAGGTGGACAGGAAGCAGTATTTGCTGAACCTATTAGTGCTTTACCGATTTCAGCTTGGGTATTTATTTTGTCATATAATGTGTTTCCTACAATATTATTAACTAGAGGTGGCAATGCTGACCCATTTACAGGGTAGTGTATTATCTTAAATGGGTCGAAGACGAAAAGCGTATTATCAAAGCAAAAAATACTATTTTTTATTAAAATTACTGATCGTAACTTGAGATTACATAGATGTAAGAAACAGATTTCAATTGCCATCTTATTCATAACCAATCATAATCTAAGTTTATCTCAACCTAATACTTTTATCATGAAACTACAACTACTTAAGTATCTAGAAAACAAGATACGATAAAACTATATGAGAAAGAAAGTAAACACCAACCTTGTTAAACAGGTCAAAAGTCGCCCAAGTGCATTTTAAACGCGTGGTACCTCCCGAGTCCTAAAGAGTTCTATTTAACGATTTAGACCACTAATGCACTATATTGTTTTTTTTTTTTTTTTTTGCATTCATAATTGATACAATCTGGTTTTTATGAAGTAAAAAAACGACAAATTGCCTGTTTCAACCCATGTTAGATAATGAAACGTTTTAACCCGAATCAGGTTTGACCCGTTACCCAACTTGCCTACATTGCCAACTCTAGTATCAACTGTTCAAGTTAAAACTTGTTAATTACCTCTGCATTAATTTGGTTAACTGACTGGTTGCTGCTGCACGTGTACCTCAACTCTAAAGCAAGAGAAGCCCGCTACAGAACCTGATAGCTCCCAGTATGAAGATACTGAAGTGGAAAAGAATACTGAAGAGAAAACAAAAAGCCCCCGCTTGTCCTCTGGTTATGAAGTTGGTTTCACTTTAACACCCCACCCCCAAGATCACGTTTTTAAATTTAATATTGCATTTTGAATTTTATTTGACCGTTGAGTTTTGGAGCATTTTCTAGGTTATCTCAAGGACCCCTGCAGAAGGGTTGCCTCCGGACTGGATAAAAGAAGTCAGAATGAAAAAATCTGGATCCACAACGAGAAAGGATACGGTACTTCAAACGTTTTCTTATCTAGAACGTCGATAATCTCTTATCGTTATATACTTATATGTCTGATGTATTAATGCAGTACTACCTAGACCCTTTGAGCGAATACGCCTTTTGCTCGAAAAAGGATGTTTTGCGTTATCTGGAATCTGGAGATGTAAAGAATTGCGTCTCAAGACCACTTAAAAGTCATACGAATAATGGTGACACTGTAAGCATTATTTGACTTAATATGTGTTCTCTTTTTTACTTTCTGTTGACAACTCGACATAATTCAGCCAAACTCTGTTTCTATTCAGATTAATGTTAATATGACTCCACAGTCTGATCAATCCAAAGGAACTGAAGCTTCTAAGGAATTCACAAATGGTTCCGTAGAAGAAATGAAAACAAACGAAATTGGTATAGAGAACCCGGTAAAGTGCAACTTATTTAATAATTTCATATTCAATATATACGTATTTTGTTTTTTCCAACTAAAGCAGATTTTTCTAACGATAAGTACCAGATAGTTTAACGATATTGCTTTTATAGATTTTATATTGTTAATAACTATTCATTTTTAATTTATTGTCACATTATGTTTCAACTTGAGACACAAGAATTAATTCATCACCATATAATGTTATTTTTATAAAATGAAAAAGCAAAAATAAACAATTTATTATGGTTTAGGAACCACTTCGTTCTATAACCGGAGGATCTCTCTCTAGACCTGACAGAAGATTATTTGTAGCACGAAAAGAAGACGCTGACTGGCTGCCTGATGGGTGGCTCATTGATGTGCGTTATAAAAGTTCTGGAATGAAATATAAGGTAATTTGAAGCCCAGTTATACATTAATGTCAATCTTGATATAACACATTTTTTTTATTTGTTGCAACAGATAATTTGTTTATGTTGTTTATCCTTTCTTTGTTGAGGATACATTTTCTAAGAATCTGGTTGTTGTTCTGAAACTGTAGATTTACAAGGATCCTGCAACTGGGAAACTGTTCTATTCAAAGCCGCAAGTGCTAAGCTATCTTGAGAATGGCGGTATCAGCAACCCTAGAAAGAGAAAAGTATGACCCTGCACTGTTTGTAATACCTTTACTGTTGGGGTGGCAAAATGGGCGGGTCGGGCTTATCCATATGTTATATTTTTTTTATCCATATGTTAACTTTCGTTTATCTGACATGTAATTAATTCCATGTGTATCTTAACTCTGAAGGCACATGACTCTTCTGTAGCACCCGATTCATCCCCAAACTCTACACCTGCTGATGGCTCAGGCCCCAAAAAATCCGGAAGGAAGAAAGGCAAAAGCGAGAACTCCGAGTACCAAGAAGTATGTTTCTTTTTTCCTTGCAGAAATATATTATTGTTATTATTGTGTTTTCATTTCCAAGGTTTTGATATGGCGCCACCTGACGTTGAAACAATGTCTAGGTTATTACAACGTCTGCAGCAAATGGGTTGCCACCCGGATGGATAAAAGAAACCAAAACTAAGATATATGCAACCCACACAAGAAATGATCAGGTACTTATGAGTGTATATTTTATATTTTTTAATACTAATATGAGTAAAGATCAAATACAAACTGTTTTTTGGTAAGAACTGTGAGAATCAAAGGGGGTAAAAAATTTTTTTTTTTTTTTTTAGAATTTTTTTTTCCCATATGCTTAAACATACTTTCTAGATGAATAATAAAAAAAAAAAAAAATTTTTAGTGTAATTACGTCATTAAAGTAAATACACTAGTTTACACTAGAGTAATTATGTAATTACTCTACACCAATTTTTTTTTTTTTTTTTTAAGTTTTCAATACTATAATACATGTTTAACAATATGGGAAAAAAAATTTCAAAAAAAAAAAAAATAATAAAATAAAATAAAAAAAATACCCTCCTTTGATTATCACAGTTCTTACCGAAAAAACACTTTGTACCGGATCTTTCCCCTACTAATATATAGTGACCTTTTTGCAAATTTATCATTGTGTATCATGCAGTTCTACACAGACCCTGTGACTGGATACATCTTTCGCTCCAAAGTGGATGCTTTGCGTTTTGTGGAGACCGGAGATGTGAGCTCATGTTCCTCTAGACCAAAGGTTAAGGATGAAGATGGAAAGGAAGCTGTAAGTCCTTCAGAATGCAGTTTATGCGCACTATTATTGAATCGTCAAAAAGACTCTAGTTGACCTGATTTTTTATTGTCGACAGTTCGTATATACAAGCAGTGCGCAAAAACCCACTACTGGAGATAACGTGGTGACTGACGTCCCTGAAGAGTTTCACACCCCTGATCCAAAAGCCGCTGATAACACAAACAACCACCGGGCGATAAATAATAATAGTCCTGCGACCGATTCACCAGCTCGATCTTCAAAAAGGCAAGAAACAGGGGTAAATCTGGAAAAAGAACCTGATGACGATGGCAACCTGCCTTTTGACATGCCGGTGGACGATAACTGGACCGACCAATACTTTGAAGTGAAATCACTGGCAAATGAAATCATGTTTAACGGTCAACCGATATCCGGGGGATTTCAGGAAGACAATGCTGGGGTGGAGACAACAGGTGTGAAGGACACAACTCCAACCAAAGTGGTGTGATGTTAAGTGGGGGTCTCGGTGATTAGTAAGGTAATTTACCTTTAATATTAATATTTATATTATTATCGTATTAAACCCGACTATGAATTGCTAGGTAAGTTAAGTAGAAGCCCTTCAATGTTGCTATAATTGCGGGTGTGTGTTGTGAAAATAAAAAATCCGAATTGTATTCCCGCCAACTGGGAAAACCCGGGTTTTATTTTGGAATTCTTGTAAGCATGAACTCAAGTGGTTATATGTTTTGAGCTCATCTCAAACTCATAGAATTTGTAGATGGCCCGACAAACACACAACCGTATTTGAGGAAGTGTTATGTTTGATCAAATAGGATCAGTCGGTTAGTATGGACACTTTACATTGTAGTTGCATTATGTTATTTGCCTTTTTTGGTATATGAATTAGTTTGGGTAGTGTATAAATCACCTTTGTGATGTTTTATTAACTTCATAAGACAATATATTGGCATACCCGATTTTAATAATCGGATTATGACCTATTGATTAGTAAAATCCATGCTGGCAATGGCACCAATGGGCGAATATCACTTGCATTATTATTATGGATTTACGCTTAATTTTCATTCGATTTTGGTTACAAGGAATGTATGATGTCCCATTTTTGCTTGTAATCAATTGATTGTGTATGGTGAGCGAATATTGAATGGAAATTAAGTGTGAATCTGTGACGATTATGTGAATGAAACTGCTCTTTTTAACGAAAGTAAAGTGTGATTTGTCAAATTGTTAATGTGTTATGGGCTAATAAGTCGTAATGTTAAAAAAATCCGATTTAGCATAAGAATTGAAATTTTAATAAATGCAAAATCTCAACAGAAATAACTTGAAAAGTATATATACGTAGAAGCATTTGGCTTAAAGCACTTGCAATGTGGTACGTTGACTCGTTGAGTACCTATGATGGTGACCACATCTGCTGGCATCTATTTATAGTCCTCTACTGGTTGGATTAATCGGTCATTTACCGTGGGACAGGCCCTCACCTTCGGTAACATCCTTAGCCCGGAAAAGTTGCAGGATTCTTTACTTAATTTGTTTTGTCAAGGTGAAACTGCCTTTTATGGCCCAGGTACCAACACATTTGCGAAAGCTAGAGCTCCCCTTTTTGGTCTGATGCTTGTTCTGGGGGATTATACCTGTTGGTAGCGGCTTCAAAACACCTTCAAGCGAACCTAACAACATTCCTAACGACATTGCTCAATGAGAAAATGAGTCTAATTCCAAGGGATCAAACCTATGAGACTTCTTATGGGTCTTAAGGAATAATATAAAAAACAGAGAAAAAGATTCATATTAAATAAATCAAACTCCTCAGCTTCAGGATGAGGAAGGAAGTCAATTTGAGTTTTCTAGGAGTTACTCACGATGAACATTATGGGGTGGACGAAGCGGAAGCGAGAATGTCGGCTTGAGTAAAGCAAACATTGGTGACCTGAGGCCCGATGCCTGAAGCTTGATGCGCGGTACTGCCAATCGTAGACTGGTGACCGAGGAATGAGAGCTTTAGCTCCATACACGAGACAGTAGGTGTGCATGGAGGAGATCCTAATGTGAACGAGAGACTGTAGGCGTGCATGGAGGAGAGGGTGCAGGGGCGCATCTTAGTTGGGGCGGGAGGGGGCGGCCGACCCCCCCCCCCTGAATTTTTGCGCAGAAGTTCCGATTATATAGTATTTGTATAGAAAATTTTGGAAATATAGGGTTTCGACTCCCCCGAAACTGGTTTTCGACCCCCGAAACTAGTGACTTCCGACCCCCGAACCTTCGGGTCAAGCTTCGCCACTGAGAGGGTGTTCCATCTTCTTTGCTGGACAGTGAAGGGAATGAGTGAGAGAGTAGTCGCTGATCGATGGTGGGGCGGGCTGCTTTGGTTACCGGTCCATAAGTATTTGACGGATTTGTGTCGTATTACGTTTGTGGGAGATTTGCAATAGATTTTTAATAAGGCCATACCTATGCTAAATAAAAATAATTGGGTTTCTCTAATATTATTATCATTGTTTTACTAAACATATCCTTCCCCTATTAAGAGGGTGTTTGGGATTGAGTTTCAAAACAACTTATTGGCTTTTTCAAAAAGCCAATAAGTCAATAAGTTGTTTGTGTAACCCAAAAGCACTTTCTGTTTTGACTTTTGGCTTTTAGCTTTTAAGGGTGGAAAAGCTGTTTTTGAAAAGTTAGAAATCCTGACTTTTGGCTTTTAGTTTTTGACTTTTAGAAAAAAATTACAAATTTATCATCCATACAACCAATATTCACAATAAGTTAAGCGAAACACTTAAAAAAACAACAATTTATTGACTTTTTGACGTTTCTCATCCCAAAAGCTAATCCAAACACTTTTTTAAAACTCATTTTTAAAAAGTCATAAGCCAATAAGCACTTTTGACCAAAAGCACTTTTGCATCTCCAAACTCAATCCCAAACACCCTCTAAATTAGTCACATCGTATCTCTACTTTTACTCATACGTGTGTGCAATGCATTCAGGGGTATGTTTAACTTCACTCCATCTCAAATGAGCAATAGTTGGAATGATTATATGAACGTTCTTTTTTCTTGTTTTATCGTAATCCATAGATATCGGGTAATAATAAAGCCGATAACCGAAATAGGAAAGCCGGTGATAAAACAACACGAGAACAGAAATCTTAAATTAACTTGATCCGAATATTGAAAGGAAATCCATAACAATTGCACAAAAGCACACAATGAAAGATAAAGAGAAGAAAACAAAGCTAAACCCATAACATATAATCACAAAGATTCATCCTTTTAGTATGAAGATTCTTTCCACCCTCCAAAGTTCCCCTCTTCCTCATGATGCCCATGCCCATGATGATGCCCATACCCTTGCCCATGGCCATGTTCATGTGTCTCCTATTATCAAAGGACCAAATCATCATTAGTTTAGATTTTTTATATCCATCTTTTAACAATTTAAATGTTCAAGATCTTCAATCTTAATAGTTTAGTTTAAGGGGAATTGGATTTTAATAGCCGAAACTATTCGAGATTGGCTGTTGGCACCCCAAACTAAAAAATTGGTCATGTATAACCTGTACTATTAACCTATTGGATTCTGGCACCCAATTTGGGTCAAGTCACTAACCCAGATAGTGTTTTGGCTGATGTGGCACTCCTAATCTGACGTGGCACCCACAAACTAACTGGGTTAGTGACTTAACCCAAATTGGGTGCGAGAATCCAATAGGTTAATAGTACAGATTATATATGGTCAATTTTTTAGTTTAGGGTGTCAACGGCCAATTTCAAATAGTTTAGATTATTAAAATCCAATTCCCCTTAGTTTAATAACAACTTATGTAATTATACATCACATGTCATTAGTAATAAAATTTCCGAAGAGAAACACTAGAAGACATTAGCAGGACAAAATCCATTTTTTATGTTTTCAAACTAATAACAATTTTGACTCATTATCCAGCCCGCTTGCTTCGTAACATGATATATATGGTGTTGGTAAGTTAAAAGTATAACGACTAACCTCCGGAATGAACTCAAGGCCAACTCTAACCTCCCCACAGAATTCATCATTTATGACCACATTGTATGGTGTTGGTGGGATGCTTCTTGCCAAGAACAATGGCTCAAGTGGAATTCTGCATGCATAATATCACAACTAATGGTAAGTGCTTCTTAATTATGAAACCAACTATATGTTTTTAGTTACTAAAATTCAAGTACTTGGCCTCGCCCACAATGTCGTCTTCAGAACCAACGTCATTGTCCTTTATCTTGATCACGAGTTCGGTTTCTTCATCGCTTGTCACAGAGAACACAAACGTCTCGTTCCATTCAGGTGAAGACCCTTGTCCTGTATTCAGCATACGGATTAGGTAATTTCAATAAAAAAAATATATAAATCACGAAAACTTAGGTTGTAATTAACCTGATGCAACATTGCTCTTTTGCTCTTGAGCTCGATAACTGAGTGTCACATAAGGATCCATTTTCGCTGTAAATACAAGCATATATATCGTTAAAGGAAAGGATTAAGAAATAAGACCATCCACAATGTGTAGAGACTAAAAAATGTGCCTAGTCAGCTGGTCATCATAAAATACTTATTTTTCAAAAAAAAAAAAAAAGTAAATAAATAAAACTCAACAAATAAGTAAACCATAAAACACTAAAAAATGTTGTTACATCATCGCCACTTGTTAAAAAAATCCATATAAAAAGTACCAACGACCCCCAACCCAATCTTTCTGGTTGACATCCAATAACTACACTAAAAAAATGGGTTCCAAAAACGAGTTTCACAATGGTAAAACTAGTTTACCCGAATCAATTACCGAAAAACATATACCTAGTACTTATCCGTTACTCTAAATATTGTGTGGAAATGAACATATTTATTTTTTGATGTTCATATATTTGTGACATTTATATTAGAGTATTTGGAGAGTAGACGTATACATATATGCATTTGATTAATGGACAATCATATCAAAAATAGAATGATAGAACCTTTTGTTTTGAAACAACTCAACTCGTAAACTTGATCCCATGGGTATGTTTGATACCCGACAAGTATCCGTTTTACAATCAGGTATGCGGTTGGAATTACTAAAAACCCATCCCAAACCCGCTTTGTTGCCCATCCCTATACGATGTGGTGTTTTTTGGAGTCCAAAAACGAGAAAAAAAGGCCTATTTAGCCATGCTCTAAATAAAATATCTTGTGACCAAAATGATGAAAATCCCGTAAAAAATGGCTTATTCACTTTCTGATCTATTTGTATCCTAATCACTAGACCGATTTATAAACGAACTGCCGTCAAGTCAACCGGCGCTCCATCCTACACCTACACATACTTTTCATATATTTCCCCTTATGATATAATCCGATTATATTCAAAACGTAGATCAATCAAAATTCACCACCAAAATAAACATAATAAGATCAAAATCTGTTAGATAATTGCTAAGAATAAAATATTATTAGATCAGATCAGATCAGATCAGATCCAAGTAACACGATAGTACTTTAGACATTATCTTTTAAAATTTTAACAAACTCGAATTATGATATAATTAACACACAAAAAAACAATAAGGATGGATGGGAAGTTACTAAAAAAATCGGTGTCATGGAGGCCTTTAGCACTAACAAGGAGGACTTGTAGCTTTCCACTTGGCATTTTGTCGGAATCAATCAGTGTAGAGAATATCGGACCCCCTATGGTTTAGCTGAATCCGGAAGACAGTGAGGCTATTTATACAAATAATATGATTGCTCAACGGTCCCTCTTATTTTGACTTTAACACACATGTGATCATTGTTTGGTTTCAAACCGATTAAACTAAAAACCTAACTGAACCGAATTAGTTTAAAACCGAATTGAGTTATGTAATTGGTTTTCGTTTTTGAAAATTTGAATTCGGTTCGGACCAAAGATCAATTTGTGGTTATTTAAGTTATGTCATTTGTTTAATGTGTTTATAATTTTAGTCTAACTGGTATCTAGACATGCGTACGTTGCGGCGCGGATACATTGCAAACATCGAACGGATTAGTCTAAGCGTTATGTGACCCGTGGGCGATGCGCAACGGTCCTGTTGTAAACATCTAATGGATTAGTCCAAGCGTTATGTCGTGCGGCCATGCGCTAACCATATGAAGATGCATATCTCGATGTACTCACTCCAACTCAATGTAATAGTATAAGCATTGTGGTTAGAAATATCATAAATCGTGTATAGAGAAACAACCAACATATTTAATCAAAAGGGGCGTATTATATCTTTAAAAAAAATAGAAGCCACACAAAAAACAGAGTAACCCGAATTTAAACCTTAGAATGAAAATGTATTATATTTAACAACGCTTAGTTTTGGTACATAACCAAAACGTATTATACTTGCACTGGCTTTACCCCAAGAAAAGTTTTCTTTTAAACATAGATCAACTCGAATTCATAAAAATCCGCATGTTTGTTCAAGTAAAGGAACAAAAGGGTAAACAAAACTTTTGAAACTCAAGAAGATTAACGGCAAATTAGTTCTATAAAAAAGAAATTTGCGAACGAAAATCATTAAATAAAATAATATGTTAAAAACGTATATTATATATTAGCGAATGTATACTGAATACCAGAGGGATTAAACCTTAACGTTTGCAAAGCCAAAGGACTAAAATTGCAATGTGGTGAAACTCTGGGTTAAAAAACGAAAAGGAAAAGCAAAGGGAATAAAAATGCAAACTTTCAAAGTATAGGGGGTACCGGTAATATGGAACAGGGGCTAAAAATATCATTTCACAAAGTTATGGGGTACATTTGTCATTTTGTATGGAGAAGGGCAAAAAATACCATTTCACAAAATGAAGGGGTGAGTTTGTCAATTTTTAAAATAGGGGTCATTGACCGGTCATGTTGAGGAACTATTAGGGTGGGGGGAGTGGTTACCAAAGGTACCCTAACAACATCCAATCTCGTGCTACTACATTAGATTTGTCAAATATAGGCGAAAAAGCAAGCAAAGGCACCACATTATAATGAATGAGCTCTCTTGTAACTTATATAGGCGAATGGGAGAATGAAAAATATGATGTTTGGTTGATTAACATAATTGAATCACCCATTACATAAGGCATTAAATTCCTTCAAAATCATTCTACACCCTCCTTTTTTTCCATTCCATTCCTTCTATCACCTTTCATTAATAACCCATATACACATCACCTACTACCACAACCCACCAGTCCACCACCATCGTCGCCACCCAACACCATCAGCGCTGCCGCCGCCACTTACCACCGTCAGCCGGCTACCCACCACTGCAATCCCTGCCACCCATCACCATCCATTGCCACCCTCCTACCACCGCTGCCACCTGTCACCGCCATCGCCAGCCACACCACCACCGTCACCTACCCACCTACCGCCACCACCCACCACAACTCTTGTCCTGCCACCCATTGCTGTCGTCACTCACCCACCCATTGCCCCCGCCACCCACTCCGACCGCCACATATCGGCACCCATCATCACTACCGATTTCACTCCTTTTTCTTGCCTATGAAATAATAAAAACTAATATATTTCATTCCTACAAACAAGACATTAAATAGTAATGATCTATTTCATTACCTCTTTCATTCTATTACCTTGTCCATTATATTCCCACGCTCATTCTATTACCCTATACCAAACAAACCCTTCTCCTCGTAAGAGAAATCCTGCGATAACTTAGAGGGGTTAATTAGGTGTTAGGATTTCTATGTCTAAGTTAGTCTTCTCTTCTCACAAACTTGTTTCAGTCCTTAACAACATGTTATGTTTTATCAGTTCATTCGAAACAGGATCGATCATATATACGTAAAAAAAACTTTAATCACAAAATAGGATAAAACATATTATAATTATTAAAACGGATCAAAGTCCTAACTATAGTACTATTTTGTCAAAAGAATAACAAACTTTTCAAGGTGACTCGAACAAAATATTATATTAGAGTCTCATAACTAAGTACTACCGAAAGTCATGTCAATCCCATAGTCGTTTCCTTTGCTTACAATAATTAACATATTCTAACCAAGGAATATTTTTTAACATTCAATTGCCAATTATAGTGGGATTGAAACTAAAAAAACAAAGAAATCAAATTTCCTTGAGACATCATACTTTGAAAAACCGATGAAGCCTAGTTCAATTGGTGAAAATTGGGGGAGCTAGAGTAGAGGTCATGTGGAGGTTGAGGGTTTGATTCTTGTTGGAACCATATTTACCACATGTGGGGGTTCCACCTAGAGGTGAGCAAAAAAAACTGGTTCGGGAACCGAACCGGTAAAACTGACCCGAACCGAAACCGGTACTAAAAAAATCTCAAACTGAACCGAACCGAAAACCGGCCTAAAACCGACGGAAAAACCGGTCAAAAGAAACCGAAACCGGTACACAAACCGGCCGAAACCGAAAAAACCCGAAACCGAACTGAAACCGGTTTAAGAAAAATACATTTTTTTGGCCATAAACACAAATAAAACTTTGTTTTTTTGTATTAATATTCATTTTCTTTTTTTAAAAAACCCTAAAAGTTACTAAAAGTTAAATTTTATGTAATTTATATGATTTTAAAAAAGTGCGCGAAAAACCGATTAAGAACCGAAACCGAAACAAACCGAAACTGAAACCGAACCGAAACCGGTCTTACGAATCGACAAAACCGGTCCAAAACCGAACCGGTTTGGAACCGAAACCGGTTCGGCCAGGAACCGGTACTGTAGCGAACCGGTTTGGAACCGAAACCGTTCGGCAAAAAAAAAAAACGATTTGCTCACCTCTAGTTCCACCTGGGGAGATCCCCAATTCAGGGGAAATGGGTAATCAGTACAGGCTGGCCCAGGGTGTTAGCCGGAGCTTCACTGGTTGCACTACTTGCCGTTCAAAAAAAAAAAAAAAAAAAATCATACTTTGAAAAGTTACTACTTTTTATTGTAATTTGGTGGATTGTAGATTTTTGTGGGGATATGGATGAGCATATTAAACACTTGCTGACCTCTTGCGTTTTGCCTCTTCGGTTTGGCAATTTATTAGTAGTAACTGGTGTCGTATTCCGACTATATATACGATTTCTCGGTGCGAAACTTGCTTAATCTTCATAAACGAAGTTGGGCCGTAGGAAGAATAAAGTTATGCAAGCGATCATTTTTTCGGTGTGAAGCATTTGAAAATTTTTTCTAGTCTCTTGCTAGAAATTTGGCGTTACAAAAATAATTTATATTGTAGTTTTCCTAGCAAGAAAATAATAATGATATTCACCCGTTGTCACACACAAAAAAGTAACATAAACTCCAAGTGGGAATCCGAATTATGCAAACTATGACAATCACATATTTATTAAAACTCCAAGATGAGGTGCAACCCTCCTTATTTTATAATATGTTACTAAACTTCAAATATCCAAAGTGTTCATGGACAGAACACAACTTTGTAGTTAGTACCACCAGGGCAAGTAAATAGACTGCTCGGGTCATCTTGTGGGTAACTATAAGCATCGGGACATCTGTCTTTAAAGAACCTAGAAAACGGAGTTGGTCCACAACTACCGCGCTCAATGGTGCAACAATACTCGACGGTTTTGAAAACCGTGCAAGGATTGTTGCATCCTCCTGTTGTCCGTAGTTGTTCAGGGCACTCACCAATTAGATTACCAACACACCTCATTGTCTTGCACGAAGCACCAACTGGGCTAAACTCCATAGGGACATTAAACCCATCAATAACAGATATGTCTACAAAGTCATTATTGTTGTCTTGATTAAGCGCGAATTCAGCTAATGTGTTGGGTGGTGACCCATAGCCTTGACATTCCAGCATTCCATTGCAATCACCGGTGTCACACCTCCCTCTTCCATTGGCATCAAAGGTGCAACCGGTTCGTCCCCAAATACGTGCTCCAGCCGTTCCTGGTGCAACTGTCACTTGCCAAGATTGGCCACTTTCGAGCCGCCTGCCTCCACCAGGCGACGCAGCGGCCCAAACAGTGTATGGACATTGATTTACGACGTCGAAATTGGCTCCTCGAGTGAGAGTGAAGCATCCAATGGAAAGAAGGGTGATTGATATTAGAAGGTTATTGACAGAAGTCATGTTTGTATGTATGTATATGTTTAAGTATTGTGTTAAAGATGTTTTATTAAACAGATATATATATATAGGGAACTAGGTGAGGGGCTGCATGCAACTTTTCAAAGATCATAATATATCTGTCCAAAAGTTAGGCTGGAAATTTAACAATGGTGCAAAGAAAATTCAGAAGACTTAGAAGTGTGAGTTGATAGTGAACTAATTTTGATAAGATAGAAAGAATAGTCTAAACATGAATAAAAATTATGCTGATATCGAATTGTATTCACATACATCGGATAGATACATTTTTTGGAATAAACATTTTATGTCATGTTTTATATATTAACCGTGTATAAAATTAGGAAATAGTAAAAATGATGGATTAATCATCAACGGTGACAATTTTTGACACGACCTGAAACACAATGAACATGATATGAAAATAATCAATTTTTGGGTTGTCATGTTTAACCCATTAAATAAAGGGGTCGTGTCGGTTTGACCATTTTATTCGCTTAGTTAAACAGGTCGTATACGATCGAGTTGACATATGTTTAACTCGTTTAATTATGCATGTCAACTCGTAAACTTCTTTATAGTCAGTCTAACGAATTATTACCACCTTCCATCCCTTTAAGAACTTGATTACAACCGTACACAAACAGTCTACACGTTACCCCATTTAGATAAATGGGTTATCTAGATCATGTTCGGGTAATTATATGATTTCTAAGTGTGTCCGGATTAGAAGTAATGTCTTTTACATGAATAAATATATGGGTCGTGTGATGTTCGCCGATTAAACCTGCCACGACACACCTAGCTAGCCTCAACTCACATCTCACCCCGTTTATGACTTGATGCCTGCTAATTGTGCGATCTAATATGTAGAGTTTGCTAGCTCTAATATGATTAATTCTAGATTTTTTAACCCTAGATTTCAAGGAAGCCAAGTTTGTTGCTTAACTGTTGTGTGGAAAAGTTTGATGGAAGTCTTCGTCGTATAGTGTCACATAATTCTCAATATCAATTACAAATTCCACATATAATATTCTCAACGTTGTTGACTAATGACTAGTTGATTTTATTGAAAAGTTTCATGCTCGTCGTCCCTCCCCAACAATCCAAACAATTATTAAATTTAATTATGGCATAAACATGAGTATGCCCGGTTAAGCATATTTTTAAAAGGAGAAATGGATTTAAATACTCCTAATTTTCACCCATTGATAGATAATACTCTGAAGTATCACTTTGACCAATAACACTTCTAACTTGCAAGTTAGTTTGTTCCATTACCCTCAAACTAACGGATGTCTAACCTGATTAGTCTACGTAACAAAAATGTAAAACACTATAAACTTAAGGGATCATTTCAAAACTTATTATTATTTCCTTACAAACCTGTTTCTCCTCCTCATCTCCACCATTCTCCTAACCAACCACCATTCTCCTCATCTCCACCACCACTCCAACCACGTCACCTCCATCAATATCCCCAGTGGCGAAGCTTGGTTTTGGAATCGGCGGGGGCCGAACTCAATTTTTTTCGATATGTAGTGGAAAATAGGCGGGGGCCAGACTCAACCCGGACTCAATTTACCTATGAAAATCGCAAATTTCCACTACTACGCCAAAAAACGGGGGGGGGGGGGGGAGGGGAGGGCCACCTCTGGCCCCAAGTATACTTCGCCCCTGAACATCCCTCCATCCCTCACTCAACTCACCGTACCTCCAACAACATCACCGGATTTAGAGGGTGTTTGGGATTGAGTTATAAAAGAACTTATTGATTTATTGGCTTTTCTAAGGAGCCAATAAGTCAATAAGCTGTTTGTGTAACCCAAAAACACTTTCTGTTTTGACTTTTGGCTTTTGATTTTTAAGGGTGTAAAAGCTGTTTTTGAGAAGTTAGAAATCCTGGCTTTTGGAAAAAATTACAAATCTACCACCCATACAACCAATATTCACAATAAGTTAAGCGAAACATTTAAAAAACAATCTATTGAATTTTTGACGTTTCTCATCCCAAAAGCTAATCCAAACACTTTTTTTAAAACCCTTTTTTCAAAAAGTCATAAGCCAATAAGCACTTCTGATCAAAAGCACTTTTGCATTTCCAAACTCAATCCCAAACACTTAGGGTCAAATCACCTTAACAAACCCCTAAATTTTGACAAAACCCCAAATTCAAACAAAAACCCCCAACAATCTATCACCACCATATAAACCTCTGATTACAACTTTCTTCTCGATTAATCCTTCAATACATTGATTAAATCCTCGAATTCTTACTTAAAAGCCTCGATATTCGTGCATCTTCGAATGAATTAGCTACGCAAATGGTTGAAGAAGAGGAAAGCAAAGAGAAATTAGTTGATGTGACCAACACTAGCTCGAAGGTGGGTGTTGGGGGTGGCGTCTGTCCAAACGTCCGACAATCCTTCGGCAATCACAGCAGACCACACTGGTAGTCATATGAAGATTTAGCAACTAAGGTTTTAAATGAAGGTGTGATGAAGATTTGAGCCCTAACCACCTTTATCGCCGTCGCCTGCACTCGATGGTCTGAACCCTAACTAGTTTACCACCGTCATTAGGTTAGCTGATTATGGTGGTGATAGTAGCAGTCTTCAAGGGTTTTTTCTTCCCGTAGTTGTCGCCTTTTTTTTTCTACCGAGTCATAGCAAAAGTACAGAGATGTTTTAGATTTGGTGACACGTACACAGTGGGACGGAGTGGTTGTAGTCAGATGGCTCGTGCTTGGTGCTTGGTGATGGTGTTGGCAGGGGAGGGGGAGAGAGAGTGTGGGGGTGGGTGGGAGAGATATAGTGATTTTTTAGATTATATATATGTGTGGGGGTGAGAGCATACAAGGTGAGGTCAGGAGTTCGAATCCCCCCACAAGTGATAAGGGTGAATATTAGGTGATGATATAATTAGTCGTTCAAAAAAAATATGTGTGTATGTGTGTGTGTGTGTGTTTGTAAGGAAATATTAATAATAAAACAACAACAACAACAATATGTTTAGAGAGAATTCCTAGTTTTAGAATGAATTCCTAGCAGACTGGTATACATGAGACAATATGTTTAGAGTACTCACCAAAGCCCTCGTATATTTAGTTTACCGTAACCATTAGCTATGGATTTAGCCTAGAAACGCTTGAATAGATCTATTGGGTTGACACGCCCACTCTTGGTTAGTCGCTCTAACCCGGATACATACGACAAAAGAATGCTTGTATTTCTTTTATGATGACACATTGCCTTTATTGTGCAATGTGCGAGGCACCACTCGTCAAGGTTCGGTTATGGACTCGTGATCGTTTATTATCATTGATCTTAGCTAGACAATGATGGGTCATTCATGGATTTCATTAAACTTTACATTTTCGTTTATTTCAAAACTTGTAACCTCACCAACTTTATGTTGACAAAGTTTTTATACATGTTTTTCAGGTAACTAAGTTATGGATGGAACTTGGGGATTTTTTTGGGCATTCATTCACCATTATCCCTATTTATGTTTTCAAAACTTATGGTCCTATGTATGGTTTTAAACAATGTTTTGTGATGGTTGTATTCGTCGAACAAGTTTGGTACTTTTATTATTGAATAAAATTGAATGTTTGCTCAAATCTTGTGCTTGAAAACTTTTCGTGGTTGCATCCCGTGTTTCCGCCTAAGCAGGGTGTGACATATTTGTTGCATTTTAATCCCAACTAAGAAAATATCTACCAACAATCTCAACTATGAACATATATATGAAATTTTAACCTAATCAAACCTCGCATCTATAAGACATACACCTATGCCCTTAGCAAATGAACTAGCCCCACATCGATAATAACCAAATTAGATATGTACTTAAAATCAATATCAAAATATCACTAACAATTATATTTAACTATAATAATAAACCTTTGGATTTGAACAGTAATTAAATTATTATTTTTATAAATCCTTTATCCATTATAATCGTATTTATATAAAACATTACGAATATGTTAACAAATATTCTTGCAGACCAGCTGGTTTGCCTGTTGTTTGCATGTGTGTGACCCCGGGTTCGAGTCCGGCGAATTGTGTGTGTTTTTTAAAAAAAAACGTTTTTCCAGTTCTTCCATATGTCCTTTACGTGTCCACTTACTGTACACGCGTCTTTTTCCCCTCTCTCACACACACCCACTCCCCTTTCTCTCCTGATTTTCTCCAAAGTTCACACACACACCCACATTCTTCTGCATAAACCTCTCTCTCTCTCTCTCTCTCTCTCTCTCTCTGCACCAACCTCACCACCGTCCGCCTCCACCTGCAACAACCCGGTCTAATCTTTAACAAATGTTTTAGCATTCAAATTATTTCAATTTGTACATAATAATAATATTACCCCCCCCCAATCATTTCCGATCCCTATTATTCTGGTCACCCCCTTTCAGGTTTAATGGCTTCGAATCAGGTGTCTTCTAATTCCAAAAGGCAACAGCGATTGGAAGCCGGCAAGAAACGGGTATCTTTTTTTTTTTAATTAAACCCTTTTGTAATATGTTGTGAATGTATGTTAAAAGGGTTTAACTTTGGGATTTTTTTCATTATTATGTGATTACCCAATTCCCAATTTGGTTAATTTAGTTGTAATTCACACTTTGAGACACAATAATTTAAAAATAATAAATGCTTCATACTTATGATGATGATGATGTCACTTGAATTGTGTCATGTTTGTTTGAATCTATTTTTAATATATTTTTTTTTTCTTAAGTGTTGGTTTAATCTTGAGTGGGTTTGTTTTGCTTCCAAAAATTGTTGTTATTCGGTTGTTTGTTTTGCTTATATGTGTGCCTACCAATTTTGCTCGACAATATGTTTTGCTTTTAAAAAAATTGTTTTGGGTGTTGATTTGAAATCAATTGTTTTGAATCTGTTTTGAATGTGTATACATTCTTGAATGTGTTTGGCCTATAGTAAGTATCCATATAAGTAATATTGTATTTTTTTTTTGTTCTTCTTTGTTGGATTGATTTACTACCGATGATGTCATTGTTTGGTTGAACTTTTGTAGGGTTATTGATGCATTTGATATGTACTGTTTCTATAATTGTGGAGATTAAGTTACTTATAGGTTAGGATATGGCCTGGTTTAGTGGTAACTTTCCTGATTTCTCTGAAGCTGTTAATAAGATCAGTGCTGGTGTTAAGACTATCGAGAAGAATTTCGATAATGCGCTTGGGTTGGAAGAGAATGCTGATGGAACTTCTTCCACTTCTGTAGGTAATGCTTCTTTTTTAGCTGAATTATTTACCGGTTTGACCTGTTGGATTCGACAATATGTTTTGTTTCGTTATGAAGACCTGCTTCCAGACATAGATTGTGAATCCACAAGCAATAAGGATATGGTCTGTGGATTCTGCAACAAGGTCGGCGGCCGCAAAAGACACACAAACAGTGGGAACCACAACCCGTCTCACAATTAATGCATCTTGAGTTGGAATATGCTTCAAAACAGTCCTCCATAGGAAACAATGGACTTTTAAAGGGATCCACCCTAACCAATGTGGCGCCTTAAGTCTCTGGAATGCATACCATTGCATTTAATTCTTTACGAAGAGTACTTAATTTAAATTTGTCGCATGTTTCTGACCCCTTCCACATTAAAAGCTTGTATCTTTGTTGCGATTCCAAGAGAGAAACTGACACAAAACTCCCCATTGAAAAGGGTGATATGGATTTTTAGTTCAGTGTACCAATTGCACCAGAAGACTTCCTTTAGGTTATCATGCCTGACCCGCATGGTGGCAGGTAACACCTTTTTAAAGTGTATGATGGAGATGTAACACTGCAAGCCGATTTATGTCTAAAAAGGGTGAAAATTACCAGTTATTCCAAGATGGCATGAGCATTGGACCTCAAATGAAGTGCATGATTGTTTTCCAAGGTCAAGAAAAGATCTTTATTTTGGTCTTCGTCAATGGACGGGTCAACTGATATCAACAAACGCCACACAAAACTCAGTTTTACACCAACATAAGCTAGCCGTTTTGTACGTGTTGTCATTCAGAAACTGGCTCACAAGACATTGGTATAGTCAACCCGAGTGATAATAGTTAGAAAATGAAAGTATGATATGTATATCAAAGGGAATTCAAATGAATCTGGTGGTGAGCAGAGGCAAGTTGATGGTTCAGATGTTGGCAATGGGGGTGTGGCATATACAAACTGAAATTGAACAGTGTCTTTTATTTATTGGCAGCCTAATAGTTAACACCTTATTTTATATGCGACTTTAAGATTCGAATGGCGTATTTGTGCGATTTGACGGTAGTTAAACTGTCACACCCTCAAATTCAACATGCGGGGCTTTACCGCGAGGCGCGTGACACACCAGGATCCCAGTCAACGATCACAGTAAACAAACGACAAACATGCATTCATATATATATATTTTAAAACCAAAACATCAAGCTTTGAGCCGTAAACCAGCAGCGGAAGCATTTCTTGTTTACAACCAAAAGACATATTATAGTTTACAAAACATTATTTAATATGCTTCAAAATGTTAGACGCTGTGCATGACTCCGTGCGCTTAGCCCATTAACTGCTACCTTAGCGACCTGAGAAAACATGCCAAAAATGTCAACATATAATGCTGGTGAGTTCACAGGTTTTCTTTTATAAATGAGTTGTTACAAGTTTGAAAAGATCATTCCCGTTAATACTATGTCATAAGAACGTTAGCTAGACGTTAAGTGTTTTTACTACTACAGTTGGGAACCCATTACTAAACATGTACCAAAAGATGAATCCAGCCCAGATTGACTGGGTTACCGATGCCTCGATAACCCGAGAGTTAGAGACAATATGCACCCGCCCGCATCCCCGCCGTCGAGTGGGGTTTGTGAGGCCCAATAGATCTATCCACATTTCCCTCGTTGTGCATCCTCGCACATTCATGGTTTCCCCCTGGGACTTTCCATAAAAGCCGTATATTGACATAAAGTGCCCATAGTATAACATGACCTTTAATAAGTACGTAAGTAGCATGTTTCTCCCCCGAAAGCAAAACGGTAAAAGTGGGGCTGTGACACTCACCTTAGATTGCGTTACTTGAAAACAGTTAAGTAATTATGCTATGATAGCCCCAAATAGCGGCGACCTATCATAAGATGTGTATAAGTATCCGGACTAATAACCTGCAGGTTAACTAGTCCCCGAATGTCCAGACCATAACCATAAACGTTTGAAAACACCTTTGACTGTTAAACTGACCGTACCAGACAAGACCCGACATCCTATTGGTGACCCGACATCCACGTGTTAGACAATACAAGACATCATGCAATATATGCAATTAAACACTTAGTACGCGCAAGAGTTCACCTAGTCTAGCATAACGCTCAATTAACGCATAAACAAGTCCGAACACGTGTTACTAAGTCATTGGGTGTATCCCGGGTTCCTATCATGTTCCTAGGTGTCAAATCATGTTCCGGGATGTCAAAATACGCTTACGACAGCAGTACACGCGATTAGGAAACTTACATGCAATTAGGAAAAGTCAACTGGTGAGTAGGAGATGGTCAACAGGCGAGTAGGGGCTAATCGCCTGATGTATCAGGCGATTAGGCTGTAATCGCCTGATACATCAGGCGATTAGAGCCCTATTCGCCCCTGTTCCTGTTGTCGCACAATTTCGCGCGTTAAACCCTCCAAATCAGATCCGAAACATGTAAAAAACACCTAACATCAAACCTAAACCATTAACCAACCCATTCCAAGCAAAAACCCCCAATTTATCTCTGCTCTAACGGCCTCGGTGCGATTATTTCCAAAAATGGCAAAGTACTAGGTTTCATTAACTATGAAATCTTTCCTTAAATAGTAAAGACCAGGTTACACCTCCTACAACTTGAAAATCATCATCTCCATGTTATAATATCATTCTAGCATGATTCCTAACAATAAACAAGCAATGAATCATATCATAACACCCTAATTCTTCAAGAATCACCCAAATGGGTCAAAATGCATACTTTCATCTAAACACTATAACAATAGCTTAAACTCGTAGATAATCATCCTAACAACTCCTACACATCAGAAGTACATCAAATTCATGGAAACATTCATGTTATAATCACTAAAAATCATCATATGCATCAATACTTCACATATAGCAAGTATTATGGTGTAGACTTGTTTTAGAACTCATTTCCAAGGTTTTTAAAGACACATTCTTATCAAAACAAGGTCTGGACTTTTGGGGAACCAAAACAATAACATTATAAAGGTTTGGGATGAAGAACACACCTTGGATTTTATCAAAGAAAGGTGTATTAGCTTGGAAATGGTGAGTTTTGAAGCAAAACAAGTTCCAGAAGTGTTTTGAGGTGTGTGGGAGGCTTAGGATCAGTTAGGGTTGCACTAAGAGTGTTTGGGAAGTCAAGGGATGTATTTATAGGTGTTTTGACTCGTGCATTGCAGTCCAGGCGAGTAGGAGATCAGTACAGGCGATTAGAGCCTCTAATCGCCTATATACTGGCGATTAGAAGCCCTAATCGCCAGTAATCATCCTTATTCGCCTATAGAAGTGGCGATTAGGAGCCTTCCTGGTTCCTAATCGCCTGTAAGGTTCCAGATTGGGTTTTTGGCGCGTTAAACACTATTTTAACATATATAAACACGTATTCACATACCGATAAGTCACATAATGATTACAAACACATAATGCATGATAACTAACACGTTTACATTCGTTCACCAATTCCCGGGACTCGAGACTTGTGTGTGTGCGTTAAATCCGGTGATTCCACGAATCACCAATCCTTGTACCTATGGTTATGGATCGACTCCCGATGATCCCGCGGATCATCGTAACGACTCCCGATGATTCCCAGAATCATCGTAACGACTCGACTGACCCAGTTAAGTACGTAATATGCATGACTCGCTAAGGTAAACTTACTAGTTTAGTTAATGTTACTAACCTGAGTTTGCCGGGTGTCACATATCATTACTTCAGCCGAGGGAGAGCCGGATCCACTACGATTGCACTGTAAGCTTTTAATCCTTCATTTTGTGATTTTTTGCCTAAATTGCGATGAAATCTGGGATTGCGTGCCCTCATATACCACTGATAGTTTCCTTAATTGTTGTTTGGCGCTATTAATATCGTTTTTTTTTGTTTTTGTAGGGGTTGGCATTTACTTTTGGATATTGTTATCAATCGACCTTAGTCTTCGTCACTCTATGCAAGTTCTTATAGGTGTTCAGTTTTAAATGATTGTGTTATCATTTTTGTTTAAATGTATTTACATCTTTTGCTTAGTTTTGCTTCCATTATTTCATGCTAGGCCTACTGATGGATGACGGTGGTGACCAGAAAACATCTCCATTCACGAGAGGGAAGGCCTAGCGATACTATTTTCAGGGTATATGCTTATTTATTTTCAGTCCTTGGTTCGAATACTAACGACTTTATAGATTGGAAGCTTTTTTGAAGGTATATCAAGAACCCTAATTTGTTTTAAATGTTTTTTTGATTTGTTTTACATATTGATTGCAGATTTTGAGAGCCTTGAATAGGACATCGAAAGAGGGGTTTGGGGGAGAGTAGCAGTTAGGGTTTAAGGATTCTTTGTGATTCGGAGCTTATGTTCTTTATGTATATGTTTATGCAGATGTAGACTTACTTGAGAATTACCAACTTATCAGATATAGGGAATAATAACGTATGTTGATCTCATTAAGGATATGTAGTTATGTGTGGTGGTGTTATTTGGCTCATTGATCTTAGCCTCTGACAATTTATCATATGTTGCTTTTAAGGATAGATCTTTTGTCCTACTGGTTATTTATCACTGTTCTGAGACCTTTGTTATTTTGTTTATTGTGCGTGAATCGACGCTCAAGCCTATATACATGTTAGTTTAAAAAGGAATGGGCTTTAAAACTTATGGTTGGTGGTCCCTTTTTTGCAGGATTTGCAGCAGTTCAGAATGCAATTACAGAAGTAGTTGCCATGTTTAGTGAGGATGTAAAACTTAGATGGGGTTTTTTGACGCCAATGTCTAATCACAGTATAATATCTTCATACTTTATCCTCATCCTCGTAAGATTATTATTTGTACATAATAGTCAATACACAGAGATGGTTAGGGGCAATTAGTTGTCAAATGCATATAAATGTTAGCATCTGGGTAAAGCTAAATTTTATTAAAAGTAAAAGGGATTATTACGGATGGATGATCTTAAGTTAAATGAACTTTTCTACAAGAAGTTTGGACGAGAATTAAGGAATTGCCTCATTTGTTTGGACAAGAATTAAGGAATTGCCTCATTTGTATCTTTTGTGTTGTGCCATTCTTGAACTTAGGATCTTAGTAAACTACATTGGTCTTAAGGTGATTGATTCTTTCTTATTTATGATTTTGTTTCTTTAACTCGGTAAGTTTTTTTCTTATAAATTAGCAAAGCCATAGAAGAAAAAAAATAATTTATTAATCTATATAATCCTAGAGGTAGTTGAAATTGATTCACCACTTTTTGTTTAACGGGACTCACCACTACCTTCATTGCGGCGTATGTGAGGTTAAATGTTTTATTCGGTTTGAAGCGCCGCAACGCGGTGTAGGTAGCCTGCTGCAAAGTTCGTATAAACGTAACAAGGTACGCTTTTTATAATCATCTTTGTAGTTGTGAGCCAAATACCTGCTTGCTTTTGTTTTACCTTTATGTTTTGTTGGGTGTGAATTTTTTGCAGGTTGTCCTCCATACAGCCGTTGTTTTATCGCTTTTTAACGATTTGAAGGGTACGATTTTAATAAGTACTATTATGTTTCCAAATACTAGATCTTATTTTGATTCAGTTGTAATAATACTGATTTTTAGTTAAATAACATAAGTCTGAATACTGAATTTATGTTTTGTTGGTGTGATTCTTGGCTGAATATGGTGGTGATAACAAATTAATTCTTTTTTTTTATTTTCATATGTTTAGATGTTGCTTAGAGAACATGATTTCTGTTTGAGATGGGAACATTTGAGGCTAATGATTTTCCACGGGAACCAGCAGCTAATTTAGCCAGTTATGGTGTCGTTTCCTCGCCGCGGCTTTACTTTAAGATGAACAATAATGGTGGTGAAAGATGATGAAACTAGGTTGTCGGAATGATGTTACCGCTTGTCAAATCGCCGAAGTGTTTGTGGGTACTTCACAGTTTCTCTATAATTTAATTTGGGCCTCATTCCCAGTTTTATTAGAGTTAATAAAATTTGTGTGAGCAAAATATTGATTTGTTTTTGCAAGTTTTTCAAGGTTTTATTCCTTTGTGTTTGTGTTTGAAGTGATATATTTCTTGTGAGATGTGATATGTGTGAGGTTTATAACGAGACTATGCTGAATTTGTGAGCTAAGTAATACCATATTCACGAGTTCTTTGGTAACGTTTTTTCTATGTGAGTATGTGACTTGATAGTTTATTTAACCTAGGCGCAACGCGCCGCGTTAATACCCCTAGTTATATATAATATACCTTAGGATTTAAATAGTCAAGTTTAACTTTTTTTCATTTTTGCCACATTTTTTTTTTTTGCTTTTTTTGTTAACTTTTTTTTTTCTCATTTTGACCACCAAATTTTTTGTTAAGTTTTTTTTCTTTATTTTGGCCACACAATGTTTTTTTACTTTTTGTTTAAGTTTTTTTTTTCCCGTTTTGGCCACCAACTTTTTTATTAAGTTTTTTTTAACGTTTTGGCCATCAACTTTTTTATTAAGTTTTTTTTTTTCATTTTGGCCCCACTTTTTTTTTTTGCTTTTTTTGTTAACTTTTTTTTTCTCATTTTAACCACCAATTTTTTTGTTAAGTTTATTTTTCCTCAATTTGGCCACACAATGTTTTTTTTTACTTTTTGTTTAAGTTTTTTTCCCGTTTTGGCCACCACCTTTTTTATTAAGTTTTTTTTTTCATTTTGGCCCCCGACATAATGCGTTTTTTACCCTATTTCGCACGGGTTCGGTTTTTGTCCGTTTATTATCTATATATTTAACGACCACGAAATTAATAGCTGCTTCACTCTAACATACGCAGCCGGCCACCGACCACATCTACCGTGCGCCATCTCCACCATATTTCGCGAACCGCGGGAGATTCCTGGTATTCTCCGCGTTGCTGCTGCCACTTTTGTATTTTCTCATTATCCAAGGTTAGTCTCTATGCCTTTGTTGGTTACCAAAATCCGTATTAACGCGTCATGTGAAAAACGCGCAACGCGTGTGTTAATTAATACACATAGTTATTCTAAAAATTCTTTTATAAA
The DNA here is from genome assembly GCA_030844895.1 of Ambrosia x helenae. Taxonomy (NCBI): domain Eukaryota; kingdom Viridiplantae; phylum Streptophyta; class Magnoliopsida; order Asterales; family Asteraceae; genus Ambrosia; species Ambrosia x helenae. The sequence continues at coordinate 98,038,988 of CM061226.1, read as the reverse complement.
TGATCAAAGATAGTGACACTATATATGATTTGACTAAGTAAAAACTGTAATTGTTTATCCTCAAACAATTAACTAGACAAGTAACGAGAACATTTAATCATTTATGCATCAATATAATCCATCCATAATGGTGGAGTGGTGGAGAGGCCTTATGTTCACTTAGGTGATCAAGGGTTCAATTCCCACTTTCAACATTATGGTTTGGTATCCGGGTGAAGATCGAATACGGGTGGCGCCGGTTCGAATCTGACGGGCGGCGAGGTTTTACCGAGTTCTATAACACTGTCGTGCCTTCGGGCGGGTGGGGCTCGGGTTTCCGCGCATCGGGAGAAGGCGGGGGCTGCTGGAGGTCGAGTAGTCGATTCTTGGGCACGGCGCCCCGCAAGGGTGGTTGCCACACAGTTGTTCGCCGATCAAAAAAAAATTTATGCATCAATATATCCTCAACCATTTATGTTTAGTAAATATATATTGAAAACATCAAAATATCAAATAGACCAATTTGCAGCAGGGATTTGGTTGATTTTTTGGGCCACCAACCATCAATCAAGCCTACAACCATAGCCCTCCAAAGATATTGAAAACACTTTAGTAGAATTTAACAGAAAGATCACCACAGGAACAAAGATATACATTATTAATAGTCACACTACACACTTCAAATTTAAAAGAGAAAACATCATAAAACTAGATAGATAAATCAAAGTATCTATCCAAACTCCAAAGAGAGACATAGCTCTCATTTATTTAAAACCACAAACTTTCAAAGATGACACACTTGACCTTAACGAACACGTACTCGCTCGATTCATTCTTTCGTTCATCAAAGCCTTGAAGTGGTTCTCCCAATCGTCCAGAAGTGAAGAAGTCGTTTCTTTATCCCGCAAGGTTCTTCTTGACGACACTTTCCACTAATATTCACTTCTAAGTTGCATAGTTTCTCACTACACATCTTGACAATGTTCTCCACCACACCATCCTTGGCTTCTTCGACCGAAAAAGGGTGCCCAATGAACTCCGCAAGCCTCTTAGCATTGTTTGTAGGTTCCATTACCAAATCTTCATATTTCAGAAACATAATTTGGCCAGGTCTTTCTAGGCTTGCTTTCCAGTATCCCATGATATGGTCCCAATACGGTCCATTAAATGAAACGCCCTTGCAAAGCTCTTCAAATGGAACATCTTCCAACGGTAGCTTCAACGATTCTCTCATTAAATGATAATGAGAAATCATGACATCTTTTATGTTCCGATATATGTAAACTATCTTGCAGTTGGAAGCTATGCCCGATCTTGGCAACAAAGCGTAAGGAAGGTGCGTGGCCACGAGTGAGAAACTTGAGTTTCTTTGATTGTTTTCGCATTTGTCAAACTTTTCTCGGGTTATGATGGCAAAAGCCAAGGCCTTTAGCAAAGTCGTGCCTGCTCCAGGACAACCGCAAAGTAACACATCGGTAGGCTCTGGCTTGAAGCTTTGTTGAGCCAGCATTCCTCCCTCGAGCCACTTTTGGACAGTGCAAGGGTCTGGGTACTTGTAACATGTCAACTCGCATTTCAACAAGCTACAAGAATGTTGAGGAAGTGTTTTTAAGATGTCTTCCATGTTGGAGACGGTATAGTGAACAAGTTTTGCTAGTTTTTGTGAGGATTGTGAATCGACTAAACCCTTAACTTTATAGATAACTTTGAGTTATTTTTTTAAGGTGAATCATGTGTATTGTATACCTAATCCGCTGCATACGTATTGGCCTGTACGTCAACAGATATGTGGTAACATGTCACAAAACAAATGTTTTAACTTTTAAAACAATGGACTTTGTATTCCCAACTATAAGATACTTGGCTCTCAACATTTACGGTCTGTTTTTGGTTTGATAGAATTGAAGGTTATTGCTGGATCATATCCTTGTCTTATTTCCGCTATGCCGTTGGTGATTCAAGCTTAAAATTCATACTTAGGCCAGTCGGGGTGGTCCGTGATGGCCACCCTGTGATGGCGTGGTGACCGCGAAACACCGGCCCCGCCCAATTCTTTCACGTCCGTGATGAAAAATTCCGCGATGGCGATCACGGTGAAAGTACGTAGCCGTTGGCCAACGGTCTTGTGACCATTTCTTTAATAAAAATTTTTTTTTTTTCCCAAATCACAATATATACATTTCCATTTCAAATCAAAATACACACAATCAAAACAACACACAATCAAACACAACAATAATAAAAAAAATAGAAGGATCAAGCAAGAGACAAATAGCTACGAAACGAAAGTTTAGACCAAAGGTTCGGCCTAACTTAGGCGAACCGGCTCGATTTCGTGAAGACGCACCACTAACCCCACAACCTACACACCAATCCTATCAAAACCAAAGTTTTCAAAACCTTATGTTTCAAACCCAACAATTCTCGCTTCCAAACCAATATCCACTGAACTACCCTCAACCCAACATGCCAACCCAAATCGCATCCGGAGTGTTTCAAGCACCTCCTGATCTGATTGATCTACCTATGTTCGACCGTTATGGGGTTCGCGATCCAGAGAACTATACGGTCCAAGATTCTGAGGAAGAAGATGATGATGAATATGAAGAAGAGGTTGAGGAAGAGGAAGAGGAAGAATAGGAGATACCGGTGCAACCAGCAAGAGGAAGAGGAACATGAACAGGAAAAGGAAGAAGATGAGGATATACCGGGCCAAAAGAAAGAATTCCCTGGTCGCAAGAAGAAGAAGTGGCGTTGACCAAGTCGTTTTTACATATTTTCGAGGACAAACGCGTCGGAAATCAACAACCATCCGACCTTTTGGCTGCGAGTGAAGGCCCACTTTGAAAAACTTACCGGTATGATGAGAAGGCGGATGGATCAAATATCCGGTAAATGGAGCGATTTACAGAAAAAAAAATGAGTAAATTCAACGCCCTGTATGTCACACAGGTATATGATGTTATTATTTTATAAATCGTTTACTTTATATTTTTTTATAAAAAATGTTAACTATATATTTTTTTATAATTATAGAAACGTCTTTGGCCAAGTGGGTCGGCGGATATGGACATCATACGTGCGGCCCTCAACGATTATCAGCGGGCGTAAGTTGGGAATGGTTTTACTTCGTTGGACTCTTGGGAAGTTGCAAGAGTTCATTCGAAGTGGATTCCCCTTGATATTCCGGAGTTAACCGGACTTGGGCCGACCGGCCCTCGTGGAGGAAGGGGAAGGGGAAGGAGTGGTCGTTCTAAAAAACGATCTAAAACCTCCGACTCGGAAATTGTACACCTTCAACGGACGGGCTGTCTACCAACATGCCCGAGCTTAATTTGAATGATGAATTTCCCGACACCGAAGACGACACAACCCCCACAAGAACCACAGTCGAAGGAAGAGTGTCGAGTCGTCAAGTGCAAAGGCATAGAGCCTTGGATGGAGGCGATGACCGAATACAAGTCGGCAAAGATGGTGGAAATTGATGAGAATCGGAAAAGGCGTAAGCATTTGGCGGACTTGAAAATACAAAGAGAAAACACCTACATGAAACATTTGTGCGAAATTGAAAAAAAAATAAAGATTTGAAGGTGTTGAAGGAGTCGCATGAAGACGCCGAAGAACCATACAAGTTGATTCTCATCAATCGAAAACATGAAATTTGCCACAAGTGGGGTTGGCCATGTAACTTTTAGGTTTATTTTTTTCGATTTTTTAGGTTTTTAATGTTTATTTTTCTGTTTTTTTATGTTTTTTAGGTTTATTTTTATGTTTTTATTTAATTTAATGTTTTTTTTATTTAATTTAATGTTTTTTTGGTTTAATATAATGTTTTTATGTATTAAAAAAAGTTTAGTAATAAAATGTGATAGAATGTGAACACCACCGCATGGGTTTAGTGATGGAATGTGATAGAATCTGATAAAATGAGGTGACGGAATCTAATTAGGTGTGATAGTGTGATGAATGTGATGAATTTTATGCCACCCCTTGTGGCCTTAGGCTATGGGGTACGGTCTCTCGTTCTCTCTTCTCCCCTATTCATTAACTCAACGCCAAGTCATAATTAAAAAAAAAAAAAAACAAGTGCATAATTAAAAAAAACTACATGATTCAAGGACGTAAAAAAACTAATCCTCAACGAGGCAACGACCGAGTCGTTGGAATCGGCATTGGAATAGAGTCATCGAACTGGACCACAACGCCAACTTGGAACAACCCTTAGCATTTGCCATGATGGAATGGGGTTAAATACATGACCTTGTGTCGTTTGGTACACGCGAAGGGCATGCCTCCCCCTCGATTACTGGGTTTTCACGATTCATGGCGCGTATGAAGAGTTGCTCAAATATTGTAACACGCCTGTTCACTAGCCTCCATGTGGAACTGAGTGCATGTTTGTTGTGACGATTTCACCCATTTGTTGACAGAATTCGTTAAACAAATCACTCCACCATGAGTCTGCCTCGACGCGAAGAGGGGTGGTGGATTTATTCACCCAAGCCGTGACCAAAACGAATTCTTCCTCATCGGTCCAAAGCAATCCCGTCTTGCCATTTGAGAAAGAACAAACAATTTTTAAAAGTTTGAATGGTTTGAGATTGTGTGAAATGGTGAAGTGAATGAAAAAAATGTAAAAGGTTATAGTTTTTAAACACGTAAATTGAGTAAAAATCATTATTATTTATTTTTAAAAATTTTGACCGTTGCCAACGGTCTATTTTGAACAATGTACACGTGGTGGATTGTTGAGGAGAGGAGGATTGCATCATTTGAGCCAGTCCCCGAGTGTGTGGGTGGTGGTGGAATCCGAGTCTGCATTTTTTGGTTTCAATGTACTGGTTATTTTTCTGTCTTTTTGGTATCACAGCCTAATTGGACTATGATGATTCAGATGTGAGTCTGCATTTTCTTAAAACTATTACATTGTGTAACCTTAGGATAATAATTGTGTATCCCGTTATGAAACTTATTTTTGTCATCTTAAGTATGGTGGTGGTGTGTTGGACTGGTGGTATTAAAGAATGTGTTTTAAAGAAAAATTAAGAAAATATATAAATGAAAAAAAAACTAAAGAATACGTGTCCCGTTTGAGACTATTATACAATCAAATTCAAATATTAATTGGTTTTTAAACTTTTTATATTATGAATGCTGGGGAAAAATCCGGTACAAATAGTTTTTTTGGTAAGAACTGTGAGAATCAAAGGAGGGTATTTTTTTTTATTTTTTTTCAAAATTTTTTTTCCTCATATTGTTAAACATGTATTATAGTATTGAAAACTAAAAAAAAAAAAAAAAAAAAAAAATTGGTGTAGAGTAATTACGTGTAGAGTAATTACATAATTACTCTAGTGTAAACTAATGTATTTACTTTAATGACGTAATTACACTAAAAAAATTTTTAATTTTTTTTTTGTATTATTCATCTAGAAAGAATGTTTAAGCACATGGGAAAAAAATTATAAAAAAAAAATAATTTTTTTTACCCCCTTTGATTCTCACAGTTTTTACAAAAAAAAAACTATATGTATTTGATCTTTACTCTACAAATGCTAATACATATTTGTTTAGAAGATTGTTTTTTTTTATATTCTCATGGTCGACCTTGTATATAAAATTAGAAGGAGATCACGCGTTCACATGCAATGTATTTCAAACAACCATTTTAGTAATTTATTATCCTGATCATGTGGCCTAGTGGTAAAAGGGTCGGTTCTCTCTTTGGGGGAGCCGGGTTCGATTCCCACGGGAGGCATGTGATGGATAATACCCCCACCCTTGTGGTGGGGTAGGTGGTTGGGAAGTGATGGAGAGACCCTTGTGGTCATGGGTTCGACTCCTGATCCCTCCAGGTTTTACCGGTTCACTACCGTCGTGCCTTCGGGCGGGTTTGTGGGCCGGGTTTTCCCTGGAACAGGAGACGGGTGGGCCGAAGGGCTCTGTCCGTACGGACTAGAGGCCGTCTGGGGCCCCTTTCGGCCATTGGAGGCCGCGTACAGAGTACCCGGCAATACTTTAGTTGATCGTTCAAAAAAAATTTTAGTAATTTATTTTTTTTTTTGTTATAATATCCATTATTTTCCTACGACTATGTGCGTTCACGATGAATAAACATTAGAATTATATATTCAGATCCAATGAAAAGTTGTCACGTTATTAGATGAAAACTGATTGTTAGATGACTTTGTGTCCATCGTAGACCTTTTATATATAAAATTTAGTACCCAACTTAAAACCAACAAATATGATTCGAAGTTCGTCAGGACCTTATGTCGTTCATTACATCTTCAGATATAAAAAAAATTATCATTTAGATGTTCATATTTCTCTTGAGGAATCGAATACTGAGTAAATTAATTATATATAGGTAGGGGTGTTATCTTATGAAATTAAATACTAATTTACTTGTCAAATAAAAATAAAAAAACAAGAATGTGTTTCATGTGGATTGTTTGCCACGGTGTGTAAATAATTCATACACATTATACAATCACACTTGTAATTCAATGGTGGATCAAAAACTTTTTTTGTCAGTGTCACTAATCTTTGGTATTCGGATATCTATCACTCGATTATGCATTTGTAAATTATGTTAGGGTCACATAAAAGATAAGTTTTAAAAGGAGTTGTGGCGTAGCTTGTTGCCTGTGTTGATTATATTAATTAGAATATAAGGAATAAACATAAGATTTAATCAAGTGTACCTGATTTGCTTAACCGTTCAGCAACTTCAGTAATGGAAGACACCATCATCTTGATTGGGTTCCCTTTAGGGTATGCAGTTATGATGGTTTGTGTGTTCTTGAGTTATGAACACATTGAGAGAGAGATAGGGGATGGCTAATGGTGTTATGAATGTGTCAACCCTAATCTCATAATATCTCTTCATATTTATACATACCTAGGGGACACCCTAATAAGGCCCATATCTAATGATAGTCCTCCCATCAAAGACATATTTGTTATTGGGCTTAGGATAATATTAATAATTGATCATTATAATATAAATGATTATAATGGCTATCGATAAATGTACAAACGTTACGTATATTTATTCCAACATTCTCCCACTTAGCCGAGTAATCATTTATTATGAGTATTACGTAAGTCTGCAGTGATTAATACTCATTTTAGTTCTAAACCCAAAATGTAGCAGAGAAATACAGCCGTTAAGTCTTTATTCGACTTAGGACCCCCATTAATCATACTACACCCAAATTTAAAACTTAACATTAGGATCAATTAACGTTCTGCCCTTAGTCGATTTGTTATATTATTGTCTTTATGCCATTATGCTAGCTTAGCATACTAATAGACAAACAAATCATAATGAGGAAAATTAATCATTAATCTTTAGTCATTAGTCATTCATAGTACGATATGCAGTTGTACATGGTCATTAGTAAAACCCTTTTCTCTTAGTTGGCCCTTAGTGAGACTTTATGGGTGATAGACCTTTAGTTATTGGATCCATAAGCATATCATGAATGCATTCGATACAAAATTCTGATTTCCTCTATTTGTTCTTAATCATAAGCGAACAATAATTTCGTATCGAACTCTAATGCAGCTCCTCTCAAACTGTTACTGTTCGAGAAATTAGGGCAGCTGACTTTATCACAGTAAGTCTTCAACTCAGTATTTAAATGGAGTTAATAAGTTATGAGTCAGCTGATAAATTTACCAACAACATTTAATGACCATTATGTTGTGATTAGCAACACATTATGTCATGATAACTTAGGTTGTTGTTAACAGTTCCTTATGACTCCTCCATAAGATAGTTATGTCTGCTAACGTTATGATATACCCCGAAATTGACACTCGATTTCCTTTGAATATAACAAAGTTAGAGTAAGAGTAATCAATCACTTTAGGTTCTCACTTCTTCTTTAGATTATAGTATCTTGTTTCTTAAAGATATTGTAATGTTCCATTAGATGCTTTTCATCAATCTAGACAAGTCTAGTATCAAGCAATACGAACAATATCATAAACAAGCATAGACTTAAATTTACATCAGTCTTCTAATTAATGAAGCATAAGGTGATAATCTCAAATTATCCTATTATCCTCTAAAAGAGAGCAATATTGTATGTTACATACTTAAGGACCCACTTAGAGTAAAACTTATGGGATGAAATTAATATCCCGTTGGGTCTATCTCGGTATATTTTGATTCCTATCACATACGAGGAATCCTCGATATTCATCATGTCAAAATTATGCATGAACAATGCTTTGACTTAGGTAACATATACTTGTCAAGAGAAACGTCATATATGTAAGGACAAGGTTTCATTAGTTGCTCCCACTCATCTTGAGGTAGGTTCTTTAATCCACTTAGTTCTTGATGAAGAGAATTCCATTATGATTCAAACACATTTTATGCTTGCATCAACCCATACATGGATCTTATTGACTTACAGACTAAGTGTTCTTAACCTTCAGTTTAGAACTTTCAGGTTGCTTAATGAACATGTAGGTCATTGTTATGGAAAGTTTTCTTAATGTCCATCTAATGTGGCTCTTAGTTATTATGAGCTACTAGGACGGTAATGATCCTCAAATAAATCTTTTGTAATACAGATAAGAAGATTCTTTGATAATCTAATCCCTCTTGGGTATAATCTTTTACAATCAATCTTATCTTACAACGTTCCCATTCGGATCTGGTTCAATTATGAATACCTTTATGTTATTCAACCAAATCCTAAACGTTATTCTAATTAATGGAATTAAATTTTGCTAATAATAGCTTTATTCCATTTAGAAGATTGATTGATACTAATGATTTAATTAGAAGAGGTAGGATCGGTAAACTTTCCAAACATCCATTTTGTATTAGTCAGGTAGGTTACATAATCATCAAAGTTAGTGGGCTTTTAGACCCAAATGACCTCCTGAGTTGAACATTGGGTTTATTATGATACAAACTTAAATTTAGTTAAGTCTTTTTATTTTCAGGTACATAAGGAGCAACATTAGTTTCTAAGTGTGTAAGAGTTGGTGCAGTAAGGTGTACAAGAGGAATAATCGAAGTTAAATTCGGAGTTAAACTTAATGAGTCTCGAATTTTAATGAGTCTCTCCCCCGCATCTTGTACTTCCGAAAAGTCATAATAAGGACTTTTACTGCTCCCACTTACCTTAGAGATGTTAATGAATCCAGCATGCTTAAGATCTAACATTTGGAAGATCCATAGATTTTAATAGAGAAAACAACCTAATGATGTTTATTGTCGTTTCTCTTGATGAGGATTACTTTAGTAAGAAATCTAAGTTCGCCCATAATTAAGCATCCACAAAACTTTGTTAGGAGTACGTTAAGTGCTAAGGAAACAAGTTGTGATAGAGCGTTGTCCAGTGCAAGAGGTGTAATTTGAGGATAGATCAAATTGTCGTTCCCCCACCTCTGCAACTTTTGCAAGTCATAAGTAGAACATCTAATGCTCCCACTAATCTTTTAGGTCTCTTAGTACCTCCACATAATAAGTTTTAACGATGCGTGTGAACGAGAATATTTCATATATTTTATACTTGATTTCCCTTATTTGTCCAGATTTCATAAGGTATTTTAAGGACATACTTAGGGGGAATCTTGTTAAGTATATATGAATTGATTTCTTTAATAGTTTGGTCTGTAGGAAACGAAATAGATACAGTTAGATATTTATCTAAGCTCCACTAAATGTCAATTAGTTATGACTTATGATGGAAACCCATTTATTCCTTTCGCCACTTAATGTTTAGGGCGTTTAACACATGCTTTAAAATCACTGAGAATGAGATTTGATAGCCAAGCATCCTTTAGTGACCTGGTCATGATTTCTCATGAAATTTTGGTCTTAGTGGATGAATTGCATGGGTCTCATTTTCCTTTGTTAAAGTCTCATTTTCATGATAACAAAGTTGTGAAAACGTTATTGGATCATCTAGTTTTATTTTATAAGGTTTCTATTCAGATAATGACAACAAACAATATGAGAGTTTAACTTAATGGTGGCTTTGGTTTGGTCATAAAAAAAACCTTGTAACTGTAAAAAGATTGTAGCTTTTAGTGTTGATACTAAATTCTGAGTAATCTCAAGAATGTTGTAAGGTATCATAAAGCTTCAATACTAAGAACAATTATTAACGGTTAATAGACCCTTAATTTTGCCACTAACTCTCATCTTAAGTATTTGTTGGATTCTGGTAAGGAAACGTATAAAGCTAGACTCAACCATCATGTGTTAATTGGAATTCATTACCATTTGTGGAGTTAAATATCTTTAGTTAGGCACTACATATCTTAGCCAGCTATTCTCTTTACTTATGGGTAATCTCATTTCTTATGCCTATTCTTAATGGCATAGTTTTGCTTAGTAAGACTTTCCCTTTGGAGAAACTTATAGCTGAAAGTAGTACTTGTATTTTGTTTCCAGACCTTATAATCATCCTCTCTATGGTAATTATTCTTCCTCTATTAGGTTTAATGGTAGTAAGGTGAGTAACATCAACTTTTCTAGTTTAATGCGTTCCCTTTCCTGTACGTAATTTGCTATCAACACACTCATTTTACTTTGGTATTTCTGAGTGTTATAGTTGATTCATAATGCATCTAATCGTACTGGTGGAAAAGTCATTATGCACTAGAAATTTATTGATTTCCATGTGTAACCCCTTAGCTTTATGGGTCATGTTATTCAATGTTAAAAATGTATTCACAGAAGCCATTCAACCATAGAGTTAGATTTATTTATTGCATGCTTATTAGGAATTCGTTATATTCTTTCATTTCCATAGATAATACATTACTCTTAGGAATTTCAGAATCTTTAATAGCTCACCTGATAGGAATCAGTAAAAGCGTTCTTGATTACCATAAGAGACATTTTTGTGTATCCCATTTTCTTATGCTCAAATGTATTTTGTAATACTTTATTAGATAGAGCTTAGGAATGTCATGTCTTAAAAGGTAACTTGATAAGAACAAAGTTTAAGTAAACTCTTCTTAGTTTTGATAACTAGAGTGGATTACTTAGTTGAGATAGTAATTTATAGAAGAATGTGAGATTAGTTTCGAGTTATGGGTATTTATGTAAGGCAGACTTAGATTATGATCATTATATTAATGAAGGATCATTAATCGTGAGGATCAATTTTGTAATGAAAACGTGATAATATTATAACACCAACATAAGCTACTTAAATAACATGCTCTAGCTTTGGCTATACGCTATTTATTTAAGTATTGAATTGCTGACAGTGAATGTAACCCATCACCTTTGGGCAGAAGTGAGACATTCAAAGTCCTAATGCAATACGCTCAGTTCACCAACATAATCTGTTACACATCACCTTTGGGCAGAAGTGAACCCTTATGACACTTATGTGAACGAGCTACAATGCTTAACGAAATCTTTATAACGAACTAATGTGACACATCACCTTTGGGCAGAAGTGACACCTCAAAATGTTATTGCAAGTTAAGCAAGGTTTTATAATGTTTTGAATAAACTTGATACATTAGGTTTTATCAAAACAGTAAATTTTATTAGAGATCCCGAAAATAATGGGTTCTCAAAGAATTGAGTTCCCAAAAAAATATATGAGTTCTCTAATAGCATAAGGGGTTCTCGGAAAATAATGAGTTCCCGGAAAACTTATGAGATCTCGAATAACATAAGGGGTTCTCGAAATTATGAGTTCTCGAAGACTTAACGAGTTCTCGAAAGTGACAAGTTCCCGAAAGACTTATGAGATCTCGAATAAATCATGAGTACTCGAAGACTTAATGAGTTCTCGGATATCATAATGAGTTCTCGAATGTCATGATGAGTTCTCGAATATCAGAATTAGTTCTCGATTTACTGATGAGTTCTCGAATATTATGAGTACTCGAATAACTTATGTTTTCGGATAACTTTAATAGTTCTCGGATCCTTTAATAGTTCTCGAAAAAATATTGGTTCTCAAATACATGATAGTTCTCGATAAATAAGATGGGTTCTTGAAAACATTATGGGTTCTCGAAAAACATTATGGTTTTCGAAGATGAAGACCTTGACCGAGAACTCCTGTCCATGAACCTGATCGAAAGCTTTAAAATCGAGAACTTAGGAAATAAAATTCGAGAACCTGAATTCGGGACTTAACTGATAATCCGAGAACCTAAATTCATTAATTCTTAAAACCGAAAACAATTGTTATTATCAAAAAATGATATTGTTAATGGTTCAAAATTTTAGGGATTTACTAATATCTGTTTCCAGTTTTAAATGATGACTATCTCCAAAGATATCATAAGATTTTTTGAAATCTTTGACTTAATCATAATTGATTTCGAAAATTCCTTTGAGATAAAGTTATGTCCCAAATTATCGGAAACAAAATTTTAATCCAATTTTAAACCAAAATCGTAATAATTTTCGGTCATCTTATGATGTTCTTGAAGAACATCAACCGATTTTTTTTTTTAATGAACTGTATAATCAACATAGCTCTGATACCACATGTTGATTATATTAATTAGAACATAAGGAATAAACATAAGATTTAATCAAGTGTACCTGATTTGCTTAACCGTTCAGCAACTTCAGTAATGGAAGACACCATCATCTTGATTGGGTTCCCTTTAGGGTATGCAGTTCTGATGGTTTGTGTGTTCTTGAGTTATGAACACATTGAGAGAGAGATAGGGGATGGCTAATGGTGTTATGAATGTGTCAACCCTAATCTCATAATATCTCTTCATATTTATACATACCCAGGGGACACCCTAATAAGGCCCATATCTAATGATAGTCCTCCCATCAAAGACATATCTGTTATTGGGCTTAGGATAATATTAATAATTGATCATTATAATATAAATGATTATGATGGCTATCGATAAATGTACAAACGTTACGTATATTTATTCCAACAACCTGTTTACCTGGTATCCTCTTGTAATTTGTTATGATTTTTAATGAAATATGCAAATCATAAAAAAAAATTAAAAAAAAAATAATAATACCAAATCCATTAGAAACTACATACTAAAATCATGCCTTCAAAAATGTATGATAATTGATAAAATTACAATATCCTTACATTGTTTAGAATGGGTTTTCTTACCTTGAAAATGGCCCATTATATTTTCTAGACAAACTCTCCCGCAACACTTTTTCGATGTAACAAATACAACCATCGCTCAAATAATTATCATCAATCACGATTATGCAATTCGGACTTCATGTACTACCTTTCGGGAATGCATTTCTTAATACTTATCACTAAAGCAGTAAAAACTAATGATGAATCTAACAAACAAGAAAAAATCAATGTTATTTAAAAATATCTTTGGTGTCGCTTGAGTTTCGATTGTATTTATTTTACAATCCAACCCCACCCCCCTCCCTAGGTTCGTCAATGTACACACTACATTTTTAAGCGGGATGTCAGATACTCAAAGCAGATTGAAAATCGCTAAGAGGTTTTGAAGGAAAGACTCTGGTTATAATGTGCGTATTAAAAACTATACTACACACGAAAACTCGAATGTGTTCCAAAGATCGAATGTGTTCCAATTTTCATAGAGGGCCGGTCCATACAAAATGCTTAAGGAACTTTAGGCTAAAAAAATGAGCTAATTGTTATTTTAGCGAGACATCATTTTTTTAATAGGACTATTTTTTTAGGGATTGGCCAAAATCGTTTTAGAGGTCACTAAAAAGTAAAAAAAAAGGCATAAATGGAGGTTAAGTCATTTTTATATGTTATGGGTCAAACATTAATGGGTTTATCTGAAGTGGGTTAAAGCCCACTGTTCTCGGACCACCCAAACTACATGGCTTACACCTAGAACATGAGAATAAGAGCATTGTATTGTTCTTTGTTGATCATTTGAAGGGTTCCTACTTCTTTTAGGTGTGATTTCAAGCATAGAAAAATAAAAAATGTAGTGAAAACATTAGTCAACATTAACTTTACAAATCTGTGACTACATATATCTATCTATATATATAAAAGAAAACGTATATGCTGACGTGGCGTTATTAGTATTAGTATTATTAGAATGGTTATATTTTTCAACCCCGGGACGTTCCCGGAAAGAATTGATAGTTGCTGACGTGACGTTCAATGGTGGCCTCAACCATCTCTTGATTATGCCACGTGGCATAATGAGATGCAATGATTACAACTTCCAACTTAAGTGTTTGTTTAGTTGATTAGGGTATGTGTAGTGGTAGAGGGTTATGTGGGGGTTATAGGATTAAAATATTAAAAAGTAATAGAAAGGGGGTTATGTTGGGGTTATGGAAAAAGAGGGTGTAGTGGGAAGGGGGTTATAAATGATTGGTAATGATTGGTTAATTATTGTTTTATTATTATTATTATTATTATTATTATTATTATTATTATTATAAAATCACAAATTAACAAACTAATTAGGTCTTCTTCCAAGTTATAAACCTAACACACCTTCATCTCTCCCACCACCACCCTCCTTCCTACCACCATGCTACCGCCGGTGTCTGTACACCTCTTCGCCTGACCTCCATCATCACCATCGTCCCCCCTCAACCATCATCACCATCGTCCCCCCTCAACCATCATCACCATCGTCCCCCCTCAACCATCATCACCATTCACCTTCATCTCCAACCATCACAGCCAGTCAGCCACCACCTTTAACCATCACAACCACCACCTTCAACAGTGTGTGTTTGTATATATATATAAAGTTTGAATAAAAAAAAAAAAAAAAAAACTCGATCTGTGCCACAACGCTCGCCATATCCACAAAGGGCGCTACCAAAACGAACCCATAGCGCCGGCGGGGGCGGTGTGCCCGGCGCTATGGGGCAATTAAATATTCAAAACGCTTGGCCATGGCGCTCCACTACACATACTCTTAGGTTATGAATTATAAGAGCCATTAGAATGTGAGAAATTAGAGAGATGTGATGAGTTTTTTAATAGTTGCAGTTTACATAAGTGATTCTTTAGATGATTACTGATTAGGTTTTAGATTAGGGAATATGAGTTATTACTGATTAGAATACTATAAACATGCAATGATTGAGAGATTTTGTGGTTAGTTAACTTGAGCCATTTGCAATAGGTTATCACGTAAAATTAGATTTTTTAACCCCAGGACCCTCTCGGGGTAATCAGCTAGTTTGTAACATATACGATTTATAACTGATGTGTTAACCTTGTCCTTATCTAAATGTTTTTCGCATTCTAACGAGATCCAAACCATTCATTCCTAAGCTCATTTGTGGTTTATTTTTGTATCTTGAATTGTGCATTTAAAATTTTTTGTCAAATATTCTACTTTGTAATTATTTTCCCCATTTTTCCCTTTAATTTCTTTTATTGTTGTCCAAACTATCATAAAACTATAAAACAACACATCGTTCGATTAAACTTTAAAATGCACATATTAATTCCAATAACTATCATAAAACTCACTTTCGGCCGTATCATAGACCGGCATCCGAAGCCGATCAAGCCGACCAGACCCGGGATAAGCCTTCTTGGCGAAACTATCGCGCATTGTTGGAACCTGTTGCATAGCCGACACATGTTTGTAACCCGAATCCCTCTTTGTTGCACTAGAAGCCTCGAGTTGAGACCTTAGTCTTGGAGCACTTAGAGACCTGACCTTTGCCCGTGATGACTCGGTGTAAGCCATATAGTTTGGGTGGTCCGAGTAGCCGCTAAAGCAGCTTTTCGAACCATCACTTTTAAACGAGGTCACTTCACAAGATGCACAAGGACTTGAACTTGTCGGTTGAAACGTTGACCCTCTTGAAATAGTGGTCAAACTTTGACTATACCCAAAACTGATTTGGTCAGGTTGAAGGAACTTTCGTCCATAGTTAAACATAACATGTGGTTCCACAGTATCAACTTCAACGATTTTGTCGTGTTCGTGGTCGTTTGCGCCGTCGAGAAACGTTCGTTCTTGACCTCGAGCATAAGATTTTGAATTGTTCCCCTGTAATTGAAACTTCGATTTATTTAAATTGCATGAACATTATACTGAACTTAAATAATATAAGTTTACTCTAGTATTTCATATAGCTTTCAAGTATATTTATTGATCGTTATGTCTTTACGTGTTAATAGGGCGTAACCAAGAGAGGGTCAAGAGGGCCCACTGACTGTTCACCAGAGTTTGTTGATTTTTCTACATAAAACTGGAGTTTTTTTTCAAGAAAAATATGAGTTGGACCCCTTAGTTATAACTGTTAGAGACGATAAGCTTATTATGAACCCAGACTAAAAAAGTTTTGGTTCCACCACTGTATGTGATTATAACATACCTTTGATATCGAACTATGATGGTGTCTCGTATGTGGAACATGTTCCAACTTTTCCGGAGTTGGAGGCCCCTGCTAGCCGAATAAACATTATTAATGTTAGTGACGCATATACTTAATACATTATTGGGTTGCAAAGGAGTCAAGATTTTATTGAACATCTTGAGCTATGCTCAACCTCATTCAAGTCAAACTTTAACCAAACTCGAGCACGAAATTTGTATCAGAACTCGTTTACAACCCGAGTCAGTCAACATAAATGGATGTTTGGCATATGAATTCAAATTCAAAATTTGAAAATGTTGGGAGGGAGAAAAAGGTAAAGAAAAGGCAAACATACGTGTTGGTGAAAATGAGGTTTGGTGGTTGTTGAATGATGATCAGTGATTTGGGACCGGATTGCGCGTGCACGGGCCTGAGCCCGTACCAAAGCCTGCAAACGACGCATCATGTCCGAGGTTTGTTTCCTTAGAATGTGACCTCTCACCACAGCCTGCAGCCTCACCAATGCTTTCAGTGCCCTTCGCGCTCTCCGTGCCTACATAGTACGTATGTATTTGCGTGTGATTAATCTGTTATGACACATATATAGATTTTGTTTTTGAATGGCAAATTTTATAACACATTATTTTCACCTAACCTTGTATTTGCAAGGATTTGAACCCACAACCTCACATTTATAAGGGGGGACGCCATACCACTAGACCAAGAGGTCATATAACACATATATAGATGATAGATTGATAGCTACATAGACAAAAATATTTTCCACATCTTTATGACTTAAATATCACGATTTAAATTAAGCAAAGGATCATGTCCTTTTTAAAAAGTGTCTTTCTTAAAAAATGTACCTTGAATTAGTGTCACTCAAGTTATTGATACACTTACAACACATAAAAAAACACAAGTACATATTAGTATGTGGTATACGTGCCATGTTAAATTATTAACGTGTTTACTAGGTTTTTAACAGTTAACAAATTAAGCCTAATTGTTCCTATCAAGTTGTTAAAATAGTCATAGAAATGTCACATCATAATATTTGCGCATTTAATTGTGGGATATCGTTTAAACAAGAAAATGAAAGTGACCATACATAAAAGATGACATTAGTTAAGAGAGCATCCAATTATAGTATAAGACCTTGACAACTTACCTGCCACCTAACACCTTAATGAAACCATAAGCATTAAACCACGTCTATCTCAATAATTCAATTCAATACATCATATATTCATATCTTTATTTTCATTAAAACAAGAACAATATTGTGATTGTCACAATTAGTTAGGTTTAAGGTACTTTTATATGCTTAAGCATTGAAATTGTTTCAAGTTCATACAACTCGTGTATAAATTTTTTTATAGAGAAAATTATTAAAACAACATTTTTTGGTTTTGTTATGTTGAGATAAGTGAACTTATCCCATACTTATTTTATGTCCATGTATTAATATTAAGATAATGCCTTTTTGAAAACCGACACAAAGTCGTCATATACTTTTATTGATAAAAATAAATTAAACAAACTGCGTGAAATTGTTTTATACATTTAATAATTTTGTAAGAATTTAAAAAAAAACATTACATAAACATTTGAAAATAAAATAAATAAATTCCCAATATCATAAATCACACCACCCTCGCAGCTTCCGATTAATTCACCACAACTAGACGAACTAGAAGTCCATAAAACTTTTTATCTTATTAAAAAGACTAAAATACCCTCAATCAACAAACAGCTATTAAGAATAAAGCTAGTAAATATCATGCACTTCATGTCCAGTTTCGGAATAAAAAAAAACGTATGGAGTTATGTTACACGTACCAGATAAGCCCGAAAACATGACTGAATTTTGATGGCAGCCAAGTGTTCACGACCACCATATCCAACAGTTCTACTAGTCATCCTAACCACCTCAGCCGCCGCCTGAGCTGCGGCTACGGCTGCATCAACAACTGCAGCCGTAGCCGCAGCAACTGCTATTGCATGCTTGTTTGATTCATCATTCTCGTTTGAATTATAAATATTATTATGATGATGATGATGGAGTGAGGTTACATCTAGTGATTTAGACGGATTGCGATGGCGCGAAGGACGGGCATTGGGTTGGCGTGATTTTATAAAACTCCACCGTCGTTTAAGTGGCTTTATGTTAGGTTCTGAATTATTGGAAGTTGGTGAGTCTATGGTTTTAAAGCCGAGTAATGATTTGAAGAATCTTGAAGCTTTGCCCATTTGTACGTGTAATTGGGTTAGTGCCAGATGAGTGAGAGTAAATTCGAGGAATGAATTGTTGGACAAAGCATTTTAGTGAGAGAAGAATTTATGTTAGAGAGAGAGAGAGAGAGAGAGAGAGGTGTTGAGTGTGAGGTATGGTTGGAACTTGGAAGTATGGCTAGCTAGAGGGTTTTGTGTGTTTTATAAATATGTAGAGATTGTGCGGCTAGAAAATCATTTTAAGGAGGAAGGGTCACAAGGTGCACCAATCTCATCGTGTTATGTTATTTTAACTCCAAACTAGCTTAAAATAACTAAAATATTGGAAATGTCAAGCCTAAAGTAGTCTGAAACCAAGGACCCATTCACTTTACAATACTCACCAATCAGACACACGTGGGGCGGATCTAGTGCTTAAGCAGGGGTAACGCCCGTTACCCGTCGACTTTTTTGGCGTAGTGTATTTTTAATTTTTTTACGTGTTTTGTATTACGTTACCCGTAAAAATTATGAAACGTCACCCCTGAAATCTTGGTCTAGATCCGCCACTGACACCCAATGAGATAGACCCCACCCACAAACCCACTTTCTTTCTTCTTCCTTCTTTGGTGAGAGGAAGCCGAGATTTCTAGCCTAGATTCAAAGCCTAAGGATAAGGGGTGGTGTAGCCGATTAGGCTTCGTAGCCTATTGCTAAGCCGAAGGTGCCCGGGCCTCCCTTAGTTACTTTTGTTGTTTAGATTTTCATTTTTCTTTATAAAGGTAAAATAAAATTAAAGTATTTTATTCAATAAAATAGGATTAGAGTAGACTTCGAGAAGATTATCCGCTGTTTGCGGGTGCCCGTGTGTGTATTTAAAAATTAAAGTGTATTAGTTTTGTTTATTTAAGTTATTTTTATTTTATCCGAAAAGGTTTAAGTGCACCTAATACCAAGAGGTTCATGATTGGGCCTGTGGAGTCGTTACCTCCTCACTAACAATTGTGTCAATTCATATACCACATGTTTCATATACCTCTAATATCTATCATGTTACCTATTTCAAATTATTCAAGTCAGAGTATTGGTTATTAACGTACCCTTAACAATGACTTAAGTTGTGAAATCCTATAAAAAAATAATTTAAATAGGCACGTAATATACTCATTTCCAAATGTTTTATAAAAAAACCAAAAAAATGTCGATACAACTTTTTTATTTTTTTGAATGCAATATTTATGTTGTTTAGTATTACACATGTATTACGTAAGCTTTTATTATATTTTATGTTGTTTAGTGACCGATGGCAAAGGTGTCGTGCGGAAATTTGGGTGCGTGACACGTGTTTAACATTAGTCGAAAACCATTATATTACATTACACGTGTCCCACGTCAGAAAAAAAAAAACTAATTTAACTTTTAGTTAGTGTAAGACCGCTGAGAGATAATAAGTTTAAGGGTGGGACTGCCAGCAATGATTTTTAAAGGTGGGAGGTAACGCCCAATAGATGATATTTATGATTATTTAAATCTAATATTCAAATACTACCTTTTTAAATTGCGTGGAAACGAAATGATAACTAAATTATGAATGTAAGATTAAATAAGCGATCTTAATTTTGATAACATCAATTAATTGCTTGCAAACGAATTATATATAACTAGATTATACCCCGAGAGCGTTCCGGGTTGATAAATTTAATATGATACATCAATTTTACATATGAAATAGACTGATGTATAACTTTAATATTAATATCTAACCTAAAACAAATTAACAATGTACAACTCCAATGCTAACACCTAACCTAAAAGAATGTAGAACTTTAATGTAACTCTAATATTAACACCTATCCTAAAGACTAAACAAATGTACAACTCTAACATACTAATATTGATACCTAACTTAAAACAACGTATAACTTTATTAACCTATTTGGCTCTGGTTGAAAAAAAAAATCATATTTACTGATTTAAACATAATTAGTGACTTGTCTATACATGATTAATAATTTACCTGAACACTTTGTGTTTTTTTTTCCTTTATGAACAAAACCCCACAAAAAAATTTCTCCGTTTTTTATATAGCACTATGGTACTCGTTAGAAAGATAATAAAACGCTCGTTAATTTGGTGTAATTTTTTTCTTTAAAAAATCTCGTATATTAAAGATATTAACGTTTAAAAATTATGGGAGAAAACATGAGGGTGAAAAATCCAATTTTGTTTTTAAATTATTTTTTTTCTAAAATATCTCAATACCACATGGGATGACACATGGCACACTCAAGGAAGAGAATGTCTCTTTGAGTGTCATGTTATTAAAATGGCTTTGGTTTATTATATGTATAGATAGATAGATACTAAAACGTAACGTCGGTCATGTGAGTGCACACTGTAGCTATCTCGCGGATGAAAGTCTTCCACGTTGCAACCTTCGCATACCAATGGTGAGATCATTGTTCACAACCGCCCAAAAAAACCTTTGGAAACCGCTCAAAAAGATGTGTTCCAAACCAATTTAAATAGGTTGTCTGGAATGACACCTTGCTTTTCTCACGTCACACCCCTTTTCTATTTACTTTCAACTTTATACAACCACTGTATTTATTGGAGATTATGACCACTTGACTAGTCAAGGTATTATAGTCAAAGTCTTGTTTTTGCAAAAAATCAAGATGGAGAAAAACGAAGACAAAAAAAAGGCCGGGTTCCTTGAACCCGCAAAAAAAGAAAAGTCGAGTTCTTTGAACTCGCAAAAAAAAGTCGAGTTTTTTTAACTCGCGAGAAGAAAAGTCGAGTTCTTTTGAACTCGCAAGAAAAGTTGAGTTCTTTGGACTCGCAAGAAGAAAGTCGGGCTCTTTGAGCTCGCAAGGAAAAGTCGGGTTTGTCGAACTCGCGAGAAAAGTCGGGTTCCTTGAACTCGAAAGAAGAAAAGTCGGGTCCTTTGAACCCGCAAGAAAAAAGTCGGGTTCGTCGAACTCGCAAGAAAAGTCGGGTTCCTTAAACTCACAAGAAAAAAAGTCGGGTCCTTTGAACCCGCAAGAAAAGGAAAGTCGGGTTCCTTTGAGCTCGCAAGAAAAGTCGGGTTTGCTAAGCCCGCGAGAAGAAAAGTCGGGTTCGTTAGGCTCGCAAGAAAAGAAAAGGCGGGTTCGTTAAGTTCGCAAGAAGAAAAGTCGGGTTTTAAACTCGCAAGAAGAAAAGTCGGGTTTCAAACTCGGAAGAAGAAAAGTCGGGTTTTAAACCCGCAAGAAGAAAAAAGTTGGGTTCTTTGAACCCGCAAGAAGAAAAAGTCGGGTTCCTTTGAGCCCGCAAGAAGAAAAGTCGGGTTTCTTTGAACCCGAAAGAAAAAAGTCGAGTTCTTTGAACTCGCAAGAAAGAAAAGTCGGGTTCCTTTGAGCCCGCAAGAAGAAAAATCGAGTTCTTTGAACTCGCGAGAAGAAACGTCGGGTTCTTTAAGCTCGCAAAAGGAAAAGTCGAGTTTTTTTTTTAAACTCGCAAGAAAAGAAAAGTCGAGTTCTTTGGACTCGCGAGAAAGAAAAGTCGGGTTTTTTGAAACTCGCAAGAAAAGAAAAGTCGGGTCCTTTGAACCCGCAAGAAAAGGAAGTTTGGTTTAAATTTTTGAATCCACAAAAATCAAACACTCCAACTTGAAGAGGAGTGTTCGAAAAGAAAAAATATTACTTGCCAAGTTGGGCGTTAGTAACCTTCACGCTCCAACTTGAGGGGGAGTATTGGAGATAATTTCTACTCCAATGACTATGCAGTCAAGTCAAAAGTCAATAGTCAAAGTCCCCTCCTTATTTTATGCCCCAACACTTACACTATGTTCCAGAGTTTCATTAAAGGAAGGAACCGAAAAGAAGGTGAAGCAATTGAAGAGAAAATGAAAAATAAGCGTGTTCCAGAGTTTCATTAAAAGAAAGGAGTGGAAAGAATGGGAGGAAGTTGAAGGAAAATTATTGCTTAAAATCTTCCTTCCAATAAGGAAGGAAATGGAAGGAGGGGAAAGTTATCAATTAAAATGTTTTGTTATTTATTATTTTATCCTTCCATTTAATCTAATATAACACTTAACAAGGGTATTATTGTAAAATTAAATCTTTCTTTTCTCTTCATCTCAACTCGGGAACACATAAAACTTTTATTTTCATTTTCTTTCCTTCGAACTCGGGAACACAAAATAAAGTTATATATTTCTTTTCCTTCCCATTCTTTTCTGTCCTAAATCTCTTTTCTCTTCTTTTCTTTCCGGTAGAAAACTCGGGAACACAGCGTTAGTGTCTCCAAAATTCGTGCCTCAAGATTTGCTATTTGCCTATTTTATGTATTTTCATTCTTGTATTTAAGGAGGATGTTATCTCCTCATTTTATGTACCAAAACCAAACATTAATAAGAAAACATATATCTTTCATATTCAAAAAAAAAAAAAAAAAAAAAAAAAAAACCCATATAGAAATTTCAGCGGAAGCGATTTTCTATTTGGTTTTATTTATTTGTTTAAGCCCTGCAGCGGGAGGGCTGCTCGGTCTCTAAACGCCAATGACTCTCAAAATGTCTAGGTTGATTTTGTAAAAGAAATGTAGAGAGAATATGAAAGATGCTATTTTATTATAATGTTTGGTACAATACAAGGAGGAAACAACCTCTTATATAAATACATAAAGGAAGTACATAAAATGAGAAAGTGACTAAACTTTAGGGCATAATCCAAGGAGGCTAATCTCTAGTCTTGGTCAATGATCAATAATGTTGGTCAATGGTCAAGGTCAACATTATTAATCACTTGGGGCACAAAACAAGCAAGACTTTGACTATAATACCTTGACTAGTCAAGTGGTCATAATCTCCAATAGTATTCGACATTTTGCCCTGGTTTAGAGCTGTAGATCTTTGTATTTTCCACAACGGTTCTACGCTATTCTTTAAGGTTGTAGATTAACGGGAAGTCAGTTACGGTATCGCATAAGCTGGTCAACAACGATGCTGGTTATAGGCTTATCAAGGCGTCAGAGAGAGCGTTTTTTTATGTCGGGGTTGACTCCATGGTTGGGAAACGGTGGTGTTGGATAAGTCTCGACGCGTAGCGCGATACGTGTCTGCGGGGCAACGCCCGCGGGTCAATTACTAGTTATAACTAAAAGCCAAAGGTTCAAATACAAGATCCTTTAGCGTGCGAAGTGTAGGAGAGGTTTTGAGCCTGATCTTATCAGCCATTTGAACCATTGATCTTATCAGCCATAAGGTCGGTTTATGGTTATGAAAGAACCGATGGCCTTTGAATAAAACAAACTAGATTATACCCCGGGAGCGTCCCGGGTTGAGAAATTTAATATGATACATCAATTTTATATATGAAATAGACTGATGTATAACTCTAATATTAATATCTAACGTAAAACAATGTACAACTCCAATGCTAACACCTAACCTAAAAGAATGTAGAACTTTAATATAACTCTAATATTAACACCTATCCTAAAGACTAAACAAATGTACAACTCTAACATACTAGTATTTATACCTAACTTAAAACAACGTATAACTCTATTAACCTTTTCGGCTATGGTTGAAAAAAAAATTCATATTTACTGATTTGAACATAATTAGTGACTTGCCTATACATGATTAATGATTTACCTGAACACTTTGTGTTTTTTTTCCTGTATGAACAAAACCCCACAAAAAAATTTCTCCGTTTTTTATATAACACTATGGTACTCGTTGGAAAGATAATAAAACGCTCGTTAATTTGGTGTAATTTTTTTCTTTAAAAAAATCTCATATATTAAAGATATTAACGTTTAAAAATTATGGGAGGAAACATGAGGGTGAAAAATCCAATTTTGTTTTTAAATTCTTTTTTTTCCTAAAATATCTCAATGCCACATAGGATGACACATGGCACACTCAAAGAAGGGAATGCTTCTTTGAGTGTCATGTCATTAAAATGGCTTTGGTTTATTATATGTAAAGATTGATGTCGCCTTAGACCTTTCTAATCTCATCTTCGTGTGCAAAGAAAGAACCGATGGCCAAATCTTTATGCAAGTCCGTATTCCTCTGCCAAAAAAGACTATGTATGTGTGATCAAATGGTTAAAAGGCTAGTGATGTGCAGTGGCGAAGCTTGATCCAAAACTTCAGGGGGTCGGAAGTCACCGGGGGGGGGGGGGTGGGTCAGAAATCACTAGTTTCGGGGGGTCGAAAACCAATTTCAGGGGGTCGAAACTGTATATACAAAAAAATTCTATACGAATACTATATAATCGAAACTTTTGAGCGAAAATTCGGGGGGTCGGCCGCCCCTCCCTGCCCTTTAAAAGCTACGTCACTGGTGATGTGAGATCATGGAGCGTAACTTTTTTTAATGACAAATTTTAATAACAAATGTTACATCTCCTGTATTATTTACACGACTAAATTTAGAATATTCTTGCGGATGATTGAACCTTAGATCTCCCTCCAGGCATACACATATACCAAATGGTCTAGCCCTACATTGGCTCAATCTTCGATCTTTCAGTAACATTTATTTATTTATTCTTGATATTTTATTATTTAAATTACTTTTGATTATATACTATTTTTCTTTATAACTTTCAATGTATGATGTTTTGTAGAATGCCAAATATATAATTGTGACGTGTTTATTTTTATCTGCGTTTTAGGAAAAAACTATTCTAAATTGAGTTGGTGAAATATAATTTATTTATTTCTTATTCCGGTGACTAGCCAAACCAGTACTGCCCCAAACAACATTGGTACTGGTACCGACATTCTTTTTTGTAGTTTTCTGGACTTTCCGGTATGAGGGGGGACGGGGCGCCACCCGAATTGTCCACGGGTACCCATTACCATCAGAGTAACATCGTCACCACCCATGCTGGTTGTCCCGTGAACCGTTTTGTTGGTTCTATCAAACGGGCTGGTACCGGTTTTCATTTTATTTTTGAGTTTTATATATACTATTTTTTTTTTTGTGTTTTTACCGTTTGCTTTATAATTTTTTATTATTTTAACCGTTTGTTTTAAAATTTAATTAAATAAAAAAAACATTAAAAATAAACATAAAAAACTAAAATTAATTACTATTAAACATAAAAACAAAATACATTAAAATAAATTAAAAAACTAGAGTTGGCGCAACATTTGCCATGCCTCGACATGGTCAAACATGCTGTCGTATCGAGCCGCATATTCCATATGCGTGAACTCGATAGCCCACTTCGGTTCGATTCCCGGCTCCTCCCTCAACGTGTTCTCGTACAAGGTGGTCCACCGATCACACTTTGGGTCTGTTTGGTATGGGGTAATGGAATGAATGAGGGAATGGAATGGACGAGGTAATGGAATGGACAAGGTAATGGAATGGATCATTACCATTGCATGTCTTGTTTGGTTGCCATGTGGGAATGAAACAAAACATTATTTTGTGTTGTTGGATAGACAAAAAAAAAAGACGAAGGAATAAAATCGGTGGTTAGTGGCGGTGGTGGGTGGTGGTCAGTGGTGGTGATGGTGGGTGGTGATATGTAGCGGTAGCGGCGGTGGTCGGTGGCGGCGGTGGTGGGTGGTGGCGATAGCGGTGGTGGATGGTGACGATGGTGGTGGGTGGTGGTGGGTTATGGTTTTGTTAGTAAAGGATGAATGAGGGATGGAATGAAAAAAAAAACATGGGGGGTGGATGGAATGGTTTTGAGGGAATGGAATGCCTTGTGGAATGGGTGATTCCATTCCTTTAACCAACCAAACACACTATTTTTCATTACCTCGTAATGGTCCATTCCATTCCCCCTTTCATTCCATCATACCAAACGCTACCTTTATGTTGAGATCAGCCCACTTACGCTGCAGGCTCACTGTTGTCCGGCCATTGGTGCCGACATGGCGGTTGAAATCCGACAGCACACGGTCCCAAAAACCCTCCGGGTGGGAGCCCGAGCCCGAGGCCCTAAAGCGTTGACGTTGTTGAAGAATTGGGTCGGCCGAGGCGTCTTTGTGGCAGGTCACCAAGGCAATCTCTTCTTCGGGGGTCCAACGAGTCATCTTCGTGTGTGTTTGTTTGTATCTACGGTGATAAAAGTGTGTTTTAACCCCACGGTTTGCTATGTTTATATATAAAAAAAATTCGAACGGTTTGATGGAACGGTGTCAATGCCATTTAATTCGATTGAACGGTTTCCAAATTGAAATCACTGATCGTGAGGTTGTGGGACGGTTGAAATAGTAAAAGTAATTAATATTTAACCTTTAAACCGTGTGAAATAATAAATAAAAAAAAGGTTTAGTGAAAGTATAAAAATAAATAAAAGAATCAGTGGAGTGATGTGTGACATCCGTCACCCTCGTCTTTCGTCAAATTTACAATAATAACCCTTGAAATATTTTCATTATAGTCCCTACGAGTTCGTCGTTTTCAAGTTTAATTTTAGAATGAACTAAAAATTAATCATACATATTTATTATGGATCGGGTATACGTTTTTAAGAAAATGCGTATCTTGGAACGTTTTTTTTTTTCGAAATGGGTTTTATAATTTTTTTTTTCAAGCTTATAAAGATTTGGAAACTTCTAAGTTAAGTTAAACTAACTTAGTTACACTTTTAAAAAGGAAAACTAACCAATTCATTATTAAACTAACCTAGTTGAATCATGAGGGACCATTTTTGCCAAAAGCTGAAAGTTTTAAAAAAAAATGCTTCCCACTCCTGTCTTCTTCGGTTTTCCGGCGAGGCCAGTTCTGGCCACCGGAAATCTTTCCGGCCAACATTAAAACATTACTTTTATCATGCTTAAACCCGTTTTTATGATTTCCATACGTTTCTCCATAAATTCGTAGTTAAATGGCACCATTATAACGATTTAAATCTGGTTATCACGCGAGTTTAATTGGGTTTTAAACTTGTAACCGTCGCATATAATCAATGGACGTGTTCCTGTTCATGATACTATAAATTGACCTTTGCAAATCACTTCTGCACATTCACACAATCTAACCCACGAAAATAAGCACTTAAACACGACCTGGAAGCCCCTAATTGACTAAAACGTGAGCGGCCGGTTCCTCTTCTTTTCCAGCCGGATTCGTGTTGTAAGTTGTAATTTTCTGTTGCCATTTTGATTATTAATAGTTTCCAAGCATAACCCCTTTATAACAGATGGTTAATCGCGTATGTATGGGGTTTATTAGTTTTAAGGTTAGGGTTAGGGTTAGGGTTTTGGCTAGTTGAATGGGGAAGAAGATGAATTAGAACAATAATATAAATATACTCATATTTCAAATATCTTAACATAATTGTCCCATGGCTTAGTGGTTATGAATTCTGTTGGGTACTGAGACAACCCGGGTTCGACCCAGGCGCCCCACACCATTTTTTTTCTAATTTTTTTTATCTTATATAAACCATATATAAGCATTTATAATTATATAATATATAAAACTCATAATATTCATAACTAATTCATTTCTTGTCCAAAAATTATAAAAACTTAGGTGTAGCACCTTGACATCATAAAGAAAATTTCCATATTTTTATTTTCTGGAAAATGCCCTATTTTCATATTTTTATTGAATTTATTTGTTTTAATCATATTTAGTTGTTTAAAAATTCATTTTTAATGATTTTAATCTCGAACTTTTTGAGTAATTATTTCTCATAATCATGAACTGTTATAAAAAATATTTGGTTCAGAAAACATTTATTTTTATTAATTTCCCTATTTTTAATCATTTAAACATGATTTAATATCATTAAATCAGTTTTAAATATAAATAAGTTTATAAAAATTATGGGAAAATTATTTTCATTAATTTACATCAGAAATCATCCATTTTCTATAAAAATAACATTTTTGGAACATGTCTTGAATTATTAGTCTTATTTATGATTAATTAGACATAATTAATAATTTATTTATTTGTACTATTAAATATCTATTTTATGAATACTTTTCTTAGAGTTAATAGCCATTTTCGTCCCTGAGGTTTGGTCCAGTTTGCCACTCCAGTACAAAAGTTTTTTTTTTTGCAATCTCTTACCTGTGGTTTGGATTTTTTTGCCAAATTCGTCCTTTTCACTAACCCAGTTAAAAAATCTCGTTAGTGTCAGGGGTAGGGTTGTCTTTTTACCAGTCAGGGACGAATTTGGCATTTAAAATTCAACCTTACCTCAGGGACGAATTTGGCATTTAACTCTTAATTTAAAATAATTGTTAATTAAATAATTTATTATGAATTTTTAAATATATTTTATTATGAATTTTTAAATAATTTATTATGAATCGTTAGTGACAAATTTGCTTTTTTGTTTTTATCTTGGACTGTGCATTGCTGACTGTTGTTTTTGAAATAAACAGCGCTGAAAGTGGAAGTGATGGTTCGTCAGATGCAAGTGAGGAAAATGACCAACATGTTCGTGCTTTCACTTTAGATATAAATGTTAAAACATGTTTTCTTTCTTAATTATGTGTGAAACTTCATGCCATCCGTTTTCATGGTAGCATGAGGTTTTCCTTCTATAGTTGTTATCTACTTCTAATGTCTTATGTTTCCTTGCGTAATGACAAATTGAATTAATTCCCCCAGGATTTCTCAGGAGGCAAGAAAGGAAGCTTCAATCAAATGCTCGCAGATGGTAATTATGCACGCTTTTTACCTTTCCCTATCTCTGATTTCTCAGGAGGCAAGAAAGGAAGCTTCAACCAAATCCTTCTGGTGCTCGAACAACGGTCCCACCACCGATGATGCCTGATCAGTGGGTTCAGGTTGTATATTCTTGATAAAAAAAAAATTTCCTTGTGGATTTGCCTTCAGTATTGGTTAAAGGGTTCCTTTGCCTAAAAAAATTGCTTTTTTGTTTTTTTATATTTTAATTGTCTTTGCTTAAAGGTAAGAATGATAAATTTGTGTTTTATCTTCTGCTACCAGGGGTGAACCTACAGACATACTTTCATTTAATGTTGGTAGTGTCTTGTTGTGCAATATAATGTATAATATGAGTGTAATTTTGGTACATTCATCAGGATCTTTTAATAGTGATGGTATATACACTGGCTAGGTAAGCAAATTCGTCACTAATGATTCATAATAAATTATTTAAAAATTCATAATAAAATATATTTAAAAATTCATAATAAATTATTTAATTAACAATTATTTTAAATTAAGAGTTAAATGCCAAATTCGTCCCTGAGGTAAGGTTGAATTTTAAATGCCAAATTCGTCCCTGACTGGTAAAAAGACAACCCTACCCCTGACACTAACGAGATTTTTTAACTGGGTTAGTGAAAAGGACGAATTTGGCAAAAAAAATCCAAACCACAGGTAAGAGATTGCAAAAAAAAAAAAACTTTTGTACTGGAGTGGCAAACTGGATCAAACCTCAGGGACGAAAATGGCTATTAACTCCTTTTCTTATAAAATAGAAATGTTTTATGTCTGAAAATCTTATTTACCATTTGTCGATCATTGCGAAACACATAATTATTTATTTATACATTTATGATTATTGTAATTATTTTAATTTAGTTAAAGTAAATAACTAAATTATTTTGTCTTAATTATTCAAACACATTTTATCTAAATATTCTATTGGCAATAATTATATATTACCTAAATTCTAATTACAAACTTTAGTATATTATTTTAATATACAACTTTTATAGAAATTCGATTTATCATAGACTCTAATTCCCCAAATCGACTTAGCAAACCCTAATGCCTTAGACACTAGTTACTTTAGACTCTTAGACATTTCCTTATTAGTATTCTTACACATTATAGGTTGAATTCCTCGGAATTCCCATTACTTAGCTCACGACCGCTTAAGTGGATTTTGATCGCTTTCGCAAACTGTGAGTATATCTTTCCCCTTTTTCATTTTACTTTTGGGGTGACTCATGTACTTATTATCAAGCTTCTATTACTTCTTACTAAAATAGCAATTCTCATGTGTGCTTGCTTTATGTTAATTTGTGTGTCTATGACTTGTCAAAATCATTAACCTTTGAGGGCCTGACATTTCAATGAATAGTACTATGGTATATACCCCTTTTGACTCTGTTGAGAGACCTTGGTCATTGTCTTGTGATTCATATTAATAAAAAATGTTTTGATTCTTGATTCTTGATACTTACTACATAGGGTTGATTTTGAACGGACATTACTTAAGTTACATAATTGCAAACGGTATACAGCACAAGAATTGCGAAACGTTTTATACTATATATATATCCAACAAATGTACTCACCAATACATTATATGTGTTGACAAATTATTTTGTACATGTTTCAGGTGACATTTGATCTTACTTGCTTTCACGCTTAGGCTGGACCTAGTGCTTAAATAAAAGTTGAACATTTATTTTCTATGTTTGAGATTTTTATTAAGACTCTTTGTATTTCGTTTTGAATAATGGAAGTTATTAATATTTACATTTTAGTCCATGTGCTTTTGAACAATCGTCACTACGTGACACCTCGATGTTTCCGCCATCGGTTGGGGTGTTACATGATGCCTCCAAAAAAATATTTCAGTGAAGTAAATCATTGAAGTGATGTGGCAATGCAGGATTGGACCAAATCAGTTAAGTAAAAATATAACTCTAGGAGCACCCCTTCCCCCCGAATTTCGTGGAAAATGTAGCTGCATTCGCAATAGAGTATTTTGTATACGTAAGTTATATGGCGAGTTTCAGTATCATACCGATACAGTCACGAACCGAATTGGTACCGTCTGAACATGGGTGCATCTTACTTGGGGCGGAAGAGCCCCCCCTCCCCCCCTGAAATTTTTGCTCAGAAGTTCGGATTATATAGTATCCATATAGAATTTTTTTGGTATATACGGTTCCGACCCCCCGTAACTGTTGACTTCCGACCCCCCGAGACTTTCGCCCAAGCTTCGCCACTGCGTCCAAACAATATAGGCACTGGTGCCGGTCTTTTTTAATGGTGCTTAATCAATTTAAAAACATGCGTTAATATCTCCTTAGTCATATCATATCTCTTTAGGTTGCACTGAGTGATATAATCATACTCGTATTGTAACGAACCAAACTGATATCGTTGAAAGGCGCCGCATAGGCTAGGGATCCCACTAGTTAAGTAATTCTCATTTCTCATTCACAAGTGTGAATGTGCGAGATTGCTATGAAACACACACGACAGCCTACAAATCTGTTGCTAAAAGGTGGGGCCCTTGATCTCAACACCGATATTTGTTCTGACCCGAGTACTTCCAAAATGACCCATCAAAGAATCTAACCCCACACACCGTCGCCCCTCACATGCACCACCTTTAAGTTCAGCATGTTCTCAAGTTTTATAAAGACCAACTATATATTTCCGTTGATTGATTTAGTAGAGATAATAAAAATTCATATAATCAATAAGGTATGATACACTAGCGAAAGTCTTATAATTACTAAGGTGGGGTACACTGCCAGCAGTGGCGGATCTGGACCAAGATTTCAGGGGTAACGTTACATATTTTTCACGGATAACGTAATATAAAAACGTAAAAAATTAAAAATAAAATAAAAATACACTACGCCAAAAAAGTTGAGGGGTAACGGACGTTACCCCTGCTTATACTCTAGATCCGCCACAGACTGCCAGACTTAAGATCTTTTTTCATGGTGGTTGAAAACTTTTGGGCCGGTTGTCTACCGTCAAATATTATAACTTTTTCGGTCTGGATCAGGTTGAAAATGATCACATAATAATAAAAGAGGAAATTGTCAAAATAAACAATTGACCAAGCATATTTGTTAAAATAAACACTTGATGCGTCTAAACATTAGGGACGAAACACTCTTTTGCGTCTACCAATCAGATGATTACACGTGTAAAGTCTTCAGACGCTTTGATTTTTAAGTCCATGCGTATAAACTTTAGACGTGAGGCTGTTATTTAGACGCAAAGGGGCTAACCTATTCTTTAGACGTGAAGGATGCGTCTAAACAATAGCCTCGCGTCTAAAGTTTAGACGCAGAGACCTTAAAAATTAAAGCGTCGTAAGATTTTACACGTGTAATCATCTGATTGGTAGATAGGGATGGCAATGGGTCGGGTTTGGGACGGGTTTAGGCAATCCCAACCCCATACCCGATTATGTATGCTTGTCCCAAACTCGTCCCAAAACCCGTCGGGTTTATGTCGGGTGATTACCCATCAGGTGTCGGGTATACCCGCGGGCTTCAGGTAAACCCATTAGTTTTTAAAGCTTACCCATCGGGTATATCCGACAATAAACCGGTCGGGTATCTATTGGATAACTACTAACCAATTACATTTTGAATTATTTAATATATGTGTAAATGATTACAATGCATGAATATAAAATACTTAACTCATATAAAAACACTCTAAGACATAGATAACAAATAGTATACACTATTTTTTGGTAATTTCTAGCACAAGATGGTAATCTAGATGGACAATTAGATATATTATGCATACATAATTAAAAAATATATAAGAAAACATATTGGGTATCTAATCGGGTAAATGGGTATACTTTATCGGGTAATCGGGTCGGGTAAACTGATATATCATCAAATCTCAAACCCGTCCCAAACCCGCGAAAAAAATAAAAACTAATCCCATACCCGGACCCATACCCTATTACCCGACCCCAAACCCGTCCCAAATGTGTCGGGTTTCGGGTTTACTTATCGGGTTCGGGTTTGATTGCCATCCCTATTGGTAGATGCAAAAGAGTGGCTCGTTCCTAATGTTTAGCACGGTTCAATTGGTAGGTTTTTGAAATCAGAGCATTCGGTTACGTGATTTTTTCTTCACGATCGTGAAACTGATTACACTGTTTGATCGGAGGCACGGAAGATAATCAGAGACTCCAATTTGTTTTGATTATGCTGTGTCGTCGATAGAATAAGGAGTGCAACCGCTTAATTTAGGACAAATCGCGTTCCTAGAAAAAGTCTACATTGCCCTTCTTAATATAAAGACTAGATCCACCTGACACTCTAAAGTTCCTTCCTACGCTTTGTATGTTAAGAATCCTTTCTACCGTATACTTTCTCTATTTATTAGTTTAATACAATAGTATGGAAAAGCGTCAAAGCGATGCCCATACGGTCCTTTTCACGTGGAATTTTGTTAGACCCACGTCGCTTTGACCCGATGCCATAATCGTTGCCTCGTTCAATGTTCTTATTGGTTGTTGTTGTTCTCAGTCAACGGTCAACAATATTTATTTGGGCAGGTTTTCCATTTTTCATGTGGATTGCAAAATGATTCTCTTTTATGTTAGCCTCTTGACGAATTAAATTTGGCTATTGTCGGTTTATATATAATATTGATTGAATATCTCTTTCTTTCTTTCTTTTTTTTTTTTTTTAAGCAAACAAACTTTAATTTATCACCCATTATATACACTAGTGTTATACAAGCAAGACACTAACCCAATACAACCAAACTTACAACAGAACACCCCATATCGCTAATCAATACTAACGATCTAGCCCGTAACATCAAATCACACCCAACTTCTCCATTACAAATCATATTTTTCGTTCTATTTTTAAACTACATGTAAGCCATAGTTTGGACTTCACCAAATATCCTGTCAACTGGGATTCGTCTCCCGAAGAAAATAAGCTGATTGCGCGTCTTCCATATATAATACCCGGTCAGTTTTTGGTATAAACTGTAAACCAAACCGTTCACTATGGTTTGGAACTTTATAAACCGACCAACCAAAAATAAAATAAAATAAACAACCGTTGACCGGTTTAGACAGTTTCACGGTTTCAAACCAAACCGTGCACACCCATAGTTTAAAGTTATCTCCTTGCAAAGCAAATTCACTAGTAAACTCATGTATCTACTATAATATTTATCATCACAAGTGTTCACAACTGATCACAATAAAAGGATAAAAGTGTGTGTGTGTGTGTGTGTGACATGTATGTTAATCTCACCTTATAATAATATATATCAGGTGTTGTTAACAACAAACATCATGTTAATTAGTTTCTAAACAAAAGAAATTACCCAAAAAGAAACAAAAAGATATGGAGATATATAGCTTCCTTTGAAGCAGCATTGATGGAGTTGATCAAACTTCATTCTTCCCTTATGTGGGAAGATTCTGCATCAGGCCAGATAATCTTGTCATAACGTTCTCGAAGGAAGGGCGAAGCGCTGGGTTGCTGCAAGTTTTCAAGTTGCAAAATGAATAAGAACTCGCCTTCGACTAAAATACACATGGTTTATGAAGATAATGCTGAAAAACTATTAACATGATTGATAAATGAAACTGGAACAAAAAGAGACAGTAAGTAAGATCAAACCTTTGCCAACAATCTTGAATGATAGATGAGAGAGATGGGTCTAGGTCTTCGGGTAAATCCAATCGTCGGTCCATGAAACCCACAACTCCAACCACCTACAATCATCAAAAACTTGTTTTCGGTTATTACTTGTTAGAGTGAGACTACATTTTATTTAAATGAGAGAAAATACGCTACCTGTAGCGGATTCATATTGTTCCAAGGGACACTTTGTGTGACTAGTTCCCATAGTATTATGCCGAAACTAAACACATCTGACCTGCCCATCAATAGAATAAGAACATCCATTAGCATAACATATCCATGTGGCCAAATTATTGTTAGCGTGTCAAATAATCGACTTTTTCAAAAATAATATTATTCTTAGAATAAAACGATTCTAAAATGGCGTATGCACCAAAAGTATCTTGGAACTCATCTCCTCAAATGACTAATTTCGAGTTAGCAACTGAATCTTACTTCTCGTTTGATGGTTCGTTACGAAGAACTTCAGGTGCCATCCACTGAGGCTGCAGAAGATATCACATAAGAGTGTTAAGTAATCATTAAAAAGACTTTTTCAAGTTTGGAACTTTATCAAGAAAATAGAGAACAGGAATGTCCTTACTGTTCCTCCTCCTGATCTCGCGCTTAAAAAGGTTGCGTGCTTTAGTTTCGACAGACCAAAATCCCCAACCTGATAAATGTCAGAATAAATTAGCTTTGCTTCATGATTAAAAGATAACAACAGTTAACAAATATGAGATCATTTAAAGGCGTTACGCAGTGAAACACTACCTTAACCGACCAGTTCTTGTCAACAAGAAGATTTGAAGATTTGAGGTCTCTGTGTACGATTGGCGGATTTCTGTGGTGCAAGTAGTTCATACCTCTTGCCTACAAAACAAGAAAGAAAAAGTTAATATATACAAAAAAAACTTAATACCAGTGCGACTAGCAACGATAAAAGTATAAAACAAAAGTTCTTCATTTAAGAGAACTTACAACATCTGCAGCCATCTTTAGACGCCGCTTAATATCAAAAGAGTGACCATTGTTGTGAAGAAGATTGAAAAGGCTTCCCCTGATCATGATGAATATAGTTAAGTTGGTTAGTGGTTACTGACTCATTGTAATGAACTTTTTTTTTCGGGTGCGCAGCAAAAAAAAAAAAGATGCATTACCTAGGTAGTAACTCTGTAACAATGGCAAGTTTATCTTGTGAACAAACCGACCCCATAAAAAGCAAAACATTTGGATGGCGAAGTCTTTTCATGATGTCGATCTGAAGTACATGCGTAATTTAGTATTTATCATTTGCTTATACATTAGCCACACATTAAGGACCTTTAGTTTGATGTTAAGTCCACATACCTCTTTATTGTAGTCCTGCAAAGCCTTCTCACTGTATTGATTACCAAAATAAACTTTAACCGCAACATCCTGATTAAAGGAGCAACAAACATATAACAAGTGTTAGCATTACTGAATGTATATTCTTCCAGGTTGTTTGGGAATGTTATTTTGAGATTTTATGGCTTATTTAAAGTTCTCATAAGCCATAAGCATAAGCTAAGAATACGCAATCCCAAGCACCGCCTTCAACATGAATTACAGGTATGGAAAGCTTCTAGTTCAGTTAAAATTTACCGATCCATTCCAAATTCCACGGTATACTCGAGCAAATGACCCTGAAAAGGTAAGAAACCTCTTAATATCTTTACTAACAAATATGAGAGATGAGGTGGCAATCGCCCGTTGTGACCCATAACCCAATCCAACCCGCCCGACCAGCCCATATTGTCAACTCTAATGAAAGACAACATGAAAAGCTTCTATAGGGCGTGCTCTACGCATTCAGGAAAAAAAAGTGAAAAACCGCCGCATCCTTACCATGCCCAATCTCTTCCTTAAAAATCAAATCCTCCCATCGAATTTCGCAGTCAACCGGAGAGTTAAGATCATTCTCAAGCTCCATTTCTTTTCTTGGAAATTGGTAAGCTGAAACCGCTAACCGCTCAACTGCATTAGCTACCTCAGCACACTCTTCTTGCTCTTCCTCAAGGGCTTCCAATGGATAACCATCTTCAATAATATTAGGATATTGTGCTTGTTTGTTCCCCTTTGCATACCTTTGTTGATAATCTGGCATGTAATTTGCAGCTGGGATTTCTATAGGAGGACCATCTGGTTGTATGTTTCCACTTTTTTGAATATTCAACTTTGACAACATTTTTGCAGCCTAAATGTTTGTTCCAAACAATAAGTCTCACCACATGAATTATTTTTAAAAAAAGAAGAAGAAGATTTTAGATTAATTTTCACAAATAATAAATGTACTTAGAAGGAGCATAGTTATCAAAGCGCCTAGGCGCACTCAAGGCACATAGGCCGAGCCCGGAGCCTAGGCGCAAGGCGCATAAAAATGAGGGCTTTTTATAATTAGGCGCATAGTATAAAATACATTTTTTAGGGATTTTAGAGATGTTTTAGGAATGTTTATGGCTATTTTAGGATGTTTTAGGGATGTTTAGGACTTGTTCATAGCTCATTTAGGATGTTTTAGTGGTTTAGGCAAATTTTAGCCTGAATTTGGCCGGAAAATCAGCCTGATGAGTTTAAGCTCTCGTTTTTTTATCACCTGCGCCTGGTTCAGGCGCGCGCCTAGGTACCGTTTTTCACAAAAAAAAAAAAAAAAAAGCCAGATTTGCGCCTAAGCCACCACCAGGCGCTATAGGTGCGCCTCGCTGCGCCCGAGTGAAAGCAATTAGGTTGTAATTGTGAATGAATATTATTGCTGAAACAATGTCCCTATTTATAGGGAAAGATACAACCTATGAATAAGGAAAGGATATACACAAAACAAATACAATATTATCTCTAATAACAAACTTAATCTATTCCTAAATTACATCTGCATAATCGGCTGCTAAGACACCCCCTCAGTTTGAGCGGGCGGAGGACAGACGCTCAAGCTGGACCGAAATGATTGGAATAGCTCACGAGATAATCCTTTTGTAAAGATATCCGCGTACTGCATTGAGGACGGGACATGGAGAACCTTGATTTGGCCAAGACGAACCTTCTCTCGAACAAAATGTATATCAATTTCGATATGTTTCGTCCGTTGGTGCTGAACCGGATTATTGGATAAATATACCGCTGAAATATTATCACAAAACACTACCGAGGCACGTGTAACTGGAGTTAGAAGTTCAAACAGCAAGTTTCGAATCCAAGACAACTCAGCCACGGCATTCGCAACACCCTTGTACTCAGCTTCGGCACTAGAACGCGAGACAGTAGGTTGACGTTTGGCAGACCACGATATAAGGTTTATCCCCAAGAAATACGCAATAGCCCGATGTAGACCGTCTTGAATCCAGGCATCCACCCCAATCAGCATCAGAATAGGCAACCAGATCAGGAGAAGTCGACCGCAATATCCGAATACCATAATCAATGGTGCCTTGCAAGTAGCGTAAGATCCGTTTCAAGAAAGCAAAGTGAGGATCTCTCGGTTCATGCATGAAAAGGCATACCTGCTGGACAGCATATGATAAGTCGGGTCTAGTGAAAGTTAAATATTGTAGTGCTCCCGCTAAACTTCGATAGAGCGTAGGATCCGAAAAGATTTCCCCATCCGTGGCACTTAATTTTGAAGAGAGATCGACCGGTGTAGAACATGGTTTGCAAGATGTCATGGAGGCTCGGGCAATAATATCCTTAGCATATTGAGCTTGGGATAAAAAAATTCCATTCTTCTGTTGTGTCACTTTAATCCCCAAAAAATGGTGTAACTGACCCAAATCGGTCATAGCAAACTCTGTTGATAAGGTACGAATGATAGTCGTTAAGAGACGGTCATTAGACGCGGTCAGAACGATGTCATCAACATACAAAAGTAGGTATGCAATATTTGACGGGTCCTTGTGATAGACGAATAGCGACTGGTCACTTGTAGTGCTACGAAATCCGTGAGAGGAGATGAAGGTAGCAAAGCGAGTGTACCACGCCCTTGGTGCCTGTTTAAGTCCGTATAGCGATTTTTTTCAGTCGACAAACATGATTAGGGTAACGCTTATCATAAAACCCCGGTGGCTGGTGCATAAATACTGTTTCATTCAGTTCCCCATGTAAAAACGCATTCTTGACGTCAAGTTGATGAACCGGCCAAGCCCGTGAAACAGCAAGAGATAACACGGTGCGAATGGTAGCCGGTTTAACAACCGGACTGAAAGTCTCGTCACAATCTATACCAACTGTTTGGGAATTCCCATTAACCACCAACCTAGCCTTATAACGAGCCAATGATCCATCCGATTTGAATTTATGCCGAAATAACCACATGCAACGGATGACCGGTCGATCATGAGGACGGGGAACAAGGTCCCATGTTTCATTATCCTGTAATGCCGAATACTCGGTTTGCATAGCATGTAACCAATTATGATTAGTCAGGGCTTTAGCATATGAGGTAGGGACCGGTGAGATGGTAAGGGTGTGATGTATGGCTGAGGGATGGGATCGGGATTTGGACCGAGTCGTCATGGGGTGTTGGTTGGTGGGCTGGTTAGGCTGGATAGGCTGTGGTGCGGGTGGTTGTTGGGCCGTAGCTGTGGATGGGCCAGAAGGATTTATTGGGCCGGTCTGTTGGGCAGCAGGTGGTTGGGCGGGCTTGGGACGGCGAGTGTAGGTGAATTGGTAAGGGATCGTGACAGGATTGGGAATGTGTTGGGCCACGGGTTGGGGGGCAGGTTGGTTAACGGGCCTATGGAATGTAAAAGCCGGTGGGGGGGGGTCATCTAGGAAGCTGTAAGAAACGGGAGGTTGTGAATGTGTGTAAGGGAACACACATTCATCAAAGGTCACATGCCGAGAGATGTGAACCTTGCCCGTGGTGGGGTCCAGGCAACGATAGCCGCGGAAATCGGGAGGGTACCCGAGGAAAATACACCGCATGGACCGGTGGTGAAGTTTATGGGGCTGTGTGGCGGAGGTATTAGGGTAGCAAGCACACCCGAACACTCGTAAGTGTTCATAAGCAGGGTGGCGAAGGTAAAGGACAAATGTAGGCGTGTAAAAATTTAGACGCTTTGTGGGTAAAATATTGTGTAGGTAGGTGGCGGTGTGCAGGGCTTCAACCCAAAAGGAAGGAGGTAGACTCGCATGAACTAGGAGAGCCCGAATGATGTCATTCAAGCGGCGAATCATACGCTCGGCCCTTCCGTTTTGAGAGGATGTTTGTGGGCAAGAAAACCGGAAGAGTAACCCGTTATTTTGAGCAAAGGTTTTAAATGCTAAGTTGTCAAATTCACCCCCTAAGTCACATTGGAAAGTTTTTATTTTGCGGTTAAATTGGGTGAGGATTAATTGATGGAATTTGGCAAAGGTGGGAAAGGTTTCGGATTTGTATTTTAGGGGGTAAACCCACACGAAGTGTGAGAAATTGTCAATTAGCACCATATAATACTTATATCCTGTTTTACTCGTGATAGGCGAAGTCCATAAATCGCAATGAATAATGTCAAAAGGAGCAAAAGTATATGTATTAGACGAATAAAAAGGTAAACGTTTATTATTCGAAATTTGACAAGAATTGCAAAGATTATGACCTTTGTCCTTATTACATTGAAAATTTAAATTGCGATTTAAAATATCTAAAACTTGCGCCCCGGGATGTCCTAGACGATCATGCCATGGTAGATGATGGGAGGCAATAAATGTGGCTTGAGGTGGCAGCTGTGATGGCGTGAACGTGTAAAGAGTCCCGGTACTGTCATGTCGAGATAAGTGCTTCCTAGTTTTGAGGTCCTTCAAAGAAAAACCAAACGGGTCAAATTCGACAGACACTTGATTATCACGAGTAAATCGTCTAACGGAAATAAGATTTTTTATAATTTGTGGGCTATAAAGGATGTGGGGAAGTATATAGGTACGGTTTGGTAAAGGGTGAAAGCCCGTGCCTGATCGATTAATTGGTAAATACATACC
Organism: Ambrosia x helenae; assembly: GCA_030844895.1. Taxonomy (NCBI): domain Eukaryota; kingdom Viridiplantae; phylum Streptophyta; class Magnoliopsida; order Asterales; family Asteraceae; genus Ambrosia; species Ambrosia x helenae. Next base: position 97,998,211 of record CM061226.1, on the reverse strand, counting down.
ATTACCTACCATAATATTACGACAAACAGGAGTAGAATCAGGGATAACAATTTTACCTGGGTCCTTAGTGACATGGGACTCAGCACCTGTATCCATAACATCAGAATTCCACGCCATGTTGGAGTTGTTGACTTGCATATTAGCCATGGCTGCACTCAGATCTGTGGGGCAGAGAGGATTGTATTGCATCGGGGAAAACCCGGGTGGAACCGAGTAATGCATCTGTGGAGAATAGCCTGCGGGGGCAGGAGGAAAGCCTGCGTACTGCACCTGCGGAGAAGACGACTGATCCGGTTGTTTTTGCTGCTGCTACGTAGGGTACGGACATGGTGGAGGAGTCCACCATGCCCACGCAGGAAAAGAACCGAGCTGCTGTCCTTGAGTAGGGTTCCATGTATACTGTTGGTGGCGTCCTCTGCCCCTGCCCGACGACCAGATCCGCGTCCTCTGCCTCGTCGAGCTGAATAAGTCTGCTGATCAGACTGTTGAGTGGTGCTGGAAGGTGTGCCGACCGAAGCCGGGGCTGCAGTTGCAGCCAAAACGGTGTTCTGCGAGCCTTTTTGAGCCTCGATCCGAATGACTTCATCATTCAACATGGCGATTGCTTGGTCCCAGTCAACACCCTGCTGATTAATGAGAGACGCAGTGGTGTTGAACTCGGCCGGTAGCCCTCGCACAAGTTGAAGAACGAGTCGGGAGTCGGAAACAGGCTGATCCACATCCGCTAACTGATTTGCCAGATCAGAAAGCTGTTGACAGTAATCATCAACAGATGCGCAGGCCGTGAGAGTGAGATTGCAGAATTTTGTCTCGAGCGCCGCAGCGCGAGCCTTTTTGTTGCTCAAGTATTTCGTCTCGAGCTTTAACCATGCCGCGCGGGCTACAGTAGTATCCATAAGGCGTTTCAGATTTGCGTCTGAAACGGTACTGTAGATCCATTGCAGGACCAAGGCGTCTATTTCTTGCCATTGATCATACTCGGGTGAATCAGCGGCAGGCGGGGCTGAACCGTCAATATGGTTTAGGACCTTGTATGCGATAGCATGAAGGCGGAATAGCTTAACCCATGCCGAATACGTAACACTAGTTCCGTCCAAAGTCCGGATCTTGGATTGAATATTCGAGACGGAGTAAGCTGGGTGAAGGGGAAGGGGTTTGATGGACGATTCAGCAGTGGCTGTGGCAGCGTCTTTGGTCATGATGACGAAACCGAACGAATCCGGTGGTGTGGCAGGAAACCGAACGAGTCCGGTGGGTTTGGCAGGAAATCGAAAAAAGAAAGAAAAGAAAGTAATCAGGAGCCGGCTGGCTCTGATACCATGAAAGCAATTAGGTTGTAATTGTGAATGAATATTATTGCTGAAACAATGTCCCTATTTATAGGGAAAGATACAACCTATGAATAAGGAAAGGATATACACAAAACAAATACAATATTATCTCTAATAACAAACTTAATCTATTCCTAAATTACATCTGCATAATCGGCTGCTAAGACCGAGCACCTAGGCTCGCTCCAGAGGGGCTTTTGACAACATAGAGAAGGAGTTCATACGTAATTTGAAGACACAGAAAAACCATTCTCATCACTGTCACCACCACCGGTCGCTTTCTTCCAAAGATTATAGCCAAAACCGCGCTTAACAGGCTGCAATAACCAATCAAGATAATAACCTAAGCATCAATACATAACAATAACCATGTCATTAAATTGTGAATGTTAACTTGAACATACAGGTGCTTTTGGAGGCTTCTCTAAGTTCCCATTTTCAGATTCTGGAATGTCCCCATCCATGTCAACCGATGTATTTTGCGCATGGGAATCATTTTCGCCACCTTTTCGCAAAATATCTTTCGACGTCTAATCATAAGGTCCATTAAAAAAAGCTGTTACTTAACAAAATATAAAACAAGATAACGATTCGCATGTTAAGATGAAGATAAAAAGTTGTACCAGATTTGAAACAAAAGATGATAACTGTTGTGGTGGCTGCCATTGAATCTTCTTGAAGTTTAAACCTTTGGATTTAGTTTGAGCATTGGAAGAAGGATCCTCATCGAATGATCTCGGGTTTTCGGATTTGATTTTGTTGAATACAGTTGCATCACTTGCAACTGTGACAATGCCAACAAGCTCATCATCTTCATATAATGGGCTTTTGTTGACTAAAGCCATGAATGTAACACCTGACCTCTTTCTGAAAGGGAACTGGCCAGCCCAGCTTTGACCAGACTTTACTCTTCTCAGAATCTTCTCTGAAGATATCTGAAACTCATCATATATAAGCAAGTCTGAGACTGTTTGACCAAGTGCCTCATAGTCCTGATACCCAAACAGTTTCTCAGCAGACCGGTTCCTGAAACATGATTATCTTTATGATCAGAAAAAGCTAGCGGTGCAGCTTGTTGCCTGTTTACCTTCTGTTTATATGTAATTTTGTATGATCATTTATATAAATACAAAGTTTAACACATTGGGTCAATTTATTTAATAATGGTTTATTTGTTTTTTTATTAGTTTAGTTAGTTAGTTTTAGTTGCTTGATTTAAATCATTTGGGTCTATTTTGTTTCCTATGTGAGTTGGTTTCTTGTTTTCCAAGTTTGGGCCTATTATATAAAGAGGGTTAGGGCTATGTAATTTTTGGGTGGTTTTTTACTAATAAAAATATAAAAAGTTCGCGACCTAGAGTTTTGGTCACAGAATTATCGGCGTTATTTTTTGTTTGAATTGCTCGATTCGGCTAGAACTTTGGGCCTCCACTTTCCCAAGCTTCCCCAAATTCTAAAATGTATGCACACACAATGGCTACAGCCGCATATAATTTGGACTTTGGGTTTGTTGGTGAGATTTGTAGTTAATATAATTATGCATACACAAATGTTAAATGAATCATAGGATAGAGAGTAAAATTTTATTTTTCTTAAAATTTATATGAAAATGGCTCAAATTTATTTTTTCGCTTTGGGCCCAAAAATATTGGGCCGGACATGCTTTTCTGTGTATATTATGTCTCATCACACTCCAAAGTCCAAAGTCTTGTATCGAAGTGGATCGAGTCATGTGTTGATAGAGGAAAGCCTCCTAAGGCCCAATAACTATGTAAAAAATTTTAGGGTCTGTTTGGTAGCCTCTTAATGAGGCTCTGAACCATTCAGCTCTGAATAATTCAGCATTCAGACTGTGTGTTTCAACCTAAAAAGACTCTGAATTGAATGGTTAAGAGCTGAATCACTCAGACTTGGTGCATAGCTGAACCATTCAGCACTTAATTATTCAAAGCCTCTTAATCATTCAAATCTTTTAATAATTCAGCACTTAATCAACCAAACATCAACTTACACATTTTAGTCCATGTTGGGTTGGGTGGGAGCACAAAATCACAAATGCACAATTCTGTTTTAAGTCGGTGGGACACAAACAAACATAATGGAATCTCAGTTTGACTTTCCAAATTTTTATATATTATAAAAATAAAAAATCTCCACAAATCCACAATAGGTTATTGAATAAAAAATCGTCACAGATTCATAATAGGTCACTGAATAAGAAATCTCCACAAACTCATAATAGTTTAATGAAATAAAAATCTCCACAAATTCACAATAGGTTATTGCATGATCTTCCAATTGTTTTATGTTTAATTTACTTCACATGCTATTTTTTTCTATTTTTTTCTCTAGTATTGTGTTTAATTTTTATTTTTATACATAAGTTTTTCCATCACAATATGTAATTGGGTGTTTTTAAAGGATAAAGCATATAGTATATGAAGTAGACTAGACTTATAAAAGGTCAACTGCAAATGTAATTTTGTTATGTTTTTAGGTTATATTAGATCGGTTAACGTTATTTTATAGTGTTTTTTAACACACCACATTTGCCCAGGCTCATATTTTGCCTCAGTAACAGAATTTATATATCCCTAAAATAAGAACATTATACTGTTTATGTGAGATATATTAAAAAAACTAAGGTAAATTGAATTTTAACACCCTGAACTATTGATTATTGGCCGCTGAAACACTGAACTACAGAATTGTTCACCACCACACCGTACTTTCAACTTTTTGGAATGTGTCACCCTCAGACTAACAATGGTTAGTTTTTTTCCTGACGTAGCCATTTTTGCTGATGTGGCATGTGCCACATCAACAAAAATCGTCACGTCACCATGCCACATCAGCAAAAAATGGGCATGTCACTATGCCACATTAGCAAAATGGCCACGTCACCATGCCACATCAGCAAAAATGACCACGTCAGCAAAAAAAATAGCTATGGTTAGTCCGATGGTGACACGGGCCAAGAAGTTAAAAGTACAGTGTGGTGGTGAACAATTTTATAGTTCAGTATGTTAGTGACCAATAATCAATAGTTCTGGGTATTAAAATCCAATTTCTCAAAAACTAATAAAAAAGAAAATTGGCTTGTAAGACCATAAAGCCCCCCTTCCTGATTGGTCCACGTGGCTACTGAGTCAGCATGGAGAGAGAAACTGAAAAATTGGTGTAGTGGTAGGGGCTTTATTTATAAAGCCCCTATTAATATTTTATTATATCTTTTTAATTAAAAAAATAATAAAATAATAAAAGAGAGAGAGTGGCTGCTGATGTGGCAAATTCTGATTGGAGGGGGCAAAACAAACCAAGCGCTATATATATAAAGCCCACAGCTGAATTTTGGACATGGAGCCCCCCTGTAATGGTGTACAGGGACGCTATTTTTTTTTTCTCAAAAAAACGCCCCACTACGGGGGTCTTAAAGGAAACTAAGTCCTATGTAATCAATGATGATAAAAAGACTTCTAACCACTTATCAAGCTATTAATAGTCGGACCCGTATCACACTAACATCAATATGATCAATGCTTGTCAAACTTCATAACAAATAAAACTTTGTAACGAGCTTTATTCCTAAATCCTAAAGAAGTCACCGTCTCATAATATTACTTTGAAGAAATTTTAAACAATAATATTATTAAAATGAACCTAAATATAAAAAACATGAAACATTCATAAAGTTGACCTTGAAAAGTATTATCATTGATTTTTCATAAGCAAAAGTTGAAATGTTCATCTATTATAAAAAAATTATAAAACCAATTTGAAGCAGTTCGAACTTATACGTAATGTTTAAACCATTTTTAAAAATTCCAAACCAAATTAAAAAAAAAAAAAAAAAAAAAAAAAAAAAAAAAAAAAAAAAAAAACTAACCAGTAAATAATTTCACGGTTGACAGCTTTGCTAACATAAACTGCATGACCCAACTGATCCAATGCTCTCTTATACGTAAACCCTACCGGCAAAACATCCGGTACACTATTCCAACCGGAAAATGACGTCATCCCAGGTGGCGAATTGATCACTTCATCGTCCTGTAGCTTTCCATGATTACCGGATGACATCTGCTCAAGCTCCAGCATGTGGAACTGTTCTTGCAGGTTAGCATAACTTGCTTCCAAGGTCCGGCAACGGTCGAGAAGAAGCTCGTAGATGGATGAGTCGTCGCTGCCGGTGGGATTATCCGGCGGAGCGTATCTGGGTCTGACGGTTGACAGAGCCATAGGATGTTATTGTCTCCATTGATGTGGAGTATGTTGTGTGCATATATGCTTAAATTTTGTGTCAGAACCGCCATTTGAGATAAACATAAAAGGAAATAATATTATTTTGGGGTTTCACTTACTTTTGGTTGAGTTTTGTGTTTTGCCCTTGATGATTGTGCAACTAGCACTCTTCACCCTGACACTTTTTTATTTAGCGGTTTCAATCACGGTTTTGTTTATTGTTATCCATATAACTTAACTAAAAATACTTTCATTCTTAGAATGTATTCATTTTTTTAAAGGGGCAATTACATATATCTCCCTTCAATCTTCACAAATTACATATATATCCAAGTTAAAATTTTATTTACATATTTCCTCTTCCTAAAAACTAAAAATATCAAATATACTCATTCTATTATTAAGCACCTCATATCATTAGTAATGATATAAGGGTTTAATAATGATTATGTAAGAGTGTTAGAACACTTGTTTCGGTGGAATCAAGTTGTAGGATGCATAGAAACATTTTGCATGTTACATGTTCTTGGTATTCATAACTTACTAAATTGGAAAGATCGTATGGGATATAAGTTGTAAGATGCAAGAAATGTGTTGTATGACTTGTCGTAAATATAGTTTAGAAAAAGAATTTGAGTAAAATAGTTATATTCTAATGTATTTTTAATAGAATGAGTATATATGTAATTTATGAAGTTTTATAGAGGGTTATACGTAATGTAAATTTTAGGTTAGGTATATATGGAATTATAGTTGAAAATAGAGGGATATATATAATTAATCCTTTTTTAAACCTCTACATATTATTGCTTGTATCTATGTCACTCATAAATAATTACAAATTTTTATTCTTTTGTTTTTATTAATTTCTCTTTCTTCCATGTTCAAATAACTTACGTATTTTATTCTACAATTTTATTAAATTAAAAATAACTTTTGTATGATATAGGAAAATTAAATATTAAAACATAAACGATAAATTTACCATCATCAAACATAATACATATTTAAAAAATAGAGTAAACTGCCATTTTCGTCCTTGAGGTTTGGCACTTTTTGCCAGTTTCATCCAAAAGATTTTTTTTTCTCAACTGGCTCCACTAGTTTTCAAATTCTTGCTGGTTTCGTCCAAGTGCCTAACTCCGTTAGTCAATCTCAGTTAACTGAGGGCAGTTTTGTCAATCTCAGTCAATTCCCATATAATAATAATAATAATAATAATAATAATAATAATAATAATAATAATAATAATAATAATAATAATAATAATAATAATAACCTCCTCCATCATAGTCCCCAACTCCCTGTTCCTTCATCACCACCTTCGCCTACCATCACCAACCACCTCATTCACCAACCCTTCACCTGAGTTCACGATCAATTACAACAAACCCAACCCACAAATCTTAGTTCACGATTAATCACAACAAAAACCCCCAAATCTGAACTCTAGTTATTAGAACCAGAAAGAGATGAAGTTTTGAGACTTAAACCACCCCAAATCAGCAAATCTCAACCTTAATTCATCTTTTTCCCTTTCTAATGTCAAGAAACCTAATCAACCAAAACCCTAAATTCAAGAATGGTACTGTTAAGAACTGTCAAAAAAGCTGACAACAATGGATGAATCCATGGCGTGTGATCCTCTGTATCTATCCAAGGTATAACTTTTTGATTCCTACTAGGAAAGAACATGTTAAACAAATTGGTTTAGGTTCTGTTTGACTGTGAACGAGGTACCTCAATGATTGCTATTTCTTCAGGTTGGGAGAGAACGACAACGATTTGACTACTTCGAAGATTTTGACAATGTTTCTCAGAAGTTCAACCTATGAGAGAGGAGGCCTGAATGCAGTTTATTAGAGGATATATACTATCGGCTTGGTTCCAATCTGATATCACATTTTGTTTCATCGACTTGGAAGGTTTAAAACAGATAATACATAAAATCGTAGGAGGCCTGAATCGTAGGATTCATCCATTTCCGGTGGTTTTGGCCATTTCCGGTGAGAGAGAGAGAGAGAGAGAGAGAGAGCAGGGAGAGGGGTAGGAGAGAGATTTAAATAAAGATTTTATTTATTAAACAATATAAAATATAAGGGTATTTTAGTCTTTTTGCAAAAAGTTAACAGAAAAAATGGATGGAGTTAACGAGCTGGATGAAACGAGCAAGAATTTGAAAACTAGTGGAGCCAGTTGAGAAAAAAAATCTTTTGGATGAAACTGGCAAAAAGTGCCAAACCTCAAGGACGAAAATGGCAGTTTACTCTAAAAAATAATTTTATTTCTTAATTTCATATAAATTTGTTCCCGGTTTAGTGTCACACATGGATTCATAACACATCTTTTTTCCTTCATATTTGCTTTGGCATATTACGTATATCACATATAATCAATGATATTATGAGTATCTTTTTTACTTAACATTTTATCATTTTTTTAACATGTGTAGTACAAGAATAAGGACGGATTGAAGATATTAGTATTACTTATATCACATTTAATAAGGACGATTAAAGATCTTAAATATTGTTTACAAGGAAATTTTTGGAGATTTATGAACAATTTATGTAACTTTTAATTTATATTTTTTTATTTACATAATATAGAATGTATTAATTTAGACATTTTACGGTTTTAATATTTTATTTGATACAAACAATAGTATTATGGTAATGGGTTTTAGTCGAAAAAAGTTTCAATCATTCAATATCTTTCATTTCTTTAATCGTATTGTATTGTTTTGTTATACAATGAGAACATTCGGCCACAACACTTGCTACATGGGTAAATTCATCAGTTATTTATTCAATTTAATTTTTCATTTATATTCAACTTTATTCTTATATTACTGTGATGCATTCTTTAGCATTAGTAATTGTTTCGTTTTAAATACTTTGTTTTTAACTTGTTTGTGAATAATGCCACCTGGTGATCAATAACGAGTTTTGGTTTGATATGATCAATTTAATTGTTTACGACAAACAGTTATATTGTTTAAGACTTTTAGCCCATTTTGCTTTCTACAATTGAATTCTTTGTTAAAACTATAAACTTCAATATATGGGTTTTTTAACGTATAATACAATCATTATAGAATTTTTTTTCATTTGACTTGGGTGTTTACCGTGTGTACACACGGGACGGGACTCTAACCTAGTACCCATAAAAATATATGGAATCGGTATATGGAAAGATAGTATTTCTATTATATAGAAAAACAGTATGCAATCTATATATAAGTATCAAATAGAGTACAAAATTGATAAAAACCTGAAGATTTTCTTTAGCTGATAGGGTTTGGATGGTACAAGGATTCCATGGCAATGTGAATGCTCTAAGAAATGAAGAATTTGGGCCGAGTAGCAACCTTTGTTGGAAAAACATTAAACCGTATTGGCATATCTGTAAAAACACGATTTGGTGTACATAAATTGATATTGTAAACGATTGCTATAACAACTTCACGTAAAAATAGAAATATTTATATGGTGAATGGTGCGAGTCATGGTGACATACATGTTCATATTAACTATCTATGTTGTTATGTGAATCATGCTTAACTCCTTTTTATGTGAACTAGTTGTAATTTATGATTTTCATCATATACGTAGTAATTATAAAAAGCGGATTCTAGTTATTTAAGGATTAAAGCTTACACTCTTCACCTAGTTCCCTTCCTAAGACCAAACGTAGTGAAAGAAAAAATTCATGGCCTCCACTCCAAATGGAGTTATTACGTCTAGAGTGCAGAATCTACTAGATGTTGTTTAGATAACAAACACGGCAATAAACACAATAATGAGATGCCACACGACTAGCTAAGCTAGTCATGCCCTAAGACCTAGTCGTGTGCAGTATTCCCAAAATGCCCTTTAACATCACAAACACATATAAACACATATAGAACAACGTATAAACACCTATACAAGGCTAGGGACATCTATACAGTATGTACTAACACTAGTAATGATCATTGACGTTAATACCCCTATGTCTCTAATAGGTAATTATTTGATAAAAGTAATTACTCTTACTAGATAACTATAGGGTTTCCCATTGGGTGTATATATAGAAGATTATTAGAGAGGTTAGAGGCTAATGAAAACATAACACCACAACCCTAATTCGTCCGCCTCTCTCTCCCTCATAAATGTGATCATCAGATCACCTAACAACCATCCTAACCATACACCCTAAATGGGAACTCGATCAAGATGATGGTGTCTTCCATCTCTGTTATGGTTATAGGACTCACTGGCTTATCAAGTATCAATTTATTATTTATTATCATGTTTTTCATTACTGCATTCAGAACCGTTCAACAATCTACTGATATTATTCTCTCTCGTGAAACAATTTGTTGGTTACCTTTAGGTAGCGTTTGGTATGATGGAATGGAAGGGGGAAATGGAATGGACCATTACGGGGTAATGAAAAATAGTGTGTTTGGTTGGTTAAAGGAATAGAATCACTCATTCCATAAGGCATTCCATTCCCTCAAAACCATTCCATCCATCCCCCATGTTTTTTTTTCTATTCCATCCCTCATTCACCCTCTACTAACAACACCCACCATCACCATCACCACCCACCACCGTTGCCGCCACCACCCACCACCATCGACCCACCACCGTCGCCCTCTACCGCTGCCGCCACCACCACCACCGTCGCCCTCCACCGCTGCCGTCGCCACCAACCACCGCCACCGCTACCACCTGCTACCACCCACCACCGCCGCCACCCAACGCTGGCCACCGCCGCCTCCACCACCTGCCACCGTCACTCACCATAATTTCCGTTACCCACCACTACCGCCGCCACCCACCACCATCCATCACCGTCACTACTCACTATCATCACCTGTAACATTTCGTATTTATACTTGTACGTTACACGATCATCATTAATAAAACGTCAAGTTCTATCGTTAATATTCGCATTAATTATTTTTGTCGCATTTTAGAAACCCTAATACTATATATATATATATATATATATATATATTATATATGGTTATGTGTTGGTTATTAAACAAAAATAAAAAAAACGCTTGGGCCGGGAATCGAACCCGCGCCCAAGACCGGCCTAACACCACACAACACACTAACCAGCTGGGCTGGCCTTCTTGTTTGTTCAAAACTCGGCACGTAATAACTATATCACTTGTATAAAATTGTCACAGTTGACTTGGAAAGTCAACTGTGACACACGACATACCATAATCAACCATCATAACTCGTAATTGATTCATTTTTGGTATCTCTACACAATTATCGGCCATCAGTGACTCATCAACACGTTGATTATCAAGCAATTGATAATCAATTAATCTTATACGCGTAATACCATTGAATGTTTGGTCAACCTTGCTAATTCGAATATTGAAGCCTCCACACTATAAATTGATCGTTCACAAGCCATCACAACTCGCCAATACTCCTTTCTCAACCTCCAATTCTCCACATAAACACTCTGTTCTTGATCATGATCGCATTTTTTTTACTTTTTGGTTGACCGACCATTCGAACTCGAAAACAACCTTGTAAGTGTAATTATTCCAGTGGGTTATGTTCATCGGCATCCACACATCAATAGCCCTATGATTAATTGGGCTATTGATGTGTGAATCAATGTATTGCAGAATCTAGGGTTTCGAAGGTTGATTTGGGGATAAACTGAATCAGCATAATGTATTTATTTTTAAACGAACAAGAATAATCACAACCAGAATTCAGTTTATCATAGTCAATTCCCTCTTCTTGAGAGTACCCTTGAACTACCAGTCTTGCCTTGTTCTTGATTATCATACCAGCTTCATCTTGTTTGTTCCTGAAAACCCATCTTGTGCCAATTGGTTGCTTGTTTGGAGGTAGGGGACAGATTTCCCAGACCTGTTGTTTGTTGAACTGAAGCAGTTCATCTTGCATAGCTTGCACCCAATTATTGTCTTTGAGGGCTTCCTGGTACTTCTTTGGTTCCAACTGTGAGATAAAGGCTGAAAATAGGCAAAAGTTGGAGAGCTGGTTTCTGGTAAGAACACCTGAAGCTATATCACCCATGATTTGATCAAGTGGATGATCTTTGTGTTCAATCAGTTGTTGTAAACCACTGACAGGTGTAGGTGGCTCATGTTCTTCAAACAAACTACTGAACCAGAAGTTTGAGTTTGTTCCTCAGTACTTGTTTGATCAGAAGTTTGGGGAACTTCTGATGATTTTGAAGTTGACTTGATAACTGTTTGAGGAGTCCATGGTGTGGGATCCTCATCATCAAACCTTTTGTCACCATAATAAGTAGGTTTTGATGAAGTAACAGCCTTCTCAGGTCCAAAATGGAAGTTGTCAAGGTCAAAAAGTTCAGCAGGATGTGCTGGAATAAGAGTGTGTTTTGACTCATTGAACTTGACATTCAATGTTTCTTCTACTATCCTGGTGTGAGAATTAAAAACCTTGTAGGCTTTTCTAGTTGAAGAGTAACCAAGAAAGTAACCTGAGTCAACTTTGGCAGCAAACTTTGAAATAGATTCCTTGATGTTCAAGATGAAACATTGACACCCAAAAGCCCTGAAAAAGGAGATAAAGGGCTTCATGCCATGAAGAACTTCATAGGCAGTCTTGGAATGTCTCTTGACCACAAGAACTCTATTATGAACATAACATGATGTGTTAACTGCTTCTGCCCAAAAGTACAAGGGCAGTCCAGAATCAGCTAACATTGTTCTTGCTCCCTCTGTTAAGGTTCTGTTCTTCCTTTCTACTACACCATTTTGTTTAGGAGTTCTGGGAACACTGTATTGTCTAATAATCCCTTTAGACAAACAGAATTCATCCAGAGTTTTGTTCCTGAACTCTGTCCCATTATCACTTCTAATGGTTTTGACAGGTAGAGAATATTGTTTCTCCACTTGTAGAATGAAGAACTTGATGATTTCAGCAGCCTCATCCTTGGAGAATAAGAAGAATACCCATGTGAATCTTGAGTAGTCATCAATGATGACTAAGCAGTACTTCTTCTTACCAAGGCTCATAATCTTGACAGGTCCAAATAAGTCCATATGGAGTAGTTGAAGACATGCAGTTGTTTTTGATTCTTCAATAGACTTATAGGAGGACTTATGCTGTTTTCCCTTTAAACAGGATACACAGTGTTCTTGACACTGGTATACTTTCAAAGGTAGACCTCTGACCAGGCCCATTTTTGTGACTTTATTTATGGTTTTAAAGTTCACATGGCCAAGTCTCCTGTGCCAGAGATCAGTTTCTGAAGTTGATGCCCTTGAGAAGAAACAGGCAGTGTTGTTCAATACGTTGTCTTTCTCAATGTCCACTGCATAGACATTACCACATCTTTTGGCAATCAGCAAAGTATGATCTTCAATGATCTTCTCTATCAACTTCTGGCCTTCTGGTGAGATGATCTTGCATGCTGTCTTTGTGAAAAAGGAAGAATATCCTTTATCACACATTTGTGACACACTCAGCAAGTTGTATTCAAGGTTTTCCACCAGATTGACCTTGTCAAACTGTATTTTGCCAGAGGAGACATTGCCATGTCCTAGCACATATCCCTTAGCATTGTTCCCAAAGGATACAGATCCTTCTCTTTGGCTGATAAAATTGTTTATCAGGTATCTGCATCCAGTCATGTGCATAGAGCCTCCACTATCAACATACCATATGCTGTTTAAGCCCCTGGAAACTCTCTGCACACAATAACAAATTAGTTAGATTTAGGAACCCAAGCCTGTTTGGCTTTGGGTTTGTTCTTGAGAACAGTTACAGTTTGTTCTTGACCAGATTGAGAAATCCATGTCTTTTTGGCAATGGATTTTTCATTAAGAACCATGGTGGTATCCTTTTCAGGATCACCATCAACCTTGGTCATCAATAGTTGTACCAAGTTCATTAGTTTTTGAATCTCAGCAGTTTGTGAAACTGCTGATGAATCAGGTCTAACTACTGATAAAGAATTTTGAGAAAAAGATTTTAGTTGAGATTTTATCTTTTTCTGAGAAAAGGTGTTTTCAGGTTGTTGTTTCTTGGGATTAAAGGTTCTTTCATAATCATTTCTGATTTGATTTCCCACAACCTTTTGTTTAATTTTATGATTGAACTGAATTCCTTTTCTGTATCTACAAAACTCTGTTTTGTGGTTGAACAGACCACAAATTTTACACTCTTTTGCCTTTTGTTTTTGATCTAAAGGCAAATTTCTGACATTAGTGTAAAGATTTTGCTCATCAGTAGTTTTCAGGGTCTCAACTCCTGATGTAGATGAAACTACTGATGGCTTGTTGTCAGATTTTGTTAATACTTCTGAAGTACTTTCTTTGAAAATACCAGGATTTCTGTTTAGAAAGTTTTCATGGAAAGATGTGCAGTCTTTCCCTTCAGAAGTTTCATTTGAAACAATTTTTCTCCCATCTTCAGTAGTTTTGGGAGAGAAATCTGTTGGTGTTTCAACATGATGGTACCCTATGCCAAACTTAACATTTAAAGCACTCTGTTTGTTTAGCAATAGCTGGTACCCCTTACAAGAATCCACCCATTTTTCACAACTGATCTTGGTGTCAGCAAGCTCTTTTCTGACATTCCCAAGATCTTCTATCATCATTTTAATTTGTGCTTGGGTTTCAATAGCTGAGTTAGTTAATTTAGAGGCTTCTTTTGTTTTAGCAGTAAGTTTTCTCTCTAAATCACACTTCATCTGAGTGTATTTTCTTTCTAAATCATTGGCTTTTCCTTGTAAGTGCACATTTGTCTCTCTTATGAGAGCAAAAGTTTCTTTGCAAGAATTTGAGCAAAGTTTTGTCAATGATTCTTTTGATACCTGTGACAATGCAGATTTTGAAGTACAGCCTTCAAATGCCATTAAGGCAAAGTTCTTTCTGCCATTGTCTGGTTCTCCCCAGTTGATGTCAAACACCTTGTTGTCTGCATCAGGATTGCACTCTGTGGTGTCAAAACGGAGACTGCTCCAGTCAACATACCCTGAGGTGAAAAGACTTTGTTGAGAGGGTTGTTGAGGCTGTGGAGGATGTTGAGCAGCTGGAAAGGGAGGGATTGATTGTTGGCTCTGCATCTGTTAAGCAGGCATTTGAACATATTGTACTTGTGGCATGTATTGCTGTTGAAGAGCTTGTGCCTGTACAAAATGAGCACTCCCTTGAGTTCCATTATTCCTATTATAATTGGGGTTAAAGTTATTTCCAGATTGTGATTGGTTAAAGCTAGAGTTTCTACACTCTCTAGCAAAGTGTCCCAACTTCTGACACTTGTGACATCTCAGTTTAGATTTGTCAAAACCAATTTTTGTATTACTGGTCAATCCTGGAAATTTCCTTCCTGACCTTTTATAAAACTTGTTAGTTTTAATGCTTAGCATGGCTAGTTGGTGTAAAATGTCCATTTCTTCTAAGTCATCACTGCTAAAGTTTTTCAAATCATCCATGATAAAACATAGATTATCAGCAGTTTGACTTTGGTCATCATTGTCATAACCTGGGAAAGATCTTTCTGATGAGATCCCAGTTGTTATGTCAATGTTGTCATAAGATCCATAGGAACAAGTTGGTGAGTCTTGTCCCAAAAGTGCTGTACTACCTGGTAGGTAGTCATCAGCAGTTTTACCAGATGATTGCAATTTCTTCTTTTGATCAATTTCTCTCTCAAAAGTAAGTAATCTCCCATGGAGTTTTGTGAGAGTGAGGGAGCTAAAATCTGGTGAGGATCTTAAAACAATGGAGTATGTTTCCCATTTGTCTGGTAAAGACCTTAAAAATCTATGTAGCATAGATACTGTTGTATAGGTCTGACCATTTAACTTTAGCTCAGATATTAATGAGGGGAATCTTTCAAATTGTTGAGTTAAAGTTTCCCCATTAATATGAGCAAATGTCTCATATTGTTGAGCTAAAATTTCTCTGGTGTTGGCAATCACCTCTTCAGTTCCTCCAAACTGTTCTTTAAGACAATCCCAGAGTTCTTTGGCACTTTCACAATGTAAAAGGCCAGAGTATATCTCATTTGGGAGAGCCATTGCCAACATAGAGAATGCTTTTGCATCTAGCTCAAGTTTTAGGAAATCATCATCTGTATAGTCTTTTGGTTCTTTAGGAACCTCAACTTTAGTTTCAAGATTTATGTTTACTGGTTTGTGAGGACCATATATCACAGATCTCCAACAACCTGTGTTGGTTTGTGACAAGGTATGTGCCATTCTCTTTTGCCATATGTTGTATTCATTTCTTACAAGCATGGCAGGTTTAGTGGCAGAACCAGTATTATGTGGATCCATTTTAAAGAGTATTGATTTGTCAGATGACTCTTTTAAGTGATGGATGATTGATAAAAAGTGAACTTTTGATCTTTTATTGAGTATCAATAAGAGCTTTGTGTCTGATTCTCAATTTGTTAGATTGATATGTGATCAGATAAACCAATGCTCTGATACCAATTGTTGGATCAGTATGCTCTTTTGTTTAAGTAAGAACTTGCTATCTTTGACACTTAAGTGTTTAGCAAGCTCTTGTATATCAGATTATAAGCACAACGGAATGTATAAGTTATAGCAACACTTTTTATACTTAAGAGGAGTTATTACTCCCCCTTGATGATTGAAACTAATAATGACAAGTATTTATTATGAATCTAAGCAGTAAATGAGAATTAGATACTTAGACAGATTCACAATAAATACTGAAATGGAATAGAACGGTGAAAGTGTTTGAAGGATTTTTCTATTAAAATCAATATCTAAAATAGAAGGTTGAAGCCTCCTATTTATAGACGTTTACATACATGTATCTTGCCAATAAAGCAAGTACAGAAACATCAGAAACAAGTTGCACAAGTTGCAACATTGAAACTAACAATTACAGCTAAAAGTAATAATAAACAATAAACTACTGATACAAAAGGCGGTGGAAAATATCTGATGCTAAGTGCTGATGAATAACAAACTACTGATGAGTAGTTTGTCTTCAGTACTTCTGAAGTGAACTTGTCTGGTTTGGACTTCAGAACTTCTGATGAAGTTTCTTCTTCAGCACTTCTCATATCTTCTTTTCAGCAGTTTCTTGTCTTCTCTTCAGTACTTCTATACTTAGCCAAAATGACAGAAGTGAATTAGACTAAGGTTTCCAAAAGTGGTTTCACCAATCCTCTTTGTCCTAACAATCTCCCCCTGGATTGATGAACCCAAAACCTTACTAATTCCTTATGATCTTCTTCTGTCTTGAACAATCTTCCATATCTCTTTGTACATGGTGTTCTTGAGCTGGTTTAACTGTCCATCAGATAGAGATCCTCTCTGTGGTTCCAGATGTTGAATTGTGAGCAGGTCTTGTGTTGACAGTTTCTTTAGATCACTGATCTTCTTGTAAGCCCTGCTTGAAAGGTCTCTTCTTGTCAATAATACTGAGTTGTTATCAGTAAATGACCATCTGATGATAGGTACCTTTGACTTGTTAAAGTCAGAGGTATAGTGAACCAGACTTGTCCCTTGGGTTGATGATCCTGAGTGTTGGATGCTTTCTGTTTCAGTTAACCTCAGGTGGGAGTCTCTTCCTTGTTGTTGTTGTTGCATATCAGGCATCTGAATAGTTGGGAGATGGTGTTCAGTCACTACCTTGGTATGCATCTTTTCTTTGATAGTCTTTTGGATTTGGTAGGCAAAAGTGGAAGGATCCCTGAATTGTGTTAACAGAGGTTTCTCTTCAATGTCAAAATCTGAATGAACTACTGAACTTCCTTCAAGTAGTACCATTTTGAAATCAGTTTTGACATTGTCCTCTGCTTTCTTTCTTTGAGTAGCAGGCCTTCTTGTTGATATACCAGAAGTTCTAACTACTGATCTTGAAGGATCAGCAGTTTGAAAATTCTCTGGATTTGCAGCCTTGGCAGCCTTGTATTTTCGATAAGTATCCATCAGTCTTTCTTCTTTCCATCTGGATACTGAGGCTTTTGAACCATAGCCATCTGCTACTAATTCATCTATCATCTGGGCTCTCTTGGCCTTTCCTTCTTTGCTTGTGGCCAGTTTGTCTGCAATGAGTTGTGCCCTTCTTGTTAGTTCTTGCATAGAGAGTCCCTTGAGTGTGTAGGCTTTAGTCTTGCTGTTCTTTGTGATGTAAGACATCAGTTGTTGTCTTTTGTCTTGTTCAGCAATCTCATCAAGGCTAGCCTGCCTTTGTAGTTCAGCTTCATAGGCCTGAAGTTTTTCTTCATGGCTTAGGTCTAAATCATCCCTTTCTTCCAGAGTTTTCCAGATCAGATCTTCTCTGGCCTTCTTGTTGGCTGCAACTAAACTCTTCTCTAGTAATTCAGCTGATTGAGAGATTGGAGAAGGGTTTAGTACAATCATTGTTGTAACTGTTGTAGTAGGCCTGATAGGAGCAGATGTTGGTTGAATGGGAGCAGTTGTTCTGGAAGGGTCAGCAGTTTGAGATTTGGAAGTGTTAACCTCTGATGGGTTGACAACTGCTGATGGTTTGTCAACTACTGAAGGATTGTCTTCAGTACTTTCTGATTCTTCATCAGAACTTTGGCCATCAGAAGTTTCTTCATTATGCCCTTGGGATTCATCAGATTTTTCAGCATCTTCTATCTCTTGAATAGAGACACCAAACTGTTTGGCCAGTTTTTCTTTTCTGGCTTGATTCTTCTGATCTCTTTCAAGGATAGCCACTCTTGCCCTTATCCTGGCTTGGAATGACTCCTTAGGTTCCCTAATTTTCTCCCCCTTTTTGGATTCATCAAGTTTAGAGGTTGAGGGTTGGGATAATTGACCTTGAAGATGAGCAATCTGTTTGCTGTTGAATTCAATCTTGTTGGACAGATCATTCATCTTTGTCTTGATCACTCCAAATTGGTTTTTGATTGACAGCTCCAAGTTAGCTGTGTATGTTTGGAAGTGATTCTTGATGAGAGTGTTCATCATGTGGTACAGGGGACCCTCTGGGCTGCATAGTTGGTTCAAGTCTATGCTTGTTTGCCCAGGGAATTGGGTAGGCATTTGTTGTGAAGGGTGTGTTTTTGGGAGATCCTCATGTTGTACAGAGGATGCCACTCTAGGGGTTTTAGGGATTGAGTGGACTTTAACCTGTTCAGGGGTGACTAGCTTCTTGAGCTTGGATACCCCTGAAACAGGACCTTCATAAAGTGCCGTCAATTCAGTAGTTTTGGTTTTTGAAACATCATCCAAATTAATGGAATCATCTGAATCCCTGATGTTGTCCTCATTGAGGACTGTCTCAGTTAAATCATGAGCTGAGCCCAACTCAGTTCTCTCATGAACCTCTTGTTCTTGGTTCTGAGGATTTCCTACTTCAGGCATTAAGCCTTCATCAGTAGTTGCCACATTTGAGGTCTTAGCTGTTTTACTTCTGTCCTCAGATCCACCACTAGGTGGTAAATGAGTAGTAGCAGCCTCAGATGTCCCAAGAGTCTCTAAGATTGGGCTTAAAGACTCTGGTCCACCCTCATCTCTTGGGTTAGGGCTAGTGATGTCCACATCCATGTCTGATGTTGTAGTTATGTCCCCTGTTTGTTGTGGTTGTAGGGAACTGACATAATCAGATGGGACTTTCTCTTTTAGCCCAGAGAGAAGTTTGGCAATCTCTATTGCCTCTGGTTCAGAAATTTGAGGGGTTGGTTCAGTAGTTTGGGCAATAGGTGAAATAGGTTGGTCAGCAGTTTCAAAAGAAGTGTGAGTTGCAATTGTTTTTCTAAGTCTTTTTCTTTTGAATAAGATTGTTATAGGTGCTCTTGGTGGGGTTTGAGATGGATGAGACTGAGAGGGTGTTTCAGTCTCACCTATTTGAAGAGCAGATTGCTCATGAGCATGTTCAGGCATCTCAACTTCCTGAACAGCTTTTCTTTTGGGTTGGTGGGTTTTTGTTTTTATTGGCTTGGGCTTTTTGGCTTTTGGTGGTGTGAGTTTGGAAGATGTGGGCTTCAGGGGGACCTGTTGTTGTTCTCCCTGATCATCTTCTGGCCAGGTAGCCGGTTTGTTATGCCTAGAGTATGCTTGTGAGGTTAATGGATTTAAAGTTGAAACTTTTCCCACAAGCACCTCATTACCCAGTTCCCCTATTATGCATTGCATAATGAACCTTGGGTATAACAAAAACTTTTTCTTGGTATTATTATGATGTAACACCAACTCATTGAAAAATAATTTTGATGCCCTGAATTTGGTTTCATTCACTATGGAATGAAATATTGGTTGAAAAGTAGAGGGCATCTGGTCATAAGACCCTGTCTTTGGACTCAAACACATAATAATATAATGAAACAAAAGCTTGTATTTTGGTTCAAAATAATTTTTGAAGATAGTAGCATGGGAGAGAGTACCTTGATAACCACACTCTGTCATGGTTAGGTGAATATCAGAGTTAGCAACATGATCAGGGGCAGTTACATCATTCAGGCCCAGTCTTGTTGCCAGTGTGGCCGGTGTGATGGTCAGTGGTTTCCCTTTTATTCTTGAGTTGAGGGAAATGATTTCATCATCAGCCGTCACCGTCTCAGCATTAGCCCAGAACTCATTCAGAGTTTCAGTATGAATTGGTGGGTCGATTGTGAGAGCAGTAAAATATTGGGATTTTACGACAAGATCAATGATCTCATCGTATTGGGACCAGCCTTCTTGTTTTTCAAGAAAGGCCCTTTGATTGTGTCCCTGTTTTAGAACGAGAGCCATGTGGTTTGGGTTTTGATCGAACAGTTGATTTGCAGGTTTAGGTTATTGAGAGAGTTTTTGAGAGAGAAAGAGGGAAATTTTTGAGTTTGAAAGGATAAGTGTTGAAAAAAGATATTTATCAGAAGTTTTTAACCGCTTGAATCTTCTTTATTAGAAGTTTTTAAGCCGCCTCGGTTAAAAATCTTTTTATCAGAAGTTTTAAACCGACTAGGTCAAAACCTCTGATGATGGGAAAAGTCAGATTTGCCCTTTTTGACTAAACTGCTGATGAAGGATTATTTCATCAGTAGTTCCCATTTCCTCTTCAGTAGTTTTAAAAGCTGATGAGAAATGTTTTATAAATACTTTTATTCATAACTTCTGAAAGTTATTTTATCAGAAGTTTTACACTTTTCAGAAATTATCCCCATACTGATGTTTTGTTCATCAGTAGTTTCTCTCTTTTCAGAAGTTTTGTTTCAGACTTTTTGTCTTTTTGTAAGTGAAAAATGAAAAATATGTGCAGAATAATAAAATAAACACTTACAAATTTAGCATCCTAAGCATGGATACTAACTTCTGAAATGTTGATGTGTCAAGGGGTTTTGTGAAGATGTCAGCTATTTGATTAGCTGTTGCTACATGCTTCACCTCAATCTTGCCTTTTTCATAGCAATCTCTTATGAAATGGTACCTGATCTCAATATGTTTGGTTTTTGAGAACTGTACCGGATTTTGAATGATGCTAATGGCAGATTTGCTGTCTACAAACAAAGGTGTCTTGGTTTCTTTGATTCCATAATCAAGAAGTTGATATTGGAGCCATTGTATCTGTGATGTACAACTTGCAGCTGCAATGTATTCAGCTTCAGCAGTTGAAGTTGCAACAGATGTTTGTTTCTTTGATTGCCATGACACTAGACAGTTACCCAAGAATTGACAACCACCAGATGTTGACTTTCTTGTCATCTTACACCCTGCATAGTCACTATCTGAAAAAGCTGATAACTTGGTATTGCTTGAAGCAGTATACCAAATTCCAAGTGTTGGAGTTCCTTTCAGATATCTGAAAATTCTTTTGACTGCTATAAGGTGTGATTCCCTTGGTGCTGATTGATATCTAGCACAGACACATGTTGAAAACATAATATCTGGTCTAGAAGCAGTTAGATATAAAAGGGAACCTATCATGCATCTGTACATGGTTTGATCAACCTGTTTTCCTTGATCATCAGGTTCAACTTGTGTGATTGGTGTCATGGGAGTGGAACATGATTTACAGTCTTTTAAAGAAAATTTGTTTAATAATTCTTTAACATATTTTGATTGATGTATAAAAGTTCCATTTGTTTGTTGCTTGATCTGCAGTCCCAGAAAGTACTGCAGTTCTCCCATGGTACTTATCTCAAATTTTGATTGCATGAGTTTCTTAAAATCATCACATAGTTTTGTGTTTGTTGAACCAAAAATGATATCATCAACATAAATTTGAACAAGTAGGACATGATTTCCAACATGTTTAATGAAAAGAGTTTTATCAATGGCACCTCTTGTAAAGTTATTTTTGAGTAAAAAGGTGGAGAGTGTATCATACCAGGCTCTTGGAGCCTGTTTAAGCCCATAAAGAGCTTTGTCCAGTCTGTACACCCACTCAGGATGAGAAGGATCCTCAAACCCAGGTGGCTGACAGACATACACCTCCT
This sequence comes from Ambrosia x helenae, assembly GCA_030844895.1. Taxonomy (NCBI): domain Eukaryota; kingdom Viridiplantae; phylum Streptophyta; class Magnoliopsida; order Asterales; family Asteraceae; genus Ambrosia; species Ambrosia x helenae. Next base: position 97,976,253 of record CM061226.1, on the reverse strand, counting down.
CTTTTATTTTTCCATACAAAAATGCACTCTTTACATCCATTTGATAAACTTTAATTTTGTTGGAAATGGCATAGGCCAGAAATAACCTGATGGCCTCAAGCCTTGCAACTGGAGCAAAGGTTTCATCATAGTCAATTCCCTCTTCTTGAGAGTACCCTTGTGAAGAAACAGCGAGTATAACTGAGGGTTAAGTGCAGGGTATAATTTGGGTGGAATATAAGGTGACGACTCGTGTTCGCAGCAGGGTATAATCCTTCGCTCACAACGACGATTGATCTATGGTTATATACACGAATGGCAAGCAATCATATATAATGGGCAAAGATATAAGTGGTTCGATCTAGTAAGATCTACGTCCACTGTGAAAGGTGATCTTTATTGATATATAGTGTGAATAACGATACAAGTGAAAGTACAAGTGTGCTCGTTCCTCTTGGCTAATATTAACGTGCTGAGAAAGGAGGTTGAGTTCTCCTTTTATAGGAGATGCATGGGCCAGGGATGCTGGAGCCCATTTATCTCTTAATGGGCCGGGCCTGGGGACCGGGCCGGTTAATCGGTGGGCCCCCTTGGTTGGATCCTAACCCTTGTTTAGTTAAAGTGATCCAAGTTGGCGAGGGCTTCTTCTGATTGGACCACGTGTCACTTCGTGGTTGGCAGTTTAGGAGGTTCTTTGTCCACCACACACGTGGCGTGCTGTGGGTGGTGTGTAGGGGCGTCAGGTGTCAGACAGCTGACCACTTGTCAGCTGACACCTGACGGGAGGAAGCAAGTTGGTGTCCAAGGGGGGTGTCTTTGGGTGTTTGTCAACTTGTGGCTCTGCGCCTTTTGGCGCTGTGGTGCTCCTGGAAGTGATTCTTCCCGCGGGTGTCAGACTTCTTGTGGAGGCTTTTTTATATGGCGGGTAGGGTGCGCCTGAAACGGTACCCTACCCCTTCAAGTCCCCCAAGTCCAGGGTGTCTCCTGTTCTTGCTTAGAGGGCTGGTGGGGCGCTGGACTAAAATTTGTCCTTTGTGTGCCTTTTTTTTGTTGTGATTGAGGGAACTACTTTATTTTGAGCGGAAGAGTGCGCGTTGCAACTCTTGTGTCATGTGAAAAGATATTGGCGTCCCATTATCTTTGTACATGGCTCTTTTATAAAGTAGTTACCTTTTAGGATGTTTTACAAAAGTAAAATCCGACGGAGAACGTCCTTTGGATTTTACGTCAGCCTAGTGCCAAGTGATGACGTGGCACTTAGAGTGTGAAAGGGTAAAATCCGGCGGAGAACGTCCTTTGGATTTTACGTCAACCCTAGCGCCAAGTGATGACGTGGCACTTAGGGTGTGAAAAGGTAAAATCCGGCGGAGAACGTCCTTTGGATTTTACGTCAACCCTAGCGCCAAGTGATGACGTGGCACTTAGGGTGTGAAAGGGTAAAATCCGGCGGAGAACGTCCTTTGGATTTTACGTCAACCCTAGCGCCAAGTGATGACGTGGCACTTAGGGTGTGAAAAGGTAAAATCCGGCGGAGAACGTCCTTTGGATTTTACGTCAACCCTAGCGCCAAGTGATGACGTGGCACTTAGGGTGTGAAAAGGTAAAATCCGGCGGAGAACGTCCTTTGGATTTTACGTCAACCTAGCGCCCAGTGATGACGTGGCACTTAGGGTGTGAAAAGGTAAAATCCGGCGGAGAACGTCCTTTGGATTTTACGTCAACCTAGCGCCAAGTGATGACGTGGCACTTAGGGTGTGAAAAGGAAAAATCCGGCGGAGAACGTCCTTTGGATTTTACGTCAACCTAGCGCCAAGTGATGACGTGGCACTTAGGGTGTGAAAGGGTAAAATCCGGCGGAGAACGTCCTTTGGATTTTACGTCAACCTTGCGCCGAGTGATGACGTAACGTCAGAAGATGACGTGGCAGTCATAATTGATTGGTGTACTGAGTAAGCTACCCTTATAATTAATTTTTGAATTTTTGAGGGGTCTCCTTGTATTTAGGAAACGTGCTCGGGAAGGTGAGGCGGTTTGGTGGACGTGTCAGAGTGCAGAAAGGATGTCTGCACAGTTGTCAGTCACGTCAGTACGTGGGTGGGGAGTTACCAATTGTCTGTCAGGCGAGTGGCCGTTCACGCGCGCGAGTGGTTCAGCCTGTCAGTCTGAATGCTGACGTTGGGCAGGTGAGAAGTCGTCCTTTGGGCAGACGCGTGTCCTCACGTGCTGATGAGTAACTGTTCATCCAGCCTTTTATGCCACGTGTTGCGTCCAGATGTGTCCTTCCCTGGCAAGATGAAAGGTCATCTGCCAGCTGTGTGCCTCGCATTAAATGCGATGGGTATAAATACCCGAGGAGGCTTTTTGAATTTCTTCTTATCCTTCTTGTCTCTCATAATTTCCTTCTTTTCTCTCATCTTCTCCGGTTGATCTTCAAATTTTCCGGTGACTTTTCAGAAAAAATTCTTTGTTTTTTCATATATTGTGTATTATGTCTGAGGGTTCCGACGTTGGTGGTAACCCTGCTAAGGCCACCGAGAAGTCGAAGAAGCTGATTCACAACACCACCTGTAAATGGGGTGAAAAGAGTTTTTCGAAGTTTGTCAAGGCCATGGAGTTCGATCCTTCGTGGGAGGTGGAATTGCCGTCCAACAAGGGCACTGCCTTGGCTCCTCCCCCCGGGAAGATGAGTCTTTATGGGGCTCATCTTGCCCTCTGTGGGTTCCGGCTACCTGCTACCAAGTTCCAGGTGGACACCCTGGTGCAGTATGGCGTTCATGTTACCCAAGTCAGTGGGTTTGGGATGCTTCGTCTAGTGCACTTCGAAGCCTGTTGCCGAGCCTTGGATATTGAACCGTCGTTTGAACGGTTTAACGTTTTTTATATGCTGAACATGGAGGGTTCTTGGTTCAACTTTGTGCCTCGTCCTCAAGTCCCTCCCTGTGGGACAACTGCTCCGAAGTCCCTTCATGACTGGAAAGAGAAATTTTTCTATGTCAAGAGGGGTGTGATTCCGGTGGACATGCCGTGGAAAGTTGTTGCCGAGCGGCAACGGGTGGGTGACCATCCTGTGATGGAGGGTTTCGGGGACCAGGAATGGTTCAAAGAGCTTGTGGCTCGTGCTTCCCCGTTTGACACGGGTATGTGTTCTGAAGCCATGTTGGCCTTGCTGGGAATGAGTAGGGTGCAGATCGTTGAGGGAAAAGAGCCTGTGGTTACCGTCTCTGGTACGTCTTCTTCCATTTTATTTTTCTGATCTCTCTTTTTTCTTTTTATTTTATGTAAATAAAGTTGTGTTTTTGGGCCCAGGGATGTCGAAGTTTGAGGCGTTCCTGCTGAGGGACAAGGCCCCACTTGAGTGGAGAGATCCTGCGGGTGGTAGGATGTCTGTGATTGACGAGATGGTGGGGCGATTTTATTTTCCGTATCTGGAGTTCAAGCCAACCGTCCTCCTGTTTTCGCGTGAGCATCCTATAAACCCTGACCCTATATCTTCTGTGCATCATGCGGGGGTAAACCCTTGTTTTGTTGTTTCCTCTGATGAGGAATCCACTGGATCTTCTGTAGAGATGGTGGATCCAGCGCCTCCGCGTGGTCGTAAGAAGAGCGTGCCACGCTTTCATAAGCATAAGGTCTTATCTGAAGCTAAGTCTGCGCCTTTGAGTGCAGGTGGTGAAGGGCCTCTCTTTGGTCAACGTGAGCGCCGTGCAGAATCGTCCTCTTCCGCCCCGGAAGATGATTCAGCGGTCAGTCCGCTGAAGAAGAAGCGGAAGTTGGGTAAAGTTTCTGGAGGGAAAGCTGCATCCTCCAAGCCTGGTTCTGCACCGTTCGCCATGGAGATTAGTCCTCCGCCGGAGCGTCGTCCTCTGATCCAGAAGACGTTGAAGAAGGTTACTAGTAAGTGATGTTTCGCCTCTGTGTTGGTTTTTTGCCGCTCTCGTGATATTTTTCTAAGTGTTGTTTTTGTTGCAGTTGTTTCTCCGCGGGCTTCTGGTTCTGCCCCGAGCCAAGTGAAACAGAGGCTGTTAAGGAGAGGCGAGAGGAGGAAGAAGCGAAGGCTCGCGCGGAGAAAGAGGCAGCGGAGGCCGAGCAACGGGCCAAGGAAGCTGCCGCCAAGGAGGAGGAGGAGAGGGTAGTGGCGGAGAAGCTGCGTCTGGAGGCGGCGGCTAAAAAAGCTGAGGAAGAGAGGTTGGCAGCTGAAAAGCTGCGTGTGGAGAAGGAAAAAACTGAAGCCGAAGCAAGGGCCAAGGAGGCGGCCGCCAAGGCTAGGGCGGAGGAGGAGGCCGCCAAGCTTGCCAGTGTTCAAGCTTTTTCTGGTGGTTCCCCTGGGGGGGTTGGGGGTGGACCTGTTGGGGGGAGGTCCAGTGTGGACCGGACGGACCCGGGTTACTTCGCGGGCGACGTGATTTGGCGTCCGCACTGGAGTATCCGGGAGAACTCCCGTTTTGCCAACCCTCTAACGGCTGAGGAGTTCATTTCTGAAGTTGTTCCTCCCAAGGAAAGGGAGTATCAAGATAGCCTGCCCCGGTCGCAGTTGATTACCGATATCTGTGTCGGGCAGGCGCTCCAAGTCGCCGCTATTGAATCTTTAAAGCGGCGTGATCAGGAGTATGCCCGGGATGTCGCGGAGTTCAATGCTCGGCGGGCTAGCCAGGCGCAGAGGGAGGAGAAAATGAGATCGGAGGTAGATAGGTACCGTGATAGGGCCTATAAAGCTGAGGACCGAGTGAAGGAGCTGGAGAAGGAGCATGCGTTGGCTCATCAGCGGTGGGTCGATGCATGCCAGGTGACCAACCAGGAGACTATGAAGTTGAAAGATCAGATCCAGACCTTAAAGAATGAGAATGCGAAACTTCGGGACACCGCGGAGAGCCATGCCAAGGTTTTGGCTGATAAGGACTCCGTGGTGGCGGGTCTTAGGTCTGATCTTCGCAATAAAGATGATGAGCTTGTTGGTGCCTCTTCTCAGCTTTCTGAGTTGGCGGGTGAGAAGGCAGCGTGGGTGAAGGAGAAAGCGGCATTGATGGAGGAGCGGGCCTCGTTGGAGGAGTCCTTGACCGTGTCGCAAACGGAGGCCGAAAATGCCAAGTCTCTCTTGGATGAGGCCACCGTTGCGCAGGAGAAGGCTCAGGAGTCCATCCGCTGGGTGATGACCGAGGGTATCGCTGGTGTAAGTATTTTTCTCTCCTTTCTACTGTCCTTAGTGTATTTTCTTTCTAACACTTGTTTTTATGCAGATTTTCAAGCGGTTCTGGAACGAGCCCAATCTCGGTGATCAGGTTGCTGCTATCGCTGCTGCTGCGCGCGCTGCTGGAGAGGCCGAGGGATTCGACACTGGGTTCTACCACGCGCTGAATGGAGGGTGCATTTCTGAAGGTGCGCATGATGGTAAACCCAGGGAGAAGGAGTATGAAGCCGAGCTTCTGAAATTTGAGCAGGTCGAGTTCCCCATACTGAAAACGGTTGCGGACTGTAATCAGTATGCTGATCCAGCTGGCGCCCTCCGTTACTATATTGAAGAATCCGACCGTTTGGGTGCGGAGGCGCAGCAGAAAGGGAAGCAGCCAGCGAGTGGTGGTGAAGGTCCGTCTGGGACGCGCCCAGAGGATGTTGAAGAACAGTTGGTTGATTTCGGGGAGTCTGGTGAGGAATAGGATTCCTCTGTTATGTGTGTCTTTTTTTTTTTTTTCTTTGTAAAGCTTGAGGCAGCTTGATCGCCTCTTTTTGGTAGTTTATATGAATGAAACTTTGTGTTCGTTACCTTGTGTTTTTGGATTGATTGATGAGTCTGGCGATAATGATACATGATATTTATGCCTTCAAGAACCAAGTTCCGATATTGCACACTTTAAGAGGCGATAGAATTTTCTTAGGATTCCAAAAAATAAAAGTGGCCTAGGCATGTGTAGCCTAAGTGTTTTACAAGAATTATATGTAACAGAAACGTAATTGTGCCGCGTTCCAAGAGCGCGGGACAGGCGTTCCGTCGAGCTTCTCTAACACGTAGGCGCCTTTTCCCAAAATTTCTTGTATTTTGTAGGGGCCTTCCCATGTTGGGGCAAGTTTACCTTGCTTTTCCGCGTTTGAAGCGCTATTGTTTCTGAGAACGTAATCTCCAATGTTAAAGTTATGTAACTTAACTTTTTGATTGTAGTAGCGTTCCAGTTGACTTTTGTATTTTGCTTCTTTGATGGCGGCGAGCTCTCTTCGTTCTTCAAGTAAGTCGAGGTTTAATCGTAGCTCTTTGTCATTCTCCCCTTTTTCCGCCATGAGTACTCTTGCGGAGGGGCATCCGATTTCGGCGGGGATGACAGCCTCAGAGCCATAGGTCAGGCTGAAAGGAGTTTCGCCATTGCTGGTTTTGGTGAGTATGCGATTTGCCCATAGGACGTGTGGAAGCTCGTCCACCCATCCTGTTCGTTTGGTCCCCAGCCGCTTTTTAATGCCTTCGATGATGCTTCGATTTGCCCTTTCGACTTGGCCATTCCCTTGGGGGTGAGCGACTGAGGTGAATATCTGCTGGACGCCCATTTGCGCCAACCATTGTTGCAAGTGTTGGTCGGTGAATTGGGTTCCATTGTCGCTTACAATTTGATATGGCAAACCGAACCTGCAAATGATGAACTCCCATATGAACTTCTTGGTGTGTGCGCCGTCGATTTTTGCTAGTGGCTTTGCTTCGATCCATTTTGTGAAATAGTCGATTGCCACTATTAAGAACTTTACGTTTCCTGGCGCTGTGGGGAATGGGCCAACAAGGTCTATTGCCCATTTCTGGAACGGCCATGCCGCTGTGACGGGAATTAGGTCGTTTTTAGGACGCAGGGTGTTTGGCGCGTGGCGCTGGCAAGAGTCGCATTTGCGCAGTTCTGCCACTGCGTCTGGGTGCATGCCTGGCCAATAGTAGCCTGCGTTCATTAGCTTTGCCACCACCATTCTAGGTCCTGCATGTAGTCCGCATGTGCCTTCGTGGATGTCTCTGATGAGGAAGGAGGCGTCTTCTTTGTCGACGCATCGCAGTAGCGGACCGAGGTATGATCGTCGATAGAGGATTATGTCCGTTAACTGATAGTGCAAGGCTTTGTGCTGGAGCTTTTGTGCCTCCGCTTTGTTATCGGGTAACGTTCCGGATGTGAAGTAAGCCTTTAGTGGTGCCATCCAAGAGGTGTTTCCTGTTTGGATGACGTTGACTTGCCTTATAGGAACTGATGGGGCTTCTTGTAGTTCGACGCGGACGTTTTTGGCCATGTGCTCAAAGACTGTGGAAGCCATCTTGCTTAGGGCGTCAGCGGGTTTGTTCTCGCTGCGGTTGATGTGAACGACCGTGCAGGAGACGAATTTGCGTATGAGTAGTTTGGCCTGTTGTAGATATAGGGCCATTGTGGCGTCCCTTGCATCGTATGTGCCATTGATGTGGCCCGCCACAAGTAGTGAATCGACATGCGCTTCGATATGTGAGGCTCCCATTTGGTGTGCGATGCGTAAGCCTGCTAGGAGCGCTTCATATTCTGCCTCATTGTTTGTTGCGGCAAAGTCTAATCTAATGGCGTACGTGTATTCTTTGTTATTAGGGCTGATCAGCCGTAGGCCTGCACCTGTGATGTGTTGCAAAACACATCTCTTTTCCTATGTATTTTGTATAATATTTTGTTAGGTTTTTATTTGTTTCGTGTCGTTTTAGTATGTATTTATTTATTTTATTATTTTATAGGTGTTCGTGGAAAAAGAGCGTTAAACGAAAGAATTTTAATCAAGACGCGAGCACCTGGTGTTCATGGACGTTGGAGCGTAGACGAGAAACTTGTGACATCCGTCACTTTTTCTTTTCATTTTATTTCTAAATAATAATAATAATAATAATAATAATAATAATAATAATAATAATAATAAATAATTATAATAATTCAGATTTTATCTAACCAAACCCAATCAAATCTTATAATCCATAACCCAAACCACATAACCCACCCCTTTCCTCCTTCCCTTCGGCCCAATCCACCACTAGAGCCCAAACATTTCAGGCCCACTCCTCTCCCTTTCCCTCTACCTGAAAACAAAAAAAAATACTACATTTGCTGCGAACGGGAATCGAACCCGGGACGGCTACCTCAACAGGTACCAACACCACCACTAAGCCACAACTCACTTTTGATTTAATCATAATCCTATTATTACTTAAACACACATTGAAAAGCCTTATTCCCTTTTCTTTTCCACTGCTGTTCGAACAGCAACAATACCACACCAAAAACCTTTAGTCAACTTTCCTAAATGATGTTCAAACATATCTTAATCCTTGTTAATGCGTGACTGATGCTAGCCTTGGTCAACTCGCCTCCATTACACGGTTAATTATCATTAAACATTCCCAAATTTGAGCCAATTATCACTATTTTCACGCATAAACAATCAAACGAGTCAAACTTACCAAATCTTCAATCCAAGCCCTCTACTATAAATTGAACCTCTCTACACCATCCTTACTCGCCAATTAACATTCTCTCAACTCCAATTTCTGTTAAAAAACGTGATTATGAAGCCTTTGATCATTTTTTTTCGTATTCTTTGACAAGCACTCGCAGACCCGATTACGAGCTGATTGTAAGTCTTTTTTTTGTGGGTTATAATCTTCGGCACCTTGTGATCATTAGCCCCAAGGATTCAGGGGCTAATGATCACCAATTATGTTGATTTGGAAATTAGGGCTCGAAATGTTAGAATTGGGGAAGAACACTTTAACCAGCTATCGTATATAATTATTATCAATTCATAATCATACGACCAGCTGGTATAGACCAGCTGGTATACACGCGTGTGAAGAAAGGGTTGAACCGGCCATGGGCCAGGGTTCGAATCCCACCTTAAACAAACATTTATTCTTATTATTCCTTATACTTATATTATCTCCATTTTTTTTTAAAATCGTTTTAAAATACTAAAACTATTTTATAAATTCTACAAAAATTACATTTGTTTAATCTGATATAAAAGTTTCATTTATAATTTTTATTTTTCAGAAATTCATTTATTTAATATTTATAATAAATAAATCAAGTCTATTCTATTTTATTTATAAAAATCTATAAATATATCAAAACGATCTTGTTAATTTCCACAAAAATTATCCTAAGTTTTTATAACATTAAGCTTTTCAGAAATGATTTTTATTTCAGAAAAATCATTTATTTTATATTTTTAATCAATTTTTGTTAGTTTTAATCATAAATAAATCATAATAAATTCATTTTACAATATTTTTGTACCAAAATTTTACATAAATTATTTCTATTCATTTGGAACAGAAATACAATTTTTAATTCAAGAATTCTTTGATTTTAATATTTTTAGATATTAAAGTCGTATTTTGACAATTTGAAATAATTAGATTAAATATTCTATTTTCAATAAAATAATTTTATAAAAATTATTTTCATACTCAAAACCTTATGATATGATTATATTCAACTTAAGTTTTTACAAAAAGACTTTTATTTGTTTATTTACTAAAATTTCTTATATTTAATAAACAATTAGTTTATTAAACAAATAAACGTTATCCCCAATTCGAAGCCCTAGAAATACATGCATCCTAGAGTTATTTCACTTACACATTATCAATTACTTTAGGTTGATACTTTGAGATAGTTCCAACACATATTTCGTTGTCCAAGTTCAATTACAAGCTATTACGTAAACAGTGAGTATTCCTACCCCTTTTTGCCTTTATACATTTTTGGGGTGTTACATGTACACTATTACAATTTCAAATACAATTTTACATTTTTACAATACAATTCTAGTACTATGTGCATTGCTTACAACGTGCTTTATGCTTAGACAATACATGTGGATTACATTTGTACTTAGTGAAATCATTAACATGGTACAAGCCGACCTTAACATTGGATAGCGCTATTTGGATTGACAACCCGCCTAGGTTGATTCTCCCCCTTTTTCATCGGAGAATCCGTGGTCATTGTTAAGTTATCATCCATTTATTGGTTGAGTACACTACAGTTCATACAGTACATTATACAGTCACAGGGTTGATTTCGCTCATTTGTATGATACATGGTTTACATATCCACACTGTAGCTTGCACTTGAATTGTATAACTTTTTGACCTACTATATATATCAAATCTAGGAATGCTCACCAACATTTCATATGTTGACCAAACCTATTTTTGTACATGTTTCAGGTGCAGTTTGATCTAGTGCTTTAGCAAGAGACATTTAGTGCTTTATTTCAATTCAGTTATTTCAATATTTACAATTCATTTAGACAATGTAATTTCCATTTCCATGTAAGACAATTTTGGATTATTCAATAATATTTACATTTTAGTACCATGAGCTTTTGAACAATCGTCACTACGTGGCACCTCGATGATTCCGCCATCGGTTGGGGTGTTACAGATTGGTATCAGAGCCATGGTTATAGGGAACTAGGTTATTAGATAAAAAAAAAACCTAGACTATAACCGAACTACAACTTGCATGCATAATATTTCCTGAATTACCCTACTCCTCATTTCTCCCTACTCTCCTCCTTCTATCTTTCCCTTCTTCTCTCTCTATTCTTCTTATCTTTCATCATGGTGCATAGAAATGGAGTCCTACAGGGAGTGGAAAGTCTACATCATCATGGAACAGGGACAATACCTTTCATGAAGACACTCTTAGGCATAATGCCTACTCTTACTTTTGTTCCTTCAAAGTTGTTGAACTTTAATGAGTGTGATAAGGACACGTGCAATCTGGAAGGGTGGACGCCTGTACACTGGGTTTTCTGGCATAGGCAAGCATAGCGCATAAATCCATTTACGGACCTGTTATGCTTACCTGGGGATTCCTGGAGTGAGTGTCCACTTATAGGCTAAAGCATGTCTTCTTTGATCACCATTGAGTTCAATTTCTTAGAAAAGTCAACGTTCTTGTTGGGCTTTACAGCTAGACAAGGGCACTCCAAGCATTTCATGCGAACTTTTTCAATAATACTCTCTCGGTTCATATACAATATTTTGTATTTTACGATTTTCATATATTGCTTACAAGTTCATACTTTCATAATCATCTATGGATTTCACAATCACACTTCACCTTACCCTCTTAGCCACTTTTTAAATATTCAACACCCTACCCCCAAATCATATTACTTCTTTTCTCCACATGATTAATTATTTTAAAAACTATAACCTCATACCTTGGCACAAACTAAAGATTTCTAAAAACTTGTTGCATTACCTACTGACTTTACAAAGTACATAATATTTTTTTTTAAGGATGTCCTCGAACTTAAGTTCAATTGCTTATTTATTGACGTAACAAACGATTTTCTATAAAATGCTTTAAACATCACTAATGAAACCTTGATCTTCAAAAATGTCATGTTTGAAAAACTCCAACTAACGGGACTATTTTAATCAAAAGCCTACTTAGATTGTACTATTTAACAACTTTTTGTACAAAACCAATTTTGAAAATAATTTTTATAGGAATAATATCTAGTCTCTAGAATCTCCATCGATATTCACTCATTTTCAACCTGTTCAAATTTTTACAATATACCACAATCATGTTTTCTTATACACTTGATTATAACCTTTGATCCAAACCTCAAAACTTACACTGCTACATAATCTCCTTACTATAAAATAAACTCTTTATCAACTATCTTCACATTCTCTCACAACCTTGATCCTGCTTCAAGATTTTTCATCATCTTCTCAAGAACTAAATTCATATCCTTCACCTTCTCACACATGAGCTAGTTACCCGTGCTAATCAAACTACTAAAAACCTGATACTTGATTCTACAGGATTTTTTCCAAAACATCATTGTTTGTGAAACTTGATTTCCCCTTAATTCGACTATTCACTGGATATTTAATTATTCATGATACTTGTGTTTTCATTTTCATAATCCTATTTTCACTTTGTACCCAATTTTGTCGCACTCATTAGCATACCACATCTAGAAATTTCCTTGCATACTATTGTGTATTAAAAACAGTTTGGAAACTTATCATATTGATTACATTTATTATACAAGACTCTACCTTACATTTATTTGGAACGTTTGGACTTGATACTTGATCTTACAGATGCTCTTCTAAGGAAACATCATTGGTTATTACATGAAACTAGATTTTTCCCTTAATTTGACTACGCATTGAACATCTAATTATTCATGATACTCGAAAACATCTATTTATTCATGATAACACTTACACTTAATGGTTGTAGTACTTACGAACTTGCTTGCATAAACATACTATCAATTTGCAATCTATGTGAATAATAATTGTTGCACTTAATAGAGGTCATCATGCCTTTTTCAACAGTCGGGAGAGGCCCTACAACCTGCTCCACGACTGGTGGAGGCTATCGAACATACTCAACAATTGGTAGAGGTCACTATGCCTTTCAAACAGTCGGGAGAGGCCCTACAACCTACTCCACGGCTGGTGGAGGCTATCGAACCTGCTCAACAATCGGTGGGGACATAGAAGGACGCAAAACTCTAATGTAAGGTAAATTGATGATTCCGGTCCGGAACGTAATCATGAATTTACAGGTACATTAAGGTAGTGTGAAATTCTATTAGAGTTTTTGGGAAGACGCCCAGTACGTTTTCAAGGTATCAAAGGTGTGGTGGGTTAGCTGCGGTACACCCTGTATACAAACACTAATGATGCATTGAAAGTGAGACTGGAAGTCGGGCCAGGAACAAACTCTGTTACTTGGTAGTTCATCAACTCGTACATTTATTTTAGGATTCCTGAACTTGCAATTTAAGTGATTTACTAGATTCTTATTCTCCTTATTATTCGAGACGAACCTAATCCTTAACTCACACCTATCAAACCTCTTATCCAAATCATTCGAAACAATTCTCTTTGTTACCTATAAATCACGTCGTGCCTTAACTCAAATTTTCCAAACTACAGTTATCTTAATTTTTACCCAAGCATCCATAATCCTACGTTTCTAATAACTTCGGGACGAAGTTTCTAAAAGTAGGGGATGCTGTGACATCCGTCACTTTTTCTTTTCATTTTATTTCTAAATAATAATAATAATAATAATAATAATAATAATAATAATAATAATAATAATAAATAATTATAATAATTCAGATTTTATCTAACCAAACCCAATCAAATCTTATAATCCATAACCCAAACCACATAACCCACCCCTTTCCTCCTTCCCTTCGGCCCAATCCACCACTAGAGCCCAAACATTTCAGGCCCACTCCTCTCCCTTTCCCTCTACCTGAAAACAAAAAAAAATACTACATTTGCTGCGAACGGGAATCGAACCCGGGACGGCTACCTCAACAGGTACCAACACCACCACTAAGCCACAACTCACTTTTGATTTAATCATAATCCTATTATTACTTAAACACACATTGAAAAGCCTTATTCCCTTTTCTTTTCCACTGCTGTTCGAACAGCAACAATACCACACCAAAAACCTTTAGTCAACTTTCCTAAATGATGTTCAAACATATCTTAATCCTTGTTAATGCGTGACTGATGCTAGCCTTGGTCAACTCGCCTCCATTACACGGTTAATTATCATTAAACATTCCCAAATTTGAGCCAATTATCACTATTTTCACGCATAAACAATCAAACGAGTCAAACTTACCAAATCTTCAATCCAAGCCCTCTACTATAAATTGAACCTCTCTACACCATCCTTACTCGCCAATTAACATTCTCTCAACTCCAATTTCTGTTAAAAAACGTGATTATGAAGCCTTTGATCATTTTTTTTCGTATTCTTTGACAAGCACTCGCAGACCCGATTACGAGCTGATTGTAAGTCTTTTTTTTGTGGGTTATAATCTTCGGCACCTTGTGATCATTAGCCCCAAGGATTCAGGGGCTAATGATCACCAATTATGTTGATTTGGAAATTAGGGCTCGAAATGTTAGAATTGGGGAAGAACACTTTAACCAGCTATCGTATATAATTATTATCAATTCATAATCATACGACCAGCTGGTATAGACCAGCTGGTATACACGCGTGTGAAGAAAGGGTTGAACCGGCCATGGGCCAGGGTTCGAATCCCACCTTAAACAAACATTTATTCTTATTATTCCTTATACTTATATTATCTCCATTTTTTTTTAAAATCGTTTTAAAATACTAAAACTATTTTATAAATTCTACAAAAATTACATTTGTTTAATCTGATATAAAAGTTTCATTTATAATTTTTATTTTTCAGAAATTCATTTATTTAATATTTATAATAAATAAATCAAGTCTATTCTATTTTATTTATAAAAATCTATAAATATATCAAAACGATCTTGTTAATTTCCACAAAAATTATCCTAAGTTTTTATAACATTAAGCTTTTCAGAAATGATTTTTATTTCAGAAAAATCATTTATTTTATATTTTTAATCAATTTTTGTTAGTTTTAATCATAAATAAATCATAATAAATTCATTTTACAATATTTTTGTACCAAAATTTTACATAAATTATTTCTATTCATTTGGAACAGAAATACAATTTTTAATTCAAGAATTCTTTGATTTTAATATTTTTAGATATTAAAGTCGTATTTTGACAATTTGAAATAATTAGATTAAATATTCTATTTTCAATAAAATAATTTTATAAAAATTATTTTCATACTCAAAACCTTATGATATGATTATATTCAACTTAAGTTTTTACAAAAAGACTTTTATTTGTTTATTTACTAAAATTTCTTATATTTAATAAACAATTAGTTTATTAAACAAATAAACGTTATCCCCAATTCGAAGCCCTAGAAATACATGCATCCTAGAGTTATTTCACTTACACATTATCAATTACTTTAGGTTGATACTTTGAGATAGTTCCAACACATATTTCGTTGTCCAAGTTCAATTACAAGCTATTACGTAAACAGTGAGTATTCCTACCCCTTTTTGCCTTTATACATTTTTGGGGTGTTACATGTACACTATTACAATTTCAAATACAATTTTACATTTTTACAATACAATTCTAGTACTATGTGCATTGCTTACAACGTGCTTTATGCTTAGACAATACATGTGGATTACATTTGTACTTAGTGAAATCATTAACATGGTACAAGCCGACCTTAACATTGGATAGCGCTATTTGGATTGACAACCCGCCTAGGTTGATTCTCCCCCTTTTTCATCGGAGAATCCGTGGTCATTGTTAAGTTATCATCCATTTATTGGTTGAGTACACTACAGTTCATACAGTACATTATACAGTCACAGGGTTGATTTCGCTCATTTGTATGATACATGGTTTACATATCCACACTGTAGCTTGCACTTGAATTGTATAACTTTTTGACCTACTATATATATCAAATCTAGGAATGCTCACCAACATTTCATATGTTGACCAAACCTATTTTTGTACATGTTTCAGGTGCAGTTTGATCTAGTGCTTTAGCAAGAGACATTTAGTGCTTTATTTCAATTCAGTTATTTCAATATTTACAATTCATTTAGACAATGTAATTTCCATTTCCATGTAAGACAATTTTGGATTATTCAATAATATTTACATTTTAGTACCATGAGCTTTTGAACAATCGTCACTACGTGGCACCTCGATGATTCCGCCATCGGTTGGGGTGTTACAAAACTTTGGTTGAGCAAAGAACACCCGAGTCAGGAGCAAAGACGACTACAAATAATAATAATAATAATAATAATAATAATAATAACAATAATAATAATAATAATAATAATAATAATAAATGAAAGTTACCATATTCACAATGTGACTTATAAAAGCCACGAGGCTTAAGCCCACCAAAAAGTGAATGAAAAAAAATAAGAATATAACCCTACATGGCTACATCCATTACATCCAATATATAAGGGTGCGGCACATTATTAAAGGGAAGATATCTAACAGCCGCCAAAGGAAGAAGAAATCAATCGAGCACAGCAGCTTTAGAGAATAAGGGGAGAGAAATTGAAGGCCAGGGAGGCACGGGTTCAAGACTAGAGCTACGGGTTCGACTATAAAAAATTTTAGTTTTTATATTTATTTACTTTGTGTTCATGAATATTGAGACCATGATTAATTTTTATTTTGAACCTATGTTTTTATTGCTTTCCATGACTATGAGTAGCTAAATCTTGAACCACTACCTAGGTCTTGTATGATGATCACATGTTAATTTTATAGCTCTCGGTTTTGGATTATTTTTGAATGGTTAATGTTTTGGTAAAAGTTTAGTTGGTGTTTATTATGATGTGTGTGCGTACTTAGGTCTAATTTATTATCTTTGATAGTTCCATAAACGTCTTAGTGAATGTCTTTCATGTTTGGATGTTTATTAGGGTTGCTTGCTTTGTGCTCGTAGCTTAGTTTATGGTTTTGGTACCGAAAGCCATAGGAATTTGATAAGAGAATTTAGAGGACTTAAGTATTCTTCCATTCTTGAGACCGGGAGGTGATGGAATGTTGGGTTGTCTAGAGCTTTAGGTGTTGGGTTTTAGGTGAGACCGGGAGGTGATCCTATCCTAGTTGTCTTTAGTTTCTTGCAATTCCAAGTCATAGTTAACCCAATTAAGTTACTCCTTTACATCTTAGGGTGTAATGTGATTAGAGAGACCGGGAGGTGATCGAGTCATTAGAGTACCTTTACATTCTTAGTGAGGTGAGACCGGGAGGTGATCCGAGCTAGATAGCCAGTGTTTTATTCTTTAGGATTCTTTAGGATTCTTTGGGGTGTGTTGGTGAGACCGGGAGGAGATCTAGCACGTCTTAAGGTTTCTTAAGTTATCTTTAGAATCTGGTAGCCATTCAGTTTTCCATTACCGAGAGTTGTGAGTTTGCATGTAGGATTCTTGGCCTAGGTAGTTGCCTTCCTATCCTGATATTTTCCTCATTTACCCGTGCTGTCTATTTATCTTATTTACTTTATTTATTTTATTTTAATTAATTATTTACAAAAACCAAAAACCAATTTAAAAGTCATTTATTTTAAGTCTTAGTTGAGTCTAGTTTTGTTTTCTATTAGTGTCCTGTGGGTTCGATACTCGGACTTACTTAGTCTGTACTGCATTGATAGGTACACTTGCCTGTCGTGTGGTCTAGTATAGTTGAGTCTGTTTTATATTACTAGGTGTCTAGGTTAGTTTATATTTTTAGACCATACATAGCACATCAAGCTTTTGGCGCCGTTGCCGGGGACACTTGGCGATTGCGAAACTAGCTTTGATTAGGACTTTAGTGATTAATTGGTCTTATTTAAGTCTTTTTGTTTTTAGTGTGTCTAGAGAGTCTTAGATTTTATTTTCTTTTTGTGTGCTTGTGTGTTGAGTCAGTTCTTGTTTTTATTTTTCGTGCGTCTTTTTGTTTGTGTGATTTATTTTATTTTTATCTGGTGCCCGTGATTGTGTTTGTTTTAGTGTCTGTATGCAGTGATGGCAGGAAGAAAGACTGTAACAGACCACACACGGGAGAAGGCTAGTGATTACTTGGGCCAACAGTACACGCTAAACATCAGTTTTGGTCCAGGTATGTGTAGAATTAGGTGGCCCGACCCGTTTGAATTTTTCAAACGTGTTTCTAACTTCACCAGTTGTTTCTTGACGAACAATGGTGAACGAAAAGAATTAAACGGGTTGGATATGGGATGGATAAAATATAAGCCACCTGATTGAAACTACATGGAAACCCAGTTGTAGAGTATGTAATATTTTTGAATTTTTTTTGTATTTGGTTATTATTTTTGTTTTTTTTAGTCTTTTAGCAGGTTTTCGTGTTTGTTTAGGCATGAAAAATTACACCATGAACGGATCCCATGTATTTAATTATATATTTAATGATTGGGATTTTTGGTGGAGGTTTGGGTAATAAAAGAAATTATTTTTTTCTAAACATTAAATTTGATTAACTTTCTGCGAAAAAAGGTTCTTCGTGTAATGCGGAGAGCCTGGGCTGACCTGTTCATCTCATATGAACAGTAATTACCCCGGAAAGTTATACTTTATTCACTCGCGATGCGCGTTGAGATCACCAGTGTCCTTCACGTTGCGCGAGTTGATTAGAAAAAAAATATATTTTCCACCCTATTTTCTTCCACCACCACTCACCGCCATTTCACCACATGTTTTACCATCATCCACCACATTCCACCGTCTTGCCTTTCAAGTACGTTTCCTAAATTTTTGTATATTGAGTCGGTTGAGTCTGTATTTTTTTAGAGTCTTTTATTTTATTTTTTTGAGTCAGTTTTCTCTTAACTCACTTTGGGGATATCTTTCCTTTAAGTGTGGGGATGATGGAGAGAGTCAGTTTTGAGTCATTGGTTTGTCTAATATATTTTATTGCAGGTTTGGATCTAGCCACCCGTACTCAATCTCCATTCGGGTGGGGACGACCCAACAATCATTTAAGGCAACCATTTGTTTTTATATTTTCTTTTTAGTTTTTATTTATTAGGTTTGAGTCAAAGGCCGCGAATGAAATGCTATACGGCCTGGTTTGGAACGACAGCTTCAGAGCGCTTGCAGCTACACTGCTTATAACCAGGGGAGTCTGTTCCTTTTTATTGTGTTTTTTTTTATTTCTGCTTTATTTTTTTCTACTCTCACATTGAGGACAATGTGTCGTTCAAGTGTGGGGATGGAAACTTCGTTTTTATTTTTAGGTAGTTTGAGTCATAAAAATTTTAAAAAAAATTTGAAAAAAAAAAAAATTTAAAAAAAAAAAAATGTCCCTGATCTTTTGTGCAATTTATATGGAAAATGATAGTAAAATTGGGATTTTTGGTTTTCAAAATATTATATATATGAGAATATAAATAGATTGAAAGCGTGTTTGCTTAAGATGTGTCGGTAGGCCCAGCTAGCTTTGAAAGGTCGCATGATTGTCTTAATATACCTTAATAATCATGATATCTTGTGGGTTCTCATCTTAGGAGAAACGGTAGAACCGAAACCGCTGATAGTAATTAGAGGTACCACTGTAGGTTGAAGGCCCATATGTATTATTAATTAAATGGCACACTTGATCCTTTTTATGAGAATAAATCCGGTGAAAAGTGGCGCCCGCGCAAAAAAAAAAAAAAATCCACATGTCCATCAATTGAGCTAGACCAAAAAAAAAAAAAAAAAAAAAAAAAAAAAAAAAAAAAACTGAAGCCTCTGATCGAAATTCCCTCGAGGTCAAGTTGAAAAAAATAAATACCAAAGCTCATGCTGTCGCTCTTGGGGATAGTGACTCTGATTGAGACAGCCTCTGGGTTAGGTATGAAAAAAAAAATGTGTCTAAGCTCATACACTTCATCCATCATCCACCATAAATTTAATTTCTAATACATTAGGGAGTTTAGTTTGCAGTGGTTGGTAAATCTATATGGTTTAGCCTTTGCCTTGAAAGCTTGAGGTGGGATTAGGTGAAGCTGGATATATTGAGTGTGAGACCCATAGGTTGATTGTAATAACATGAACATAATTGCTTTACATGACTGGGGTCTGATTAGCTAGTGGTTGGGTTTAGGTGGACAACAATACCGACCGTTTTGGTTGATGCGCGATTAGATCTTAATTAATGAACCTAAAAGTTTTTGAAACCGAGAGTCCTGATTATGATTCCATTGCAGTCTTTTTCGGGGACGAAAAAGGTTTAAGTGTGGGGATGTTTGATGTGTTGCAAAACACATCTCTTTTCCTATGTATTTTGTATAATATTTTGTTAGGTTTTTATTTGTTTCGTGTCGTTTTAGTATGTATTTATTTATTTTATTATTTTATAGGTGTTCGTGGAAAAAGAGCGTTAAACGAAAGAATTTTAATCAAGACGCGAGCACCTGGTGTTCATGGACGTTGGAGCGTAGACGAGAAACTTTGGTTGAGCAAAGAACACCCGAGTCAGGAGCAAAGACGACTACAAATAATAATAATAATAATAATAATAATAATAATAATAACAATAATAATAATAATAATAATAATAATAATAATAATAATAATAAATGAAAGTTACCATATTCACAATGTGACTTATAAAAGCCACGAGGCTTAAGCCCACCAAAAAGTGAATGAAAAAAAATAAGAATATAACCCTACATGGCTACATCCATTACATCCAATATATAAGGGTGCGGCACATTATTAAAGGGAAGATATCTAACAGCCGCCAAAGGAAGAAGAAATCAATCGAGCACAACAGCTTTAGAGAATAAGGGGAGAGAAATTGAAGGCCAGGGAGGCACGGGTTCAAGACTAGAGCTACGGGTTCGACTATAAAAAATTTTAGTTTTTTATATTTATTTACTTTGTGTTCATGAATATTGAGACCATGATTAATTTTTATTTTGAACCTATGTTTTTATTGCTTTCCATGACTATGAGTAGCTAAATCTTGAACCACTACCTAGGTCTTGTATGATGATCACATGTTAATTTTATAGCTCTCGGTTTTGGATTATTTTTGAATGGTTAATGTTTTGGTAAAAGTTTAGTTGGTGTTTATTATGATGTGTGTGCGTACTTAGGTCTAATTTATTATCTTTGATAGTTCCATAAACGTCTTAGTGAATGTCTTTCATGTTTGGATGTTTATTAGGGTTGCTTGCTTTGTGCTCGTAGCTTAGTTTATGGTTTTGGTACCGAAAGCCATAGGAATTTGATAAGAGAATTTAGAGGACTTAAGTATTCTTCCATTCTTGAGACCGGGAGGTGATGGAATGTTGGGTTGTCTAGAGCTTTAGGTGTTGGGTTTTAGGTGAGACCGGGAGGTGATCCTATCCTAGTTGTCTTTAGTTTCTTGCAATTCCAAGTCATAGTTAACCCAATTAAGTTACTCCTTTACATCTTAGGGTGTAATGTGATTAGAGAGACCGGGAGGTGATCGAGTCATTAGAGTACCTTTACATTCTTAGTGAGGTGAGACCGGGAGGTGATCCGAGCTAGATAGCCAGTGTTTTATTCTTTAGGATTCTTTAGGATTCTTTGGGGTGTGTTGGTGAGACCGGGAGGAGATCTAGCACGTCTTAAGGTTTCTTAAGTTATCTTTAGAATCTGGTAGCCATTCAGTTTTCCATTACCGAGAGTTGTGAGTTTGCATGTAGGATTCTTGGCCTAGGTAGTTGCCTTCCTATCCTGATATTTTCCTCATTTACCCGTGCTGTCTATTTATCTTATTTACTTTATTTATTTTATTTTAATTAATTATTTACAAAAACCAAAAACCAATTTAAAAGTCATTTATTTTAAGTCTTAGTTGAGTCTAGTTTTGTTTTCTATTAGTATCCTGTGGGTTCGATACTCGGACTTACTTAGTCTGTACTGCATTGATAGGTACACTTGCCTGTCGTGTGGTCTAGTATAGTTGAGTCTGTTTTATATTACTAGGTGTCTAGGTTAGTTTATATTTTTAGACCATACATAGCACATCAACCTGCGCCGTCTGAATTTGACGCACCGTCGGTGTAAAGGTTCCATCTTTCATTCTCCGGCGTTGGTTGTGCGGGATCCTGCTCTGCGAGGCACTCCGCGATTTTGTCCGTTGGTATTTCGGTGGCGAAGTCGGCGAGGACCTGTCCTTTAACTGCGGGTCTGGGCTTGTAGTTGATAGTGTGTTCACCTAGTTCGATTGCCCATTTTGCTAGACGTCCCGAGGTTTCTGGCTTGCGTAGGACGTCGCTGATTCTGTAGTCTGTTAGGACGTTTATTGGGTGGCCGTGGAAATACCGCCGCAATCTGCGCGAAGCGTGGATGAGGGCTAGTACTAACTTTTCCATTGTGGAGTACCTAGTTTCTGCGTCTAACAAGGTTCTACTGATGTAGTAGATGGGTGTTTGTACAGTTTTGCGGTCTACCAAAAGTACGGCGCCGATTGCCCTTTCTGTTACAGAGAGGTATAGGGTTAGCGGCTCTTTGGGTAATGGTGCTGTGAGAGTAGGTAAATTCATAAGACATTCTTTCATTTCTTTAAAAGCTTTTTCCGCCTCAGGGGTCCAGCGGAAATTACTTTTCTTAAGACAGTTCTTTAGAGTGTCTACAAATGGAAAAGACTTTGAAGCATAATTTGAAAGGAAGCGGTTGAGAGCGACTAGGCGCCCCATTAGCGTTTGTACTTCCTTGATGCTTGTTGGTGAAGGCATTCTTTCGATTGCTACGACTTTGTCTGGGTTTGCGCGGAAACCGTCACGCGTGACTACAACGCCTAGGAATCTTCCTTCTTCCATGCCGAAGGAACATTTGCTGGGGTTGAGCTTCATGCGCACCTTACGTAGTTGGCTGAATGTTTTCTGGATGTCTTCTAGCATGTTGCCTTCGTCTTTGCTTTTGATGACGAGGTCATCAACGTATACTTCCAAGCGCACCCCTATCTCGTGGATGAAAGCGCTGTCCATGAGACGTTGGTATGTGGCTCCGCGTTTTTCAGACCGAAGGGCATTTTGGTGTAGCAGAAAATGCCCGTGTCTGTGCGGAATGCCGTTTTGTCTTCATCTTCCTTTGCCATTTGGATCTGATGGTAGCCTTTGTAGGCGTCGAGGAAGCATTTGAAGCGGAATGGTGCTAGGGAGTCTACCTTTAAGTCGATTTCTGGGAGAGGGTAGCAATCCTTCGGACAAGCTTTGTTTAGATCTTTGTAATCGACGCACATGCGCCATCCGCCTGTCGCTTTTCCTACCATAACCGGGTTGGCGACCCATGTTTGGTAGCGTATTGGGCGGATAATGCCAGCGTTTAGTAGCTCACTGACTTGTTCGTTCATCGCCTTTGTTTTCTCCGGTCCCATTTTGCGCATCTTTTGGGCAACTGGCTCCACTGATCTGTACGTGTTAAGTTTGTGTTCCGCGATGTTTCTTGGAACGCCAATCATGTCAGATGGTTGCCAGGCGAATATGTCTATGTTCTTTACTAGTAGTTGTTTGAGGTGCGCCCGTATGGTTTCGGAGATTTCATGGCCGATGATGACCGTTTGGTCCGGGAATTTAGGGTTAAGAACCTAGTTTTCCGGTTCCGATCGGGTTTGTGTTTTTTGTGGTTTTGCCACGTCGATCGCGTGGCACTGTTTGTTGCCGCGGACTATTGCTACGCCGGTTCGGGTTGGGAAACCTACCATTTGGTGTGGGGTGGAGGCGTTGGCGTTGAACTTTGCCAAGCCTTCCCGCCCTAGTAGGACATCGTGGCGAGAAGTGACTGGTAGGACCATGAAGTCACAGATTTCTGTGCGTTCGTGGGTACCATCTGTTAGGGTAACCGGGAAGGTGATGATGCCGCGCGGCATGATGACTTCGTCGATAAAGCCTGATATTGGTGCGTTGACTGGAACGAGGCGGGCTTTGTCATCCTCGTCCAGTTGTTGAAAACACTGGTCATATATGATGTCAGTGCTGCTTCCGCCGTCTAGGAACATTGATTGTGTTCGGTAATGTCCTACGACGCCGGTGACGATTAATGGTGCGGTGGCGGAAGGTCCACCTCGTACTCTGGGGAGGAGGACGTCCACCTCTTTCCAGGAGTCATCGATCTCTCTTGGGCGCTTTCCTTTATTTTGGCGTTTTCCCGCGTCGGAGGTCATATTGCAATGATGATGCGGAGTGTGCCTGATGTAACTTGTTTGTAGGTTCCGGATTGTTTTCTTTCCGGGCTCTTCATGCTTGTCGTCTTGGTTGTTGCGGCCGCCCCTATTAACGTTTTTGACGAGGTGACCCAGTTGGCCTGTCTTCAGTGCTGCCTCGATTTCTAGTTTTAGGCTGTAGCAGTTGTCCGTCAGGTGGCCGTAATCGTTATGGTACTCACAGTATTTGGTGCGGTCCACGTTCTTTCGTTTGCCTAACACTTTAGGCTCTTTGAAAGTGACTTGCTCTGTTTTGAGTACCTGAGAGGGAGTTTTGGTTAACGGCGTCCAGTCGGTGGTTTTCTTGGGTTGGGCTTTGTGGTCCCTTGATTGCCTGTTTGTGATTGTCTGGCGGGCATCTGTGGAGGGCGAGTATTTGCCTTCGTCTGTTGGTCCTGAAATACGGGACCACACGGATTGCTTGCCCTTGTTTCTGTTGGAGTTGCTGGTTTGGTTATATCCGCGCTGTTGTTTGATGGAGCGCTCCGAGGATGCGTATATTTTTGAAGCCTTGATGACTTCTTCCCAGGAATCAGGGACACCTGTCTTCCCGGACAGGGTTTTCATCAAATCCTCACTGCGTACTCCGTGAATGAAGCCTGCGCGGGTCAGTTCTTCCCCACAACCTATTTGCAGCGCCTCTTTGTTGTAGCGCACGATGTAGTCGTCGATTGACTCGTTGTCTGTGCGCTGGCAGAGGAGGATGTGGGCCTTATCTCGTTTGTGCCGTCTGAGATGGGAGAAGTGATCCTTGAATTTTTGGATGAGGTCATCAAAATCCAAGATGCCCCCGATGGGGAGGTTTGTCGAACCAAACTCTGGCTGCGCCGGTAAGGGTTTGTGCGAACAGGTGACACCAGACCTGTACAGGCCAGAGGACTGTGGTTCCGGCGCACTCGAAATCATGCAGATGGTCCGTGGGGTCTCGCAGGCCATCGTATCTGCCGATGCTGCTAGGGAGTTTTGCTTGTTTTTCTATGGGTGCGGTGGCTATTCTTTGACAGAATTTTGAACTTAAGGCGAACGACTTCGGCCTGTACGGTTTGTTTAGGTCGTCATCTTCCTTGTGGTGTGATGTCGCCGAGTTTGTTTTTGCTAGCTTCCGCCTTTTGGCCCTTGAGGCTGTTGCGTCTGAATCGCTGGTGGGTTGGTAGCCGTCGGATTCCGACGCGGAGTCTATTAGGTCCTGGTCGCGTGCGTTTTTGCTGCGACCTACACCCTGAGACCTTGGACGCGTGGTTTGTTTTTCCTTCCCCTTCCGGCTGTGTTTGGCGGAGGGGGAAGCCTTGCTTTTAGATTTGCTGTTTTGGATTTTTGCCAGCATATTCTGGTAGATCTTGGTGTTTTTGAGTTGTTTTCTAAAAAGCCACTCGTCGGGGTCCATGGGTGTGTTGGGTGCGTCTGATTCGGAGGATTCTGAGGCTGGAACCGCGCGGGGCGGCGTTTCCTCCCTTATGGTTGCTGGCTGCGTGTCCTTATCCGGAGTTTGGAGCGTTGCCGCTCTGGTGGTCTGAACGACCGTAGAGGGGGTCGCTCCCTTGGATCCGACAGGGGTTAGATCAGTCATTTTGTGAGTAAAAGATGTGGTTTTGAAAGTTTTGTGAGTCTTTCAGCCGGTACGGATGGCGCCAATGAAGAAACAGCGAGTATAACTGAGGGTTAAGTGCAGGGTATAATTTGGGTGGAATATAAGGTGACGACTCGTGTTCGCAGCAGGGTATAATCCTTCGCTCACAACGACGATTGATCTATGGTTATATACACGAATGGCAAGCAATCATATATAATGGGCAAAGATATAAGTGGTTCGATCTAGTAAGATCTACGTCCACTGTGAAAGGTGATCTTTATTGATATATAGTGTGAATAACGATACAAGTGAAAGTACAAGTGTGCTCGTTCCTCTTGGCTAATATTAACGTGCTGAGAAAGGAGGTTGAGTTCTCCTTTTATAGGAGATGCATGGGCCAGGGATGCTGGAGCCCATTTATCTCTTAATGGGCCGGGCCTGGGGACCGGGCCGGTTAATCGGTGGGCCCCCTTGGTTGGATCCTAACCCTTGTTTAGTTAAAGTGATCCAAGTTGGCGAGGGCTTCTTCTGATTGGACCACGTGTCACTTCGTGGTTGGCAGTTTAGGAGGTTCTTTGTCCACCACACACGTGGCGTGCTGTGGGTGGTGTGTAGGGGCGTCAGGTGTCAGACAGCTGACCACTTGTCAGCTGACACCTGACGGGAGGAAGCAAGTTGGTGTCCAAGGGGGGTGTCTTTGGGTGTTTGTCAACTTGTGGCTCTGCGCCTTTTGGCGCTGTGGTGCTCCTGGAAGTGATTCTTCCCGCGGGTGTCAGACTTCTTGTGGAGGCTTTTTTATATGGCGGGTAGGGTGCGCCTGAAACGGTACCCTACCCCTTCACCTTGAACTACCAGTCTTGCCTTGTTCTTGATTATCATACCAGCTTCATCTTGTTTGTTCCCGAAAACCCATCTTGTGCCAATTGGTTGCTTGTTTGGAGGTAAGGGACAGATTTCCCAGACCTGTTGCTTGTTGAACTGAAGCAGTTCATCTTGCATAGCTTGCACCCAATTATTGTCTTTGAGGGCTTCCTGGTACTTCTTTGGTTCCAACTGTGAGATAAAGGCTGAAAATAGGCAAAAGTTGGAGAGCTGGTTTCTGGTAAGAACACCTGAAGCTATATCACCCATGATTTGATCAAGTGGATGATCTCTGTGTTCAATCAGTTGTTGTAAACCACTGACAGGTGTAGGTGGCTCATGTTCTTCAAACAAACTACTGAACCAGAAGTTTGAGTTTGTTCCTCAGTACTTGTTTGATCAGAAGTTTGGGGAACTTCTGATGATTTTGAAGTTGACTTGATAACTGTTTGAGGAGTCCATGGTGTGGGATCCTCATCATCAAACCTTTTGTCACCATAATAAGTAGGTTTTGATGAAGTAACAGCCTTCTCAGGTCCAAAATGGAAGTTGTCAAGGTCAAAAAGTTCAGCAGGATGTGCTGGAATAAGAGTGTGTTTTGACTCATTGAACTTGACATTCAATGTTTCTTCTACTATCCTGGTGTGAGAATTAAAAACCTTGTAGGCTTTTCTAGTTGAAGAGTAACCAAGAAAGTAACCTGAGTCAACTTTGGCAGCAAACTTTGAAATAGATTCCTTGATGTTCAAGATGAAACATTGACACCCAAAAGCCCTGAAAAAGGAGATAAGGGGCTTCATGCCATGAAGAACTTCATAGGCAGTCTTGGAATGTCTCTTGACCACAAGAACTCTATTATGAACATAACATGATGTGTTAACTGCTTCTGCCCAAAAGTACAAGGGCAGTCCAGAATCAGCTAACATTGTTCTTGCTCCCTCTGTTAAGGTTCTGTTCTTCCTTTCTACTACACCATTTTGTTTAGGAGTTCTGGGAACACTGTATTGTCTAATAATCCCTTTAGACAAACAGAATTCATCCAGAGTTTTGTTCCTGAACTCTGTCCCATTATCACTTCTAATGGTTTTGACAGGTAGAGAATATTGTTTCTCCACTTGTAGAATGAAGAACTTGATGATTTCAGCAGCCTCATCCTTGGAGAATAAGAAGAATACCCATGTGAATCTTGAGTAGTCATCAATGATGACTAAGCAGTACTTCTTCTTACCAAGGCTCATAATCTTGACAGGTCCAAATAAGTCCATATGGAGTAGTTGAAGACATGCAGTTGTTTTTGATTCTTCAATAGACTTATAGGAGGACTTATGCTGTTTTCCCTTTAAACAGGATACACAGTGTTCTTGACACTGGTATACTTTCAAAGGTAGACCTCTGACCAGGCCCATTTTTGTGACTTTATTTATGGTTTTAAAGTTCACATGGCCAAGTCTCCTGTGCCAGAGATCAGTTTCTGAAGTTGATGCCCTTGAGAAGAAACAGGCAGTGTTGTTCAATACGTTGTCTTTCTCAATGTCCACTGCATAGACATTACCACATCTTTTGGCAATCAGCAAAGTATGATCTTCAATGATCTTCTCTATCAACTTCTGGCCTTCTGGTGAGATGATCTTGCATGCTGTCTTTGTGAAAAAGGAAGAATATCCTTTATCACACATTTGTGACACACTCAGCAAGTTGTATTCAAGGTTTTCCACCAGATTGACCTTGTCAAACTGTATTTTGCCAGAGGAGACATTGCCATGTCCTAGCACATATCCCTTAGCATTGTTCCCAAAGGATACAGATCCTTCTCTTTGGCTGATAAAATTGTTTATCAGGTATCTGCATCCAGTCATGTGCATAGAGCCTCCACTATCAACATACCATATGTTGTTTAAGCCCCTGGAAACTCTCTGCACACAATAACAAATTAGTTAGATTTAGGAACCCAAGCCTGTTTGGCTTTGGGTTTGTTCTTGAGAACAGTTACAGTTTGTTCTTGACCAGATTGAGAAATCCATGTCTTTTTGGCAATGGATTTTTCATTAAGAACCATGGTGGTATCCTTTTCAGGACCACCATCAACCTTGGTCATCAATAGTTGTACCAAGTTCATTAGTTTTTGAATCTCAGCAGTTTGTGAAACTGCTGATGAATCAGGTCTAACTACTGATAAAGAATTTTGAGAAAAAGATTTTAGTTGAGATTTTATCTTTTTCTGAGAAAAGGTGTTTTCAGGTTGTTGTTTCTTGGGATTAAAGGTTCTTTCATAATCATTTCTGATTTGATTTCCCACAACCTTTTGTTTAATTTTATGATTGAACTGAATTCCTTTTCTGTATCTACAAAACTCTGTTTTGTGGTTGAACAGACCACAAATTTTACACTCTTTTGCCTTTTGTTTTTGATCTAAAGGCAAATTTCTGACATTAGTGTAAAGATTTTGCTCATCAGTAGTTTTCAGGGTCTCAACTCCTGATGTAGATGAAACTACTGATGGCTTGTTGTCAGATTTTGTTAATACTTCTGAAGTACTTTCTTTGAAAATACCAGGATTTCTGTTTAGAAAGTTTTCATGGAAAGATGTGCAGTCTTTCCCTTCAGAAGTTTCATTTGAAACAATTTTTCTCCCATCTTCAGTAGTTTTGGGAGAGAAATCTGTTGGTGTTTCAACATGATGGTACCCTATGCCAAACTTAACATTTGAAGCACTCTGTTTGTTTAGCAATAGCTGGTACCCCTTACAAGAATCCACCCATTTTTCACAACTGATCTTGGTGTCAGCAAGCTCTTTTCTGACATTCCCAAGATCTTCTATCATCATTTTAATTTGTGCTTGGGTTTCAATAGCTGAGTTAGTTAATTTAGAGGCTTCTTTTGTTTTAGCAGTAAGTTTTCTCTCTAAATCACACTTCATCTGAGTGTATTTTCTTTCTAAATCATTGGCTTTTCCTTGTAAGTGCACATTTGTCTCTCTTATGAGAGCAAAAGTTTCTTTGCAAGAATTTGAGCAAAGTTTTGTCAAAGATTCTTTTGATACATGTGACAATGCAGATTTTGAAGTACAGCCTTCAAATGCCATTAAGGCAAAGTTCTTTCTGCCATTGTCTGGTTCTCTCCAGTTGATGTCAAACACCTTGTTGTCTGCATCAGGATTGCACTCTGTGGTGTCAAAACGGAGACTGCTCCAGTCAACATACCCTGAGGTGAAAAGACTTTGTTGAGAGGGTTGTTGAGGCTGTGGAGGATGTTGAGCAGCTGGAAAGGGAGGGATTGATTGTTGGCTCTGCATCTGTTGAGCAGGCATTTGAACATATTGTACTTGTGGCATGTATTGCTGTTGAAGAGCTTGTGCCTGTACAAAATGAGCACTCCCTTGAGTTCCATTATTCCTATTATAATTGGGGTTAAAGTTATTTCCAGATTGTGATTGGTTAAAGCTAGAGTTTCTACACTCTCTAGCAAAGTGTCCCAACTTCTGACACTTGTGACATCTCAGTTTAGATTTGTCAAAACCAATTTTTGTATTACTGGTCAATCCTGGAAATTTCCTTCCTGACCTTTTATAAAACTTGTTAGTTTTAATGCTTAGCATGGCTAGTTGGTGTAAAATGTCCATTTCTTCTAAGTCATCACTGCTAAAGTTTTTCAAATCATCCATGATAAAACATAGATTATCAGCAGTTTGACTTTGGTCATCATTGTCATAACCTGGGAAAGATCTTTCTGATGAGATCCCAGTTGTTATGTCAATGTTGTCATAAGATCCATAGGAACAAGTTGGTGAGTCTTGTCCCAAAAGTGCTGTACTACCTGGTAGGTAGTCATCAGCAGTTTTACCAGATGATTGCAATTTCTTCTTTTGATCAATTTCTCTCTCAAAAGTAAGTAATCTCCCATGGAGTTTTGTGAGAGTGAGGGAGCTAAAATCTGGTGAGGATCTTAAAACAATGGAGTATGTTTCCCATTTGTCTGGTAAAGACCTTAAAAATCTATGTAGCATAGATACTGTTGTATAGGTCTGACCATTTAACTTTAGCTCAGATATTAATGAGGGGAATCTTTCAAATTGTTGAGTTAAAGTTTCCCCATTAATATGAGCAAATGTCTCATATTGTTGAGCTAAAATTTCTCTGGTGTTGGCAATCACCTCTTCAGTTCCTCCAAACTGTTCTTTAAGACAATCCCAGAGTTCTTTGGCACTTTCACAATGTAAAAGGCCAGAGTATATCTCATTTGGGAGAGCCATTGCCAACATAGAGAATGCTTTTGCATCTAGCTCAAGTTTTAGGAAATCATCATCTGTATAGTCTTTTGGTTCTTTAGGAACCTCAACTTTAGTTTCAAGATTTATGTTTACTGGTTTGTGAGGACCATATATCACAGATCTCCAACAACCTGTGTTGGTTTGTGACAAGGTATGTGCCATTCTCTTTTGCCATATGTTGTATTCATTTCTTACAAGCATGGCAGGTTTAGTGGCAGAACCAGTATTATGTGGATCCATTTTAAAGAGTATTGATTTGTCAGATGACTCTTTTAAGTGATGGATGATTGATAAAAAGTGAACTTTTGATCTTTTATTGAGTATCAATAAGAGCTTTGTGTCTGATTCTCAATTTGTTAGATTGATATGTGATCAGATAAACCAATGCTCTGATACCAATTGTTGGATCAGTATGCTCTTTTGTTTAAGTAAGAACTTGCTATCTTTGACACTTAAGTGTTTAGCAAGCTCTTGTATATCAGATTATAAGCACAACGGAATGTATAAGTTATAGCAACACTTTTTATACTTAAGAGGAGTTATTACTCCCCCTTGATGATTGAAACTAATAATGACAAGTATTTATTATGAATCTAAGCAGTAAATGAGAATTAGATACTTAGACAGATTCACAATAAATACTGAAATGGAATAGAACGGTGAAAGTGTTTGAAGGATTTTTCTATTAAAATCAATATCTAAAATAGAAGGTTGAAGCCTCCTATTTATAGACGTTTACATACATGTATCTTGCCAATAAAGCAAGTACAGAAACATCAGAAACAAGTTGCACAAGTTGCAACATTGAAACTAACAATTACAGCTAAAAGTAATAATAAACAATAAACTACTGATACAAAAGGCGGTGGAAAATATCTGATGCTAAGTGCTGATGAATAACAAACTACTGATGAGTAGTTTGTCTTCAGTACTTCTGAAGTGAACTTGTCTGGTTTGGACTTCAGAACTTCTGATGAAGTTTCTTCTTCAGCACTTCTCATATCTTCTTTTCAGCAGTTTCTTGTCTTCTCTTCAGTACTTCTATACTTAGCCAAAATGACAGAAGTGAATTAGACTAAGGTTTCCAAAAGTGGTTTCACCAATCCTCTTTGTCCTAACAATCTCCCCCTGGATTGATGAACCCAAAACCTTAATAATTCCTTATGATCTTCTTCTGTCTTGAACAATCTTCCATATCTCTTTGTACATGGTGTTCTTGAGCTGGTTTAACTGTCCATCAGATAGAGATCCTCTCTGTGGTTCCAGATGTTGAATTGTGAGCAGGTCTTGTGTTGACAGTTTCTTTAGATCACTGATCTTCTTGTAAGCCCTGCTTGAAAGGTCTCTTCTTGTCAATAATACTGAGTTGTTATCAGTAAATGACCATCTGATGATAGGTACCTTTGACTTGTTAAAGTCAGAGGTATAGTGAACCAGACTTGTCCCTTGGGTTGATGATCCTGAGTGTTGGATGCTTTCTGTTTCAGTTAACCTCAGGTGGGAGTCTCTTCCTTGTTGTTGTTGTTGCATATCAGGCATCTGAATAGTTGGGAGATGGTGTTCAGTCACTACCTTGGTATGCATCTTTTCTTTGATAGTCTTTTGGATTTGGTAGGCAAAAGTGGAAGGATCCCTGAATTGTGTTAACAGAGGTTTCTCTTCAATGTCAAAATCTGAATGAACTACTGAACTTCCTTCAAGTAGTACCATTTTGAAATCAGTTTTGACATTGTCCTCTGCTTTCTTTCTTTGAGTAGCAGGCCTTCTTGTTGATATACCAGAAGTTCTAACTACTGATCTTGAAGGATCAGCAGTTTGAAAATTCTCTGGATTTGCAGCCTTGGCAGCCTTGTATTTTCGATAAGTATCCATCAGTCTTTCTTCTTTCCATCTGGATACTGAGGCTTTTGAACCATAGCCATCTGCTACTAATTCATCTATCATCTGGGCTCCCTTGGCCTTTCCTTCTTTGCTTGTGGCCAGTTTGTCTGCAATGAGTTGTGCCCTTCTTGTTAGTTCTTGCATAGAGAGTCCCTTGAGTGTGTAGGCTTTAGTCTTGCTGTTCTTTGTGATGTAAGACATCAGTTGTTGTATTTTGTCTTGTTCAGCAATCTCATCAAGGCTAGCCTGCCTTTGTAGTTCAGCTTCATAGGCCTGAAGTTTTTCTTCATGGCTTAGGTCTAAATCATCCCTTTCTTCCAGAGTTTTCCAGATCAGATCTTCTCTAGCCTTCTTGTTGGCTGCAACTAAACTCTTCTCTAGTAATTCAGCTGATTGAGAGATTGGAGAAGGGTTTAGTACAATCATTGTTGTAACTGTTGTAGTAGGCCTGATAGGAGCAGATGTTGGTTGAATGGGAGCAGTTGTTCTGGAAGGGTCAGCAGTTTGAGATTTGGAAGTGTTAACCTCTGATGGGTTGACAACTGCTGATGGTTTGTCAACTACTGAAGGATTGTCTTCAGTACTTTCTGATTCTTCATCAGAACTTTGGCCATCAGAAGTTTCTTCATTATGCCCTTGGGATTCATCAGATTTTTCAGCATCTTCTATCTCTTGAATAGAGACACCAAACTGTTTGGCCAGTTTTTCTTCTTCAGCACTTCTCATATCTTCTTTTCAGCAGTTTCTTGTCTTCTCTTCAGTACTTCTATACTTAGCCAAAATGACAGAAGTGAATTAGACTAAGGTTTCCAAAAGTGGTTTCACCAATCCTCTTTGTCCTAACAAAACAATCAAACCAATTATATATATATTATACATTTAATTTTATAAATTCATTTTTAATTATTAAAACCCTTTTATAAATTCTAAAAAAATTATTTTTAACAAATCTGATGTAAAAGTTTTACCCACAATTTTTAGTTTTCTGAAATTTATTTATTTAATATTTATAATAATTAAATCAATTTTATGCTATTATATTTATAAAAATCCATTAAAATATCAAAACAATTTTATAAATTTCCACAAAAATTATCCTGAGTTTGTACAATGATAAACTTTTCTGAAATAATTTTTAATTCTGAAAAATCAATTATTTAATATTTTTAATCAATTTTTGTTAGTTTTAATCATAATTAAATCATAATAAATTTAATTTTTGATATTTTTGCACCAAGATTTTATACAATTTATTACTGAATATTTAGAACAGAAATATAATTTTTAAAATAATAATTCTTTAATTTTAGTATTTTTAAATATTAAAGTTAAATTTTGGCAAATTGTAATAAATAGATTTAAAAATCTATTTTAAAGAAAATAATTTTATAAAAATTATTTTTATACTTCAAACACATTATTGTGAACATCCTAAATTCAAACTTTATAAAAAGACTTTCATTTATTTAATTATCAAATTTTCCTTTATTTATTTAAACATTTTATTATAAATTCAACAATTGGATATCCCCAAATCGAAACCCTAGAATATACTTGTAGACTAGATAGACTTAGACTTATTTGTTGCCTTATACATAGGGTAATACTTGGCAATCTTTTGGGCTACACTCATACTATTCCTCAATACCTAATACTATACCAAGGTGAGTTTACGTAACCATGTTTATGCGATGCTTTATACTTGCAACATTTTATTTAAGCAATTCAACATGCATGTCTAGTTGTAAACTTTATTGCCTCATGAATTAGTCAACAACAGTTTCAACGAGTTTCAACATTACATAATCATTAGCTATGGCCAAGCCGGCGATACTCAATAATAGATCTATTGGATTGACAACCCCACCCGGATACGTGTACCTCCTACATAGGTAGCGTGGGTGATTGTTATCGTTCCAACATATTACTAAGGTGAACCGTAGATGACGGGATGGACCTAAACTAGTCGGAGGTTTGATTATGTCGATTCAACATATTATGCTATTTCATGTAGACTTAAATTTACGATAGACATACGAATTGCTAATCTTTTATACTTAAACTATTTGCTTAACATGGATTATGTATTCTCACCAACTTCTAGTTGACCCCCCCCCCCCATTTTTACAACTCAACAGGAAATAATGATGCATGAAGACTAGAGTATTTTATGAAGACAATAAGAAGTCTATGCTTGCTTGATTCTTTGTGATGTATTAGATTTCCACATTTAAAACTCATTTTGTATTTCTATTTTTGGATATTTGCAATTTAAATTTATTTCAATTAAAATTTGGATTACCATGTGCTACTGTATACTCATTCTTACGTGACACCTCGATGTTTCCGCCATCGGTTGGGGTGTTACATCACCCACCCACCATCACCTCCATCCACCGCCATCGTTGCCACCACCTACCACCGTCGTTGCCATCACCCACCATCGCCGTCGCCACCCACTACCATGCTTCCGCCACACACCGCCACCGACCATCGTCGTCCACCCACCATCACAGCCATCCACCGTCGCCAACACCACCGCTACCGCCACATATCACCACCCACCATCACCGCCATCGACCGCCACCCACCACAACCACTCACCACCGATTTTATTCCTTCATTTTTTTATGTCTATCCAACAACACAAAGTAATATTTTGTTTCATTCCCACATGGCAACCAAACAAGACATGGAATGGTAATGATCCATTTCATTACCTTGTCCATTCCATTACCCCATCCATTTCATTCTCTCTCCATTCCATTACCTCATACCAAACAGACCCTTACACTTAAACTCTATGGGCCGAAATGTAATATATGAAAGTATATGGTGGTAGAAGGTATGATTGAGCTAAAGAAGTGACATATGATCAAATATTGAATGTTGGCAAGTGGGATACAAGCACATATTTTTAGGCTAAAATCGTGGGGACTCACGTAGTCACGTGACACGTCGAAGTTGCCTAAGAGTAATACCAATGGAGCCATGACACATGTACTTAACTTGCTATTTTTGACATGTTTCTTCGACTCATTGCAGCCCAACTTGTAGACATATACAGAAAGTAAGAGCCATTTGTTTTTTTATTTATTTACATTAAATCTTGTCTGTGATGACCACGATACAGTATAAGCAACGTTATTAGCTTATTATATATCCGTTGTTCTTTTGTGTCATGATTTTCATAACACATTTGTTCTTTTGCATTTTGTGTTGCTTTGGGTCATTTTGCCCATGGTCAAGCACACCTTGATTGAAAATACTCTTTAGTTAGTAGTATAGTTGCATCTTTATAAACAAAGAATATTAGCGTCTCTAGTTATACAATGCTTTGTTAAACTTGTAATCTGACAAAAAAAAAAGTTAATATAACTTGATTATTTCAAAAGGAACATTATAAAGAAAACAATATTATAAATTATCCTTAGTAGCTAACACTCATATACCAAAGAGCTTTTACGGTTTTAACGTGTAGTAAAGATATCCATCATATCCTTAAGTTGTTGAGGGTAGCTCACACACGAAACATTGGGATACATTTTAAAGTAAGTTTAGAAGGTGTGTGTTAGTTATTAACATATGTTCTCGGAACACAAGTTATATACTACTTTTTGTAAAATAAATACAATGAGTTTATATATATATATATATATATATATATATATATATATATATATATATATATATATATATATATATATAGGGTTGGGTTAAAATGAGAACTCCCTCTAGTTGTGAGAACTAGAGAACCCCTAAGGACCATTGATCTTGTTGATCTAAGGGTTAAGAATCAATATTAGGGTTTTTTTTGTTTTGTAGTGGATTTAATACCTCTTGATTATTATTTTAGAATAAAAAAAAGGGTGAGAAGGGCATTTTAGGTATCACAAAAACAAAAATCCCTGGCACCCCTCTCACCCCATCATATCAACCCCCCTCCCATTTTTTTAAAAAATTTAAATTCACACTCTTCACTTTTTTTCTCTGATCATCAAACCCCACGATTTGAAGAACCGTTTGCCTACCCTTCAAAAACCACCGGCGTTCATTGTTCCCCCTCGCCGATCTTCTGATCATCAAAAAACTTCACTTTCTCTCTTTGATCATCAAAAAAAGGTCGCACGTCATCTGACGATTCAGGTATTTTTTATTTTTTTGGGTATTCTTTTTTAAGTATAATGCCGAATGAAAAAAAATAAGGGTAAGAATCATTTGATGTCAGTATGTATTTTTGTATACATTCTTTTTTTTTTTTTTTGTATTATAGTACTGTATTTTGGTAGCATTCTTTATATGTATTTTTTTATACATTTTGCTATGAAAAAAAATTATACTTAGGTTTGGGTATTGCCGTTAAAAACGTATGGTTTTTGTTGGTAATTTTTTTTTTGTAATTCTTTTTTTTTTTTTTTTGTTCTTTTTTGTTTATGGTTTTTGAGGGATTTTCTTTGTACCTATGATAATACCATTACCATACTTCTTCATGAAATGGTTGTTCTGCTGTGCTAACGTTGGGGTAAAACATGTAAAAAAAAGTTTTTTTTTTGGGTGTGATTAGGGCTATGATTGTGTCTCTTGTAGTTTACATCGGGGTAAGACTCACGTTGCTGATACATGTGTTATCCAGGATGGTGGCTGGAACCAGAAGTTCAAAACGGTCTAGGGTGCCACATTTTACACCGGGGGAGGTTATCTGCCTGAGTTCTGGGGAACAAGGTCTGCCCCATTCTTTAAAAACATGTTTTTATAGTTGTTTTATTTATTTTTTTTTGTGTTTTTTAGTTTCTTAATGGCTTCGTTGTTCAGGGGATGATGCGGGTGATTCCAGCAGTAGAAAAACGAGGGCCATTGATGTTGACGTTGCCATACATATTGGCTCGTCTGCTGTCCCTGACTCGCCTGCGAGTAGACGAACTCTAAGGAAGCGAAAAAATCGTTCATCCCCTATTCCACTTCAAATTGAAGGTGGTTACGTCTCTGATTCAGTGTCACCGAAGCGAGTGGCTAACCCGCCCCAAAAGCAGTCATGGGGGAGCTTAAAAACGCGTTCATCCCCTCGCCAGCTCTTCCTGGCTGTTTCAAAACTGAGTGGTCGCCAACAGGAAGCAGTTCGGCATATGGGATTTGGGGATCTTTTGCGTTTCAGAGTAGACGGTATCCCGGTGAAGCTCGCACACTATGCGGTAGATGTTTTCCAGCCTGACAAAATGCGAATGTTGTCTCGGAAACAAGAAGTACGAATAGACGCTACTGTGGTGCATAAGGTTTTTGGCGTGCCGTATGGAGGCATTAAATTTTCAACCTTGGCTGAACCGAAGACATGGCATCCTACACTGAAAATCTGGCGTGATCGCTACCCTGCAAAGTGTTACGTATCGACGTCATTGATAGTCAACAATATACTCGCTGATGAGTATGAAGACATGTTCATCTTTAAGGTTGACTTCATTATGCTGTTCGTGACAACGATGATCATCTCACATGGAAATGGGCTTTGCAAGGAAGAAATTCCGAAGTGTTTTACAAGTGAGACAAGGTTCGAGGACATTGACTGGTGCGAGTTCATGGTAAGCTCCCTTCGCACGTGTAAGACAAGATGGAGGCGCAGTGATCCAGGTTGCGCCTTTGCTGGTCCGTTGACATTCCTAACGGTAAAAAATAATAAATTTTACTTCACTCCCCCTCCCCTGGTTTTAAATAAATTAGTAAATAATAAAACTGGAACTTAGTTTCTTACTTTGTTTTTTGGTCAGCTTCTGTATGTGGATTGTTTTGCAATTGAGGGTATGAACACGCCAGAGGGTGTTCGAGCGATGCATCATTGGTCGCAGGAATTGTTAACCAAACGTCAGGAGTATGAGTTGCGTCATGGAGGGTTTGGTCTGGGCAAGTTAAAGGAGTTAACTACAGAGGCTACTATGCATGCCGGTGTTGCTGATGGTGATGTTGAGGTATGATGCGACCGTTGCTTGCTTAATTTATTCTTTTATTTTTTTAACCTTGGGTTGATCGTAACTTTCTTTTTGTGTATAGATCGAATTGCGTACGGGGCGTGAAAGGTTATCACAATTCAAGTCGTTGAAAATGCAGATTGGGTCAACTTTATCTATGCTCAGTTCAAAATATCCAAACAACAGCAACGTGATTCAGTTGGAAGCTGAGTACCAGAGGGAATTATGTTCAGTTCGTCCAGCGCTTGTTGATAAGGGGAAGGCACTTGATACGCCATCTAAGACGATAAAACATGTGGTTACAAGCTTAGCTGGACAGTGCAGCTACGGGTCGCCAGTGGATGAACCGGACAGTTCTGAAGGTATAAACAAACCTATGGCAGCCCGTTTTATGTAAACTATTTTTTTTTATACATTAATGCTTTTTCAGGGGCATCGGACAACGAAGGTGCAGCGTATGTTACCACCAGATCAGATACATCAGAGTCGCAGGGCGATGGTCGCTGGTTGTTTACCAAGTTTGAACCTGCGGTCAGTAAAGGTGCACCACAGGCTAAGGTTGTGAAGGGTGTCGAGGCAGTGGTTGACAGCAAATTGAGCCGATTGTTCGAGCCTCTTGGTGTTGCGTTGGACACTGGGGTAAAAAAGCCAAGTGTTGAATGTGTAAGCCCAACGATTGTTGCTGTTGGAGTTAGTGGCAGTGGCGGGGAAAAACTAGCAGAGGAAATGGATGCGCACAGGAAGAGGTTTGGTCTTCCAATAATTGGTGCGGGTGTAAATGGTATGTCCCTATCATTTTTCGAATAACACCTTTTTTTTATATAGAAAAAATGTGTTGTTTGGAAGGAAAAAATTGTGTGCTGAAATTTCTTCTTTA
Organism: Ambrosia x helenae; assembly: GCA_030844895.1. Lineage (NCBI taxonomy): Eukaryota > Viridiplantae > Streptophyta > Magnoliopsida > Asterales > Asteraceae > Ambrosia > Ambrosia x helenae. The sequence continues at coordinate 97,937,261 of CM061226.1, read as the reverse complement.
CCATCGTTTGACACGTAAAATGTAGCAGGAGCATCGGTCCAGGCGACAGCGTTGTTGAGTCAGCCAAGTTTTGACTTGGGACTGACACAAGTGAGTCAGTCGATTGGGGCTACTGGAGAGAAACCCGTGGTGCTTCCGCCGGTTGCACCCGTGCTGGAAGATACAAACTTGAGCCAACCATCTTTTAGTCTTGGGCTCACACAAGAAACCTCGGGGTGTCCCACGCTGAAAGCCCCGACTGTTGTTCCTGATTTTACCCTACCGTCTTTTAGCTTGGGGCTGAGCCAAGACCCAAAGGACTTGGCGACTGCGGCTACGGACGCTTCTAATTCAGGTATTGAGGTTAAGGGTGGGGAAGGTCAGAGTATAAAAACTTTATTTCAGGGTCTATTTTATTTTTTGCTATGACTTTGTTTTTACACTGGTGTCATTTTGTCCCCCCCCCCCCCGGTAGTTTAGAACCTATTTAGTTTATTTGATTCGTGTTTTTTTTTATTTTTTTTGGTAGGTCATGAAAAGTTGTGTGCTGTCTCTAACTTACCAACAAATGTTGCTGCGATAGCTACTAACCAATGTGTTATCCGCCAAACAGCCGCGTCGCGGGGGCCAACAAGGAGTATGGTTGCTAGGTTGCCTGTGGTATTGAACAGTGGCGATGAATTACCCACGAAGACATCGAGGCGGGACCTGCTGGTATGGGATTTTCTGTTTAGGACTACTAGCAAGACAAGGCTGATGGAACTAGCAACCATTGAAGCTAAGACCCAGTAAGCTATGGAATATTATTATAGAGTCATATTGCTTTTTGTGTAAAACGCGATAGTCTGTACGCACGTTTTAGTTCTCATTTTTTTTGTGTCCTTTTGTAGAAAAGAAGCTGCTGGAGGTTTTTTTGATGCGGAGAACATTGACCCCACCGAGCATTTCCCGTTAGTGTCTTTTTAAAATAAATATTTGTATGCTTTACATGTAAATGTGAAACTGGCCCCACCCTCCCTCACGCTTCTCGTTGTATTAAAAACAAAAAGGGCAGGTATGTGCTGTTTGAGACCCGTTACGGGCTGCGTGCTGAAGCCCCGCTGCTCCAGTCTTTGGCAATAGGTAGGAGGTTGTACGGGGCAGTTATTGACGCTTGGGCGAGTGTCCTTAACCACGACCCAATGTACCAGACGCTTGGCGGTGTTCGTCGCTTGTTCCTTGGTACTAGTACCATTGTGAGTACATACACGACTTTGTGTTATTTTTTTTTTTTTTTTTTTTTTTATGTCTACTCTCAAAAAACAGGGTGCTGAGATTTTGGTGTGAAAATTTAAAAAAAATTAGGTAAACTGGATGTTGACGTTGGATGAGGACCCGGGGGCAGCCGTGTGGCTTCGTTGAAGAATGCTATATCAGGCGCAGTGTGCGGGGATGACACGCTACTGGATCTGCAAGCTGTGGACATGGTGTTTGTGCCTGTTCCGGAATGCGAGCATTACTATGTTGTGGTGTTTGATTTCAAGAATGAGGATATCTGCGTGATAGATAACATCGTACGAAGGAAGTCGCCCGTTGTGATATCGGACCACAACTTGTACATTGTTAAAACCACGCCGTACAAAGTGGTAAGAAAAAAAACAGTTACATTGTTACCCCACTGTTTTTTACCTTTGTAAAAATGTGCCCATAAAATCGGTAATCCTACCTAACAAAGGTATTTTGTGCAGAAACATATCTTTGTTGACTACTTGACTATGGTCAACCACCCAAAAGCGGAAGTGATGAACGGATGCCCTGTAAGACCAGTCCCTTTGCCCTGGGCCACCTCGAAAAACACTGACGATTGTGGGGTGTTTGTTATGCGCCACATGGAAAATTACTGCGGCACCTCCGTTAATTTCAAATGTGGGTTTAGCCTGAACGGGAAGCGCAAACAGTCCCAGCTGGATAATTTGAGGAAGCGGTTTGCAGCAGTTATGCTTTTGTCATCCACCAACATCTACAACGACCGTGTTTGGCGTGGTAGCGTCTAGCAGGCGTTGAATCTGTTTTCAACAAAAACATTGTGTTTTTTATGCTTTTTTTTTACAATGGTTGTGTGTACTGGTTTAAAACATGTTGTGTGGTTTGGTTATTTTGGTTATTTTGGTTGTGTGTACTGGTTTAAAACATGTTGTGTGGTTTAAAACATGGTGTACTGGTTTGTGTGACGGGTAAAAACACTTTTGATTACTGGTAAAAAATATATTTTGTTTTTCGTGTTTTTGCACATCAATGTGCGTGAGTGCCTCGAAGATCAAAGTTTACACCATTGTAAGAAACCATTATATAATCTGAAAATGTTTACACCATAAAAAAAAAACCCAAAAAACCGAGGTATTAAATTAGGGAAACAAATACATAAGCAAAGTAATTGAAAAATGGCAAAAAAACATCCCTCTGACACATAAAAAAAAACAAAAACACAACTTTGATCCATGTGGTGGGACTATTTTCCATGGCCCACTTTATCCCTGTACACGTGTTTTTTACACTAGAGTAAAATGTATCGTTTACTCGTATTTGTAAAAACATCTTAATTTTACATCGGGGTAAAGTTGCTGGGGGTCCTGTAGGTATCCTACCGACGAAATTAGGTGTGCACTTATACCCAAAAAAGGGAATAAAAAACAAATCCTGCCCAATCTACATCATTCACGTGGGGCTTTTTTTTCAACTGCTAAAATAATTTTTCCATTGAATAAGTTCACTGCCTTTGTCTATTTATAACCTATGGTCACCCAAATAGGTTCTCCATCACCCAAAAAACACCACTCCTGAAAAAAAGAAAAAAAAGGTATTGATGTTGTTTCTTGAAATGGGGGGGGGGGGATTGAGACACTGGTGTAAAAAACACTGATGTAAAAACACACTGGTATAAAAAAAATACATATACGTGTGTATTTTAAGGATGGGGCGTGTGTGGGCCATAAAAACACATATAAGTAAAAAAAAACACTGATGTAAAAAAACTGCACAACTTTGGATGCGTGTTTTTTGTTTTTTTTTTTTTGGTAAAAAACCCGTATGGTACATAAAAAAACACTGGGTGTAAAAAAAAAAAAAAAGAAGGCCTTGGCTTGTGATGTGTGTTTTTTGTAAAAAAAGAAGAAAAAAAAAAGACAAATGGGACTTCTTTTTTTTTTTTAGTGTTATTGGAACACTGATGTAAAAATGTATGTAGGCCACTCTTTTTTGTTTTTCGTGTTATTTTTTTTAACACATACAAATGACATAGCGATAAAAAACAATGATGTAACAAAACACACACCTTTAGATGTGTGTTTTTTTTGTGTAAAAACCAATGGTGTAAATAAATGGTTGTTTTACAATTGGTAAAAAACACTTCAGTCGTTGTGCATTGTAACACTGGTGTAAAAAATGTATATATAGGCCAGTCTTTTTTTTTCTGTTATTTCTTTTAACCACATACAAAATGACAGATCTTTAAAAACACTGATGTAAAACACACACAGCTTTAGATGTGTATTTTTTGTTTAAAAAACACTGATGTAAACACAAAAAAATCGTGTAACAGTGGTTGTTTTTGCAAAACTGGGCAAAAACACTGGTGTAAACAAAAATACACCCGTGCAAAAAAAAAATGCTCTTCTGACGTGTTTTACTATTGTTGTTACTTGCGTTATTTTTTTCCCCTTATTTCTTGTTTTTTTAACCCCCTCAATTGAAACAGTATGGCTGATGACAAACCACGGCCTTTCAAGTTCCCCCGTAACGAACGCACAGAAAAATTGGTGCAAGTGTGGAATCGTTCACAGATGGGGGTAACATACAACAACGTCAGTCCCCCCACACACCCGGTCCCAGCTCCTGCTGCATCTTCAGCTGTCCGCGGAGACTACAACACTGGCAAATCACTAAGCCGGGGTACGTACAACCCCCCCCCCCGAACTCTGCACCTCGGGGCATGCATCAACAGTACGACGGAGGCAAGGCGCCAATCCAGAGGCCGTACAGCCCGTCACCAAACTACGGACCGCTGCCGGCTTACAGCCCCCGTCCGAACTATGGCCCACTACCGGTGTACCCAGGTTACAGGGGTGCTGGGAGAGGGGTGGAAGTGAAGTTGCTCGACCTAGGCTAGGGTAAACCGTTGGACATGGATTCACCAAATACTAGTTCTACTGTGGACCCAAGGTCACTCAACAAAAACATCGCCCAGTCGAAGCCACATGAACCAAAACATGTGGTGTCTGCATCAAAAGCACCAATGCCCGAAGAAGACTACCAGGGCTCGTAGGATTACGATGACGAAGATGACGATTATGTGGGCTTTGACTGGCCATCTGAAGACGAAACAGATTGGGACGCAGTGATGTCACCAAAAGGGCGTTGCTAGAGAGTATCTTTTGGCCTTGCGATGTGAAGGTTTAGGTCAATGTATCTAAATAAAAAAAATGTAATTGTTGTTGCTGCTGCTATTTAGGTTTAATGTTTTAAGTCCTATGTTGCCTGTGTTCTGTTTACACTGGTGTAAAGGACTCATGTACTATGTAGCTGGGTATCCCAGTCTTCCTAATGGTTTTATGGATTGCATTATCTATCACAATTTGCCAAAACCAAAACACACTCACAGAAAAAGGTACCAATACACAACAGAAGATAAAAATATTATGATATATCCACACATTACAAACTGTTTTTACCAAAAAAAAAACACGATAAAACCACCACCCCCACCTCCCACACGTACCACCAAAAAAAAGCACCACCCCCACCACTGCTGGACATTTTCACATGGGCCAAAAAAATGCCAGTTCCGCACATTGTAAACAACATGCGGACCAGACATTTACACCATGTCCCCATCGGGCACCAAAAAAAACCAAGCCATATTAGAGTCGCTACTACTTATCATAATAAACCATACTACTTGTCATAATAAAAACCAACCGGTCGGGTGTGCTGTGGGGGGGGGGGGGGGCAGATGCATCATCTAAGGTTCTGGTTCTTTGTTCTTGGATGGACAGTTCCTGGAGTCGTGATCAGTAACGAATTCCCAACATGTTTTGCATTGGCGCGGGTGCTTCTTCTTCCTTGTTGCAGCTTTCTCGCCAGGGCCGACTAGTCGGCGATTTGTTCCACACCCCTTGTTCCTAATACCCTGCGGGTTACTGCACGAAACTTCGGTCTCCTCTGGTACACGTAAAAGGGTTGCGATGACAGCTTCCTTGACGACCTCAGGTTCTGGTACCTCAGCAGCCTTCCCCAAAACTTGATCCTTCATGCCCTTGAACTGCTCCGAAAACGCACATAAACGGTCAGGCGATACACTAAGATGATCCACACAATCATTGAACATCTCCAACAAGTCATTCCGCATAACGGCCATGTCGCTGTTGTCAACCCCATACCGAGCATCAATGCTAAAGACAGATTTTGGCAACACGTCGCGCCTCCAACGCGGCATAATATACTTGTCTGGTATTTCCTCAACTTTTGTATACCTAAAAACACAGAAAATATGGCGGCATAGGTATCCAATTCGGGTCCATGAGTTACACGAACATGTCGTATCTCCCGCAGCAGCATCAACCTTAACCTGTGTATTAACAATTCAGGAAAGAACACGGGAAAATAAAAAAGAGACAACGGTAAAAACCTGCTGTAAAACAAATCGACACTGATGTAAAAAAACTGATGACAAAAAAATACCGTGTATTCGTTGACCACGTCTGACCGCTTATCAAGGTGCGTTACAGTGTACACCTTGACGCCATCGACTTCTTCTTGGTTTGTAATGAAACAAAGCAACAAACCTTTCTGGATTTCCTTTCGCACCTCATAAAATATCGTTTGTGAGTAGACCAACGCACATTGCTTCTCAATCGCCATGCCGGTTTTTAATTCAGGGGCCCTGCACTCAGTTTTGTACTCCGCAACTCTCTGCTTGTATCTCTGTGAGTCCATCGTGGTGTTAAAGCACAACAAGAATTGGACAAGCGTGTTTGCCCAGCTGGAATTTACTTTGAATGCCGCATTTGAGCTTTCACAGCGGGATGTGGTCTTCATGAGGCATGACATGGGGATGTCACGAAAATATGCGGGCACCCAAAGCTCCTTCATGTTAAACATGTCTCTCAGCCACTCGTTTTCAGTTAACCCGTACTTATCAAGTAACTTTCCCCATCGCCTTTCAAAGGTCTCCGGTTTGATGTACACGTTCCATACCAACTTGTGAAGGGCGGCCCGTACTTCTGCATTGTCGACACCAACTCCTGCAATCTTTGCACAGGAAAAAAAACCAAAACACGATTCAGCTTTACAAAAAAGCAAAAACAAAGTACCACGTGTCCGGAAAAAAGCACATCGAAAAAAAGAGAACGAACCAGTACCTTTGCGGGCAACTTCTTCATAATGTGCCACATGCATAAGCGATGCCTTGCCTCGGTAAAATCAGCGGGCACAGCTTGCTTCATCGCAGGATCCTGATATGTTAACACCAACTTAGGCTGTTTCCCATGAGCTCCCAAGAACGTATTAAGCAACCAAACATACGACTCTATTGTCTCATCAAACAACAGGCCAGCCCCGAAGGTTACACATCGTTTATTGTTGTCCACGCCAGTGAATGGGACAAAAATTAAGTTGTACCTAGTTAAAAAAAACAGTTAGCGATTGCGTCGCATGTGATGTGCAGGGAAACGATAAGTATTTCAAAACATATAAAAACTCTCGTTACTAACCCGTTGGTCTGGTATGTCGCATCAAACGCAACCACTTCGCCGAAATGCTGATAGTTTATCTTCGATATCTCGTCCGCCCAGAAAAACATGTCTAAGCTCACCATTTACCAAACTGTACTTGAAAGAGAAATTTGGCAGGTGCTTAAGCCTGTCATTCAGCTTCTCAATCATCATAGACGAGTCCCTACTGCCAATGAACATACGGATACTTCTGGAAAAATTCTTGTAGTCAGCGGGGTACCCTTCACATTGTGATGTCCACCTTTAAGGCTAACCTGCATTCTATGCGCAACTGTTGGACCTACCTTGTTTAGGCTAACACGGTGAATAAAGTCCTTGGTTGCAAAATCCAGCTTCCTCCCTATTTTCGTTAGATCTCTATTGTAGGACGACACCAACATGTGATTGTGGGTCTCTTCGAAGTGGTAAATCTCCCACAATGACGTGACATTGCACAACTTAGCTCTAATGCTGGCTTTACAGTCACTACGCTGGAACGTTGACTGCCTAACCTTCAAGGAGGTTTCTTCCGCTGAGTCAAATTTCCTTTTACTTTGCGGTTTGCCTGCCTTAGAGCAAAGTATGTACCTATGCGTAATGACCCCGTTAACCCTTTTGACAGTCCCACTCCTTGTTGAAAACCCACAGTTCCGAGCATACAACTCATACATTCCAACCACATCTTCCCATTCTCTATACCTAGCACTCATGTTTGGTTTGATTGAGTCATCTACTATAGGTCTCCGGTACCGACTACCATTGGGGGTAAACCAATAATTGCAACCACTCCCTGAACCCAAAAAAAAAGGGAAACAGATATACATCAGCAAAATAAAAAAAAACATCTCACCCTCATGTTAATTTACACTAGTGTAACCCTCCATATACACTGCTGTAACCCAAAAAAACACAAAAAACATAAAAAAACCACACATTACACATACTTTGCACCACACAGTACATCAGCAAAACTAAAAAAAAACATCTCACCCCATGTTAATTTACACTGGTATCTCACCCACATGTTAATTTACACTGGGGTAATTTCTACGTGTTTCCTTAATATACAAACAATGGAACAAAAAAAATCATAAAAACCACACATTACCCACACTTTGCACCGATTACAAAAATAAACCATATAGTTAACCAATAAAAAAACTACATAAAAACAAGATTAAAAAGAAAAATTTACCTTCGTCTTCCCCGACCAGACGCTGGTTCACTGGAGATATGTTGTTAACCTCGTCAGAAAATCCACCTTCATCAGCCTCAAAAACCCCACCTTCAACGGACGACTGCACCACCTGGATTGTTTCTTCACTTTCGTCCACCACCCGTTTCCCCTTGTCGACCAGTATGTTTGTCATCGACTAGCCCTCCCCTGCCCCTGCATGTGCCTGCCCTTTCCCCCTAAGAAAGATGAAAACCTCTTGTAAATCTTCCTCGGAAATAAACTCAAGATCGTTGCTAGCATCATCTGCTTTCTTCATCGTTGCTAAATTTTAAACTATTCTTTTCGATAACTTTTAGAGTAGAGATCAGACTGTTAAATGGGGGTGCATGGAGATATCTTCTATGTTTGTGTGTTATAAAGGCATCAAAAGGTGTTAATAAAAAATGGGCGGGAGAAAAGATCAGATTGTGTATTGGGATTGTGATTATTTACTGACACATTGTGCTAATTTTCTTCTAAAAGCATCTTTTGACAGTTGTTTTACTCTTAACACAAAGTGATTTACCTAAATTACCCATTAATATAAAACACACTAAGGGGCTATGTGTCAAATGCTTATTGGTCCATTAGGGTTTTCTAGTTCTCACAACTGGATGGGGTTCTCATTTGAACCTAATCCTATATATATAGGGTAGGGATCCTAAGAGAACTAATCCCTATTTGAGAACTGAGAGAACCATTCTGAGCCACACATTTCATATAAAGGCAATTCTGAACCATTCTGAGCAACACATTTCATATGACAATTATACATATGTGTATATAGCAATTATACACATGTGTATACTGAAAAAAAATACAAAAAAATAAAAAAAATTTCCTTACATATAAAGCAGCGATTTTTGCAAAAAAAAAATAAAAAAAAAAATAAATTTTTTTTTTTGCCTTAGAGAAATGTGTGGCCCAGAATGGTTCTCTAGTTCTCAATTTGGGGAAAGGTTCTCATTTGAACCAAATCCTATATATATATATATATATATACTAGTGTGTTTACTCGCGCGTTGCAGCGGGATCCACAAATGGGTTGCAATACAACATTATGATACTTAGGTTTTTGTCGAAAGTTACGCAAAAAGAATAGAAATGTGCACACTATGTTTTAACAAGTATTCGTAGAAAGAAAACAAAAGAAATGTGCACCGCCACTTACAACTGATTGCAGTTCACCGCAAAAACCATGTACTCATGATTGAACAAATCTTAATAAACCAAATGTATGTTACTGTAACAGACCAATATGAACATAAACATCACTCTTGTGTAAGTTGTCCGGTCATTACAAATCTACATAACCGTGCCATTGAAGACACCTTGCTAAATGGTAAAGTTCATTTACATGACAAGAGCATGTAGTAATAATATGATATTGTATATACTATCATATGAAGGTCACTGTCCATTTAGAAATTAAAAGTTGTGATTTGTAATAGACTTGCCCAACCTGACCCAACAGTTAAAAAAATTGCCCAATGTAGCCAGTGAGCTGAACCATCCCATCCACTTTGCCGCTAGGTAGACGCATATATATGAAAACGGTTCACTATATTTTGTTGAGACCAAACCAGACAACAACTCTTCAATTGTGTACCCGTTTTTATGAACATTTGAAGTTCTACCGGTTACCAGCATCCACCATTATCTTCCACAACCCTAATGGATTTGAGGCCCTAGAAGAATGGGGCTCTTAGCCTTTGCTTCACTTGATTTACCTTTCAGCCCCGACCCTATTAACATATGACATAACACTTAGGGATCGTTTGTCAACTTCTGAATGGGTAAGTGCTGACACAGCAAGACGTCTGAATGGTTAAGAGGTTTTGAATGGTTAAGTGCTGAATCATTAAGTGATGTTTGGTTGGACATCTGAATGGTTAAAGTTTCGGGTTTGCATGGAGCTGTTTTTTGTTTTCTAGTTGTAACAGCAGATTACATTCGTTTTTTTTGTTTTCTGGTCGTAACAGCAGCTAGTTAGCTAAGTCAGACTTGTCTCCAAGTCTGACTCGTTAAGAGCACTGGTCAGATAGGTTTCCCATTCAGACGTCCCAGCCAAACATCCACTGATGTCCAGCTTCTGACCGAATCAGACAATCATGTCTGATTGGCCTTGTGTTCAGACTCAAACAAACGGGCCCTTAAACTAATTCATTCGGTATTGGTAACGGCCCGCAACATAAAGAACAATCGTACCGTATTGACAAACGAAATCATATAAAACCACCGAAAAAAGCCGCACGACGTTGAGACCACTCTCAGGACTTATAAACAACGAAGAAGATCGCTACTGCGTGTATACATATTAACATATACATATACACCGATCACATCACTTCATAGATCAATCACAAACGGTACAATTCTTTTTTCGTGTTTTATTTAATCGATTGTACTTATCGATCAATTTCAGTCGGTGATATTGCTTCAATTGAAGTACGAATCTGTTTTCATTCCATTAGGTTTTAGGTTTTCATCTGTAGGTTAATGATCGTATCTGTTTGTCCGATTTAAGCTTGCATAATGGTAGAAGTTGTTGATTGTTAGGTTTAATCTACTTCGTTGCATATTTAATATGGTTAATGTGTAATGTAATTTGAGGTTTTGGTTCATGGACTCTATTTATTCGTCGTTGGTGTGTTGATCGGTTATATTATACCATTTACAGAATTGCTATTCATGTAACTTTGTGGTTAACACTGCATCATTATAATGATTTTAGCAATCACTCATATATATATATATGTGTGTGTGTGTGTGTGTGTGTGTGGTTTTATGAATACTTGCATTCCGCCTTTAAAAGATTTGGTAGTTTCATTAAGCTGTAAATACGTGCACCTTCCACTTTAAACATTACGGAATGAAGAATTGTACCAAAAGTTAGTATAAGGTATGCTATAAAACGTGGGAAAAAAGTTAATTCCGTAGACTCGTACAGGAGCTATCGACGTATCTTTTTTCTATTTGGCAAGCTCTATATTTAGGATGACAAACATAATAAGTATTTGATCCTTGAATGCCAAATGCTGGATACATAGTGTGTATCATACTGTCATTTATATCATGATGAGAAACATGCAATACATTGCAACATTAAAGCAATCCTCACGTGCCTTTGTGCGTACCTAATCTGAATGCTAATTACCTTGTTATCTGGTTATATATTCCTGTCATAATTAATAAATAAAATCGACCGTATCGTATTTTGATATTACTTCCCAAAGGCCTCATGTTGTCATGGGAAATTTGGGATAATTTCAGCATTTCGCGAATTTTCTGTATAGACCTTATTGAGTACTTTACACCATTCTAAGATACATACTTTAGTGTTTTTTTCTTGTTCTTTTTTTTTAATAATATTAATGTTTTTAGAACAGTAAGGTATGCATTTAGTAGATTGTTAAGGCATTGATTCGATTCCCTTCCTTGTTCAGCTTTTCGGATATGTGTGTGCGCACGTGTATATATGTAGATATGTGTGTGTTTGTGTATTGTTGAATTAATAGACACATATAATGAATGGTTCAGTATCTTACAAATTAATATCTGGACAGGGGCTGGTACTCTGTTTTCATTTTCACTAGTGTTAATATTTGCTTCTATAGGTACATAATCGTTGTGAATTCGAGCTTGTAGTTCTAGATCTTTGCTTCAACAATCTGTGTTATTTTGCTACACATTTTAAGTTCTCATTTAGTCATTTAGCTTTATTAATATCCATTCGTTTGTACTTTATTCAGATATAGGGTTGCTCATTGCTGCAGAATTAGAACCCAAACCAACAAGACTAGAGAGGAATGATTTGATACCATTTGTCTTTCTTCTACAATGTCTGGGATACTTAATGTATTTTCTGTTCTCCATTCTTATCTTTTTTATAATGATTTTATATAAATCTCATGCATCTATGCATTACTGTTTATTTCTGTATTCTTCAATAAATCATATTTTTTGGCTTTCAGTCAGGTGTGAACGGCTCAGCTGCAACTTTTCCAGATGCAACTGGAAGAGCTTTTAATGCAACATTTTCTTCTCAGTTAGGTTCCTCTGCCGTTGATATGAACCACAATGATGCAATAGGCGTGCTTCTATTTCTACACATTTAATTATTAGTTTATTACGTAATTTCCTTAAGTTTACACTCACTTTGTAAAAGATGTACTAGGGTTGCGAAGCATAACCGACAACTTTAACATTCCTAGCATGCCTGGGGCATATACATCAAGGAATCCAGGATTAAATGGTCCTTTGAATGGTATACAAGCACCTGCAGGAGGTGTATCTAATGGACGATATGCAGTAAATAATCTTCCTGCTGCACTTTCTCTGGTATTAATTTTTTAAACACATTTATCAATTTATTGTTACCCTTTCTGTACGCTTTCATGTGTACCCGTATTTTATTGATTAAAATGGTAAAATGCAACCCCTTGAAATATAATGAATTGTTAAAAGGGAAGAAATTCACGAAAAGGCAGTCTTTCGTTGTACTCACATGTAACTTTATGAACTCTTCCCATACTCAGTTAGTCTGTTTGCTCCTAACTATCATAATATATCCTAAATGTCTTACTTATATGACTGTCCTAAGTTTCATGCGTACATTGTTTTCATGTGTGCTTTTTCTGGTTAAAGCAGTCTGCTGTCAACTCACTTGGACTTTCAGGAATTTCAAACAATGGGGGTACTGTGTTGTATCAGTTTATTTAAGGGTTTTTTTTTGTTTGTTTGTGTTATTCCTCATATGCTGAAGAGTATAATTTCAGGGTCAGGTATAGGTCAAAGCATAGGGAACAGAGAACAGATTATAAGCTCAATGGCAATGGGTAACCTTGTTAATGGTGGAAACATTGGAAGAAGTTTAAGCTCTGGTGGACTTAATATGCCCGGGGTTGCCTCACGGTTGAATCTAACTAGTAACAGTTGAACACTACACTTTGCATTATCTTTGCTTTTCTGATATGTAACATATGTTATAATTATATATTTTTATTTTATGTTAAATCAAATACATGTAGATAGGTCATTTATCTTTTATTAGTTAGTAACTTGGCATGTTGTTTGAATGACACCTGGAACTCTAGCACCCCAGATGGTATCTCTACTAGGAAATTCTTACTCTGGTGCTGGAGGGCCACTTTCACAAAATCAATTTCAAGCAGGAAATAATCATTTAGGTTCAATGGCTTTACTATCTGAACTGAATCGTGACCATTCATTTGACATGAATGATTTCCCTCAGTTAAGTGGACATCTTAGCTTTGCTGGTGGTTCTCAAAGACAACTAGGTAATATAGCTTCTGAACTATCTGATACCTGCATTATCTTTCTGTTTAATTTTTTGTTGCTTAAAATAGGGCAATATTTTTTCTTAATACTATGCAGGGGGGTTGGCACGTTGGCAAAATGTTAATTTTATGCAACAAAACCAAGAATTTAGCATCCAAAATGAAGATTTTCCAGCTTTACCTGGATATAAAGGTACACCAGTCACCTTCTCTACCTTGCAAACATAAATTGTTTCATGTATAGTATAGCATATAGTTGTAGTCCATGCCAAGAAAAAAGTTGTGAGGATTCTGTGTTATTTTGGACTTGGTGCCCTCTTTTTGATATTTTACTTCTCCAAGCTGATGTAGACGTAGGTTGCTGATGAGTTTTTTCATTGTCTTTGTTGATGATTTAGTAAATTTTTTAAAAGGTGTGAACTTTGAGCTACCAGTATTTATCTTTGTCATTTTCTCCCACAGAGTGAGCATAGAGTTCTGTACTTTGTTATGGTTGCCTTGAATCTATTTGTAGCCCGTACATTTTTTGAATTTCATCATAGAAGTTTTCTTTGATTAACATATTACATCCTAAGTCAAGCAACCCTCGGTCTGTAGATGTGAATGTTAAAAGAGCCTAGTTTCAGGGTGCAACCAGTAATATGTGTGAATGGTGTCATTACTCGTTTATGGTTGCTGGCCATCATCGGTTGGTGTCATTGCTCATTAATATGTGTGAGGCAATAAAAAGGGTATTGCAAATCAGTAAATGTACAGCAACACATACCGACATATTCTCCCTTATAGTAATTCTGTTTAAATACATGTATAAAACTCAGTTAATTTATAATAACTATTATGAAGGATCGTAGCGTCCTGGTCAATTTGATGATCTGGCATTCTTACGTGTTTCAAGACGATAGAAAGCTCCAAAATGCACCTACACACGAACCGTCCACGTGTAGCGAGATGAGAGAAAGCTCCAAACTCTACCCACTGCACCGATCCTTTAAGAAACTTTTAAAGTTTTGATCCTCTCATATTTTCCCCTTTCCATACACTCACTCCGCCTTCTCATCTTATTTGGGGAAAACTATAATCCAAGAATCTCTTGTTATATTTACGCGTGTATAATTTATCTTCTTGAGGCTTGGAAATGAAGATTGAGGTGACTTGAAGAGTTGTGTGGAATAAAAGAAATACTAGATCCCTAATTTTTGTTTTACGGGGATGAAAATATAAAAGCCCTAAGTTTCTTCAAGGCAGTTTCGATTATCTGACAACCTATCTATCGGTTCAAAGTAAAATTGTTATTATCTATAGTCTATACCATTTTGGAAACATGGGAGGTGTGCCTATTATTGTGAATAACCATAATTAGATAAAAGAACTCGATTCTTTTATAATTGATTATAGTATGAAGCATCTATCTCATATCTGCTATATTTGATTGTTTCATTCCTAAAAAGAAGATTTTGGTATATGCCTCATTTTTCTATATTTAATGATTGCTTCCTTTAAACAATTGAGGTATCTGGGGATACTGTCAGTATAGAAAGGGATCCAACTTTTTTAGCTGTTTATTAGGCCTTGGATAAATATTAGTATATATGGATTAATAAGATAAGTGATGGTATTATTTAGAGGTCAAATATTTGGCGAATAGGGTAATGGGTCAAAGTGTAGAAATTTTTGGTACAAGTCTGGTTGTGTTGACCCAATTCTAAATTTTTTGTTCAGTTTTTAATTTTTTTTATTAATATTATGTGTCAAATATGATTTAAAATCTTTATTATTTCAGTCAAAAGCTGTTTTTTTTTATAAATAAAATTATGTAGGAGGTTTTATGTCTTAAAAAATACACGTTGGGACCCGTTTCCTTTTAGCTATCATTTTCATATGTTTGACCTTTTTTTGAACGAAAAATAATCCGAATTGGCTAATCCATAATTAAATGGATCAAAATTACGACATAATAGTATTTCGTATATCAGGATAAGGATCATTTTTGTATAAGATAGGATCATGGTTAAGAAAATTTATAAGGATTGAAATGTCAAATAACAAATACATAAATGTTTCCACTAATATCTCACTCATAGAGTAGGGTATGGTGGAGGCTGAGATGAGGGCAAACTTTTCTCCTACCCCAGGATACAGGGTTGATCCCAATGAGACCCCTAGGTCAGATATAGTGTCAACTTCGATCAAAATTAAAGAAAGTATATTCGGCAAAGATTACTAACATTCTGTTATATGTTTACTTACAGTCTTACAGCGTAGTAATTTTGAACTCAAATCATTTAAATTTTATCTGTCTTGATATTTATTGTTATTTATTAATATAAATATATAATTATAGTTGTCATCGTCTACTTTCTATCAGTATTGCCATGATCAAGAGTCAAAACATTCTATAAGTTGTTTATTTCATCAAATCACACTACTTTTGTAGGCTATTAGTAAGCTAGGAATATGTTCTGGTTCAAGTGAGAATAGTACCTGTTAGTGATCATAACCCATATCTTATCATTCAGGTGGTAATGAGTTTCCGGTTAATATGCACCAGAAGGAACAGCTTCGTGACAGTGTAATGATGTAGTCTCAGCAACATTTGCCTGTAGGCCCCACTGTATTTGAATTCTTAATTTTGTATCAAGTTTCTCATAAACCAGCTAATCGACACTACTTTATTACTGTTGCTCAGGTCGGAAGATCAACTGTCTTCAGTTTGGGAGGCACATATTCATCGCATCAACAACAACCACATGCTCCAATTAATGGTGGTGGCTCCTACCTTCCTGCAAATACTCAAGATATCCATTTTCATGGTTCTGAGGTGGTCTATACTCCCGTTACATTTTTTTACAGTTTTCATTCGATTTTTATCTCATCTGGTTTTTATCATGTTGATTTATATGTGGATTTTTTTTGAATAAAATATCAACGTACTTTTTCACTTGTCCTGTTTTAGTCGTTGCACTTCTTTTTGTACATCTGTGCCGTAAAAAGATGGTTTTATGTACTGTTTTGGTCATTTTGTAATCAGTAGTTTCACACATTTTTATATATGTAACATTATAATACTATGTACAGGAAAAACATTTCCATATAAACTTATAGATTTTGACTTGCATACAAAACAACTCAAATGGGACACAAAGCATATTTTAGTGGCTTAGATGTACAAAAAGTACAATGACTAAAACGAGACAAATGAAAGGGTATGTCGATGTTTTATCATTTTATGTGCGACACCCATTTATTAATTGGGCAATTTATGTTGCATTTTATCTCTAATTGGTCAAAGGGGTGATAAAAAGGTTAAAACTTGAAATGAAAAGGTTTTTACGAGTCTAAATGGACTAAAAGCAGCCAAAAGTGTAGTTTTATTGCCAAAAGTCTTCTAAATGTAACTTTTTATTAACACTTATGCGAAAATTACATCAAGATAGCGGGTAGGCGAGCAACAAGCTGCGCTGCCACCCCTTTCATCTTATTAAAAAAATTAGGTGATTATTGGAATAACCTATTTTCCTTATTCATATCTAACACTAATTTTTATTGAAAAAATATGATTGTTTTGGGTAAAAAGTGTTCAGGCCAGCCTCACCCGAACACAAGATTTACTCATGTTGACCTGTTACCTAACCTATTTTTCCACCTCTATTGTAAACATTTAGTGCTTTAATTCTAAAATCGTCTTAAAATAATTTAAAGGTATGTCATACTATTTGTTGTAGGCAAGAAACTCGGGGATGCTTGCTACTGGATCAAGGCCTGTAAACTTCTCAAACACAGTGTCGGGTGGCGGGCCCTACGATCAACTCATGCAGCAGTATCAACACTTTCAGAAACAGACACAAATACGACTAGTCAACCCATTTAAAGACCAGGATTTGAAGACAACCCAGGCATCTCAATCTGTTGCAGACAGATTTGGATTGCTAGGGTTATTGAATGTCATTAGGATGAATAATCCTGATTTGACCCCACTTGCTTTGGGTATTGATCTGATGACACTCGGTCTAAACTTGAATTCTCCTGATAATCTGTACAAGAAATTTTCATCTCCATGGTCTGATGAATCTGCAAAAGGAGATCCCCATTATTCCATTCCCGAGTGTTTCAATTCGAAACAGCCGTCTCCCTTAAATGTGAGCCTACTTCTGTAAACTTTTGTCTCTGTTCAGAAGTAGAGGTAAACTAAAAAAATAGCTTTAAAAACTAAATGGATCAAATAGGTGGAAAGTTTTCCGAAGTTTATATGTAGGGGGCGTAATGTTTGTTTGGCTTGAAGGTTTTGATTTAGGGGTATAGGTGTGTTGGTGTTTGGGCATGTTTGGTTTAAGGGTATGGGTTTAAAGGAATGGGGTTGATACCCATAAAATTAGGTAACCTTCAAACACACATAAACAGCTGGGTGCATAAATCTATTCCCATTCTAATTCCATCATGTTATTAAACACATACCCATAGTGATTCTCGAGCGTAGACCAAACATGTAACACCCCAACCGATGGCGGAAACATCGGGGTGCCACGTATTGATGATTGTTTTCAGTAGCACATGGTATAATATAAATTTTAAATAATTTATTCAAACATAATATCCAAAATGTGAAATAATGTCTAGGAATTTGAATACATAATATCAAATAGCAACTTCAATAACTTCAAATAAACTTCAAGAAAATCCTCATGCTAACTCAAGCCTCAGCTTCATTGTTACCTGAAACATGTTAATTTTGAAAGTATTTTGGGTCAACATAAGTTGGTGAGAATTACATAGGTTTTTGATGATAAAATGAATAAAATGTTGTGCAATTCATGTGTCATGTTAATCTAGCCCATATGTGAGAACATATTAGAAATAAATCGAGTGCATAATCAACCCTGTTGACTGTTATAAAATAATACATACCATACACTTATGGTCCCAATGAATATGTTATGCGATAACAAACACCCACGTAACCTTTGTAGGAGGCACGTATCCGGGTGGGATTGTCAGTCCAATAGATCTATCAATGTATACCGTCGGCTGATCAATGTTAATGATTATGCTAGAATGGTGCTTACTCTAATCATGCTCAAGACATAATGCAACATAGAAAACACATAGACACATTGATGATTGAATTGCAATGATAATGTTATAACATGTTTCACCCCAAAAATGGTGATAAATAAAAGGGGCTATGTAAAACTCACCTTAGCAAATGTTAACTTGTTGAAAAGATGTGATAATTGTG
Source organism: Ambrosia x helenae (assembly GCA_030844895.1). Taxonomy (NCBI): domain Eukaryota; kingdom Viridiplantae; phylum Streptophyta; class Magnoliopsida; order Asterales; family Asteraceae; genus Ambrosia; species Ambrosia x helenae. The sequence goes on along the minus strand of CM061226.1, from coordinate 97,918,787 downwards.
TTGCCCAAAAAGATTCCAAATATTACCCTATAATAAGGTAATATATAATAAGTCTAAGTCTAATTAACTTACAAGTGTATCCTAGGGTTTCGATTTGGGGATAATCAATTGTTAAATTTAATTTAAAATGTTAATTAAATAAGGAAAATTGGATAATTAATGAAAGATAGTCTTTTTATAAAATTTAAATTTTGAATGTGCACATTAAAGTGTTTGAAGCAATAAAATAATTTTTATAAAATTATTTCATTTAAAATAGATTTTAAATCTATTTATTTATAAATAGCCAATTATTAACTTTAATATTCAAAAATACTAAAATTAAAGAATTCTTATTTTAAAAATCATGTTTCTGTTCTAAATGATTAAAAATAATTTGTATAAAATTTTGGTGCAAAAATGATGAAAATTGGATTTATTATGAATTAATTATGATTAAATCTAACAAAAATTGATTAAAAATATAAAATAAATGATTTTACTGAATTAAAAATTATTTCAGTAAAGTTTAACTTTATAAAAAGTTAGGATAATTTTTGGGGAATTTAATAAAACTGTTTTGATATATAAATGGATTTTTATAAATATAATAGTATAAAAATGATTTAATTATTATAAATATTAAATAAATGAATTTCTGAAAAATAAAAATTGTAAATAAAACTTTTATTACAGATTAAACAAATATAATTTTTTAGAATTTATAAAATAGTTTTGATATTTTAAAAAGAATTTAAAAGATTAAAAAGATTTAATATATATATATATAATTGTTTGTAAAAGAAAGAAAAAGAAAGGAATAAAAACGGTTAGAGCCGGGACTCGAACCCGGGTGACCTCTGTGGAGGACCATGGTCACAACCACTTGGCCTAGGCCGGTGGTTGTGATGTTTCTGTTTTCAAAATAATTAAATACACATACGCGAATCAAGTTTATCCCCAAATAAGATCACGAACCCTAGAAATTTCAATCGAATGATTCAGACAACTTTAGCCCGATTAATGTTAGGGCTATTGTTGTCTGATAGCCGATGAATAAAACCCACAAAAAAACGAGGACTCACAGTGTTGATTTGATTGCAAACGTCGGGTCAAAGAAAAAGTCAACCAACGAGCACAATAATAATATTCAGAGTGAATTAGAGAGATTGGGAGGTTGAGAGAGAGTTGTGAGCGATTTGTCAAGGTTCGCAGACCATCAATTTATACTGAGGATTAGGGTTAAAGTTAATTGGAAGGTTTGACCTTTAATTGAATTCATACGCGTACAATTAATCAAATGGGTCAACGATTGATGTGTATATGACGTGTAATCGTGTTGTATTGGGCCGGTTATCACCTAAATTTACCAAAGATAGGTCAATTACGAGTTAAAACATTGGATTGATCATCAAGGCAACCCACAGTTGACTTTCCTTGTCAACTGTGAGGTTTTAATGTGTGTATTTATTTAATACGCGTCCGGGTTATTTCAACAAAGAAGGTCCAGCCCAGTTGGTTGTGTATGTGTGGCCCGGCCTTTGGCGCGGGTTCGATTCCCGGCCAAGGCATTTTTATTATTTTTTGACATTTAACAAACCACACACATGTATTATATTATATATAGTATTAGGGTTCCACAATCGCGACAAAATAATAAATGCAACGTATAAAAATGAAAACTTGCCGTTTTATTAATGTCGGTGCGTAACGTACAAGTATTTAATGCGTAATGTTACAAAACATACCTAAATCATTTCATTACAAAAGTTAAAACGACCATTGACGTCATATAGCTGTGTAACATATTTGATAAACAAATAGTTAATTATTTTTTGGACGGCTCAATGGGTCTCATTCTGCTTCTTTGCATTTGCAGCAAGATAGCTTCTCAAGATTTTTCTACTGAGACCTTGTTTTATATCTTCTACAGGTGACTTTTCTTCATCTGCCAAAAGTGTTTTCTTTATTCATTTGTATGTTTTCTGACAATTAACATTTACTCTCATCTTTAGGGCTGTGCAACGGTTCAGAACCGGACCGAACCGAACCGAACCTGACTGAACCGCGAACCATTTATTCCAAAATATGAGAACCGGAACCGGAACCGATAATTACTAAACGGTTCGGTTTCGGAACCGGGTGAAACGGTTCTCATGAAACGGTTCTAGACCGGAACCGGTTGTCAATAAAATCCTAAAATTAACATTAACAATTAAATAAAAAAATAAACAAAAACAATGATTTTTCTAAAAAAAAGACAAAATTACAGAAAACAACCTTTATGTATTACCCAAACTACACCTTTTACCTTTATCTTCAAAAAGCACTATAATCAACCTTAACCTACATTGTTTGTTGCAAGTCATAACCTTTACCACTAACTCAGTTAAAATTCCCTGTTAACTTCCCTCACATGCAAAGCATGTGAGGGCATTTTAGTCATTTTACCTCATTTTAAACAACATAAACATAACCATCGATCAGATCAAACAACATTCAGTATCATCTTCAAACAAAAATTTTACAAACCCTAATTATTTCACCATCAATCAAATGGCCACGATTTACTGCAGATGTGGGAGAGAGGCAATAGTCAGGACCTCGTGGACCAGCAAAAATCCAGGTCGTCGTTTTTATTCATGCCCATTGAAGGTATGACCTAATTAAATTCGAATGTTATTGATTCCCCCAAATCATGTTTGACCTAAATTGTTTTCATCATGCAGGCTTCACAATGTGGAGGTTTCTTGGCTGGGTTGAGCCTGATAATGTCATAGCTGGATTATTAAGGTCAAAAAATGAACTTGAAGGCTCAATTAGTGAACTTGAAGCTGTTAATGAAGTGCTGTTGAATAAACTGAAAGCCAAAGAGGATGAATCAAGGAAAAGGAAGAAATATTTGGTTTTAAGCTGGGTCTTTTTTGTGGTTGTGTTAGTGTTTAAGTTTGTTTAGAATTGCTGTTGAAGTGCTGTAATGAAGCATGTTATGTTCCATTTTGACCCATGTTTTATTGTAATGAACCATTTTGTAATGAAGCACTTTATTGTAATGAAGCAGTTTATTGTAATTAAGCATGTTTTATTGTAATGAACCATTTTGACCCAAACCATTTTGACCCAAACTAGACATTGTAATGAAGCATTTTGTAATGAAGCATTTTGACCCAAACTTCATCAGTCAAATGTGCAGATGTGCAGATTAGACTTTTGACCCAAACTAGACATTGTAATGAAGCATTTTGTAATGAAGCATTTTGACCCAAACTTCATCAGTCAAATGTGCAGATGTGCAGATTAGACATGAAACTGTTATTACACATAACAGGAAACACATAACTGTGCAGATTGACCCAAACTGTGCAGATTAGGACATCACAAAACACATAACAGGAAACACATAACATCAAACAGTTAATATCATTACATCAAACACATAATATCCAAAATATTAGACATGAAGGCATATAATACTACTAGAAACATAAAAAGTAATAAGAACCAAAACACAGAATTGTCTTAAACATAGAAACATAGCATTCAACATTCAACATCAAACATTAAGCTGCCTTCTTCCCTTAGCCTTCTGAGCATTCTTCTTTGACTTGGATGGTTGACTACTGGAATGTTTGGCTTTGGACTTTGCAGGTGACTTGGTGGATGGCTGACTACTGGATGCTTTGGACTTGGACCTTGCAGGTGACTTGGTGGATGGATGACTAGTGGATGCTTTGGACTTGTTCTTTGTTGGTGACTTGATGGATGCTTTGGACCTGGAGTGAGCAGTTTTTGTCTTCTGTTGGTCAAATGGTACACCAGTGCATGTCCTACTGTTGTGTCCTTTCCCTTTGCACTTGCTACAAGTTCCACAAGCATTCTTCCTAGACAGTTTCCCACTCCTTTTCACATCTTCATCTTCAAAAGCAGACTTCTTTCTTTTCTTTTTTGGTCTCCCCACTGGCTTGTGATATATTGGTGCTATGAGGGTGGTTGGAACCTTTGACTTTTCCCATAAAGACATACCATTTATAGGGAAAATCTTAAAGTTATACACTTGCTTCCATGTACTCAAATGATACACTGGATCCACCCATGATTCAGGAATCCCAACATCCATTCCATAACTTTGCATATTCCATATGGTTGCCACTGCATGTGAGCAGGGCAACCCAGTAATTTCCCATCTTCTACAAGTGCAAGTTTTTTGTTTCATGTCCACCACACACTTCCACTTACCTGGCCCAGCAACTCCATATTGGTCACCACCATTCCAGCTAACTCTACAATTTGTAGCAGCAGTCTTTATTTCTTGAAACTGTTCTGTGAAAGTTGGTGTTAAAGGGCCATCACTCCTCTCAATAGCCTGTAATACATTGACTATTCTTCTCATAAGATACTCTCTTATGTACTCCAAAGCTGTGATTATTGGTTTATCCCTTCCATCCACAAGTTTTGAATTCAGCACCTCACACATGTTATTTAACAAAACATCAGACTTTGCTAAACCTGTTTTAAACAAACATTCCAAATATTAGACCAATTATTTATTGGAAATGAGGTTTAACATAAAGGTTACCTGTGAAATGAGATCTGGACCAGTATTTAGGGTGTATCTTAGACAACCATAGATGTGCCTGAGGGTTCATTTTCTTAAGCTCTTCCATAGTTTTCTCAAAGTACACCACTGTTGTGCTTCTTGCAAGCTTCCATATCATGTCTTTGAATGCTTTAGCTTTGAAGGTAATCCTCATGTTTTCATATATGTGTCTCACACAGAACCTGTGCTCAGCCCTAGGAAAAAGCCTTGACACTGCTTCAAGAATACCCTATACACAAGTGCAATGAATTGTTAGTCTAATTCATATAAATAAGTTAATAGGTATCATAACATGTTGTAGTCTAACCTTTTGTCTATCACTCATAAATGTAAAAATTGAATTGGATCCAATGTCCAAATCATCAGCAATGTTTTCTAGGAACCACATCCAGGAGTTGATATTCTCAGCTTCAACAATGGCATAAGAAACAGGATAAATGCCATTGTTATTGTCAATACCTACTGCTGTAAGCATCTGACCTGGAAAAGGACCTTTCATGAAGGCACCATCAAGGCCTAACAAACTTCTCCCAATTGCTTTAAACCCCTGTTTCAAAGAACCCAAGCAAATATATATTCTTTTAAACTGCCTGGTTGTGGAATCTGGATCTGACACAGGTTCAACATCTATCTTGATAGTTGACCCTGGGTTTGTTCTTAAAAGTTCATCAGCATAGTCCCTAATATGAGCATACTGAGCTGTATAATCCCCATGAAGTACTTGTTGAGCTTTGAATCTTGCCCTGTATGCTTGCATCTTGGAAACATTCACCTCAAACTTTCTTTGGAACTGTTCTTGCACAGCCTTTACTGGAATGTTGGGATTTTCTTCAATTTGTTCAACAAGTTCTTGAGCTAGAAAAGTGGAATTACAAGCTGAAATGAATCTGCTTTGAAGACATTTATGTTTGTCAATAAATGTCTGAACTATCCAAGTCTCTGTCTCTTGGTCAAGGGAAACCAATAAAACCCAAGGACAAGTAAATTTGGATGGGTCTTTCATCTTGCCCCTACCCCCTTTATGTTTTGGAGGTTCAGTCCCTGGAGTTTCTGAAGTTGCTTTTTTCTTGCCCACACTTTTCCCCTTTGTTATGTCACCCCCCTTGCTTTTTGGTTTACCCCCTTTATGTTTTGGAGGTTCAGATTTGGTTTTCTTCTCAATGGTTACTGACTTGGCACCTTCTTTGGCATTTATCCCTACCTCATTTGTCCCCAAATCACCAAAACAACGTACCCTGATCCTATCCTTCTCATCCTTCACAAGTTTCAGCTGCCTCTTAGTCTCAACTGTATGTCTTTTGATCATCTTCTTTACCTCAGCCTTAGTGCCAAACATCATACCTAAATGAAAGTTATTATCATTCCCATAAGCCCTTCTAGCCTGTTTTAGTTTTTTGTTCCTAATGTTGCCAAGATTTTCCTCATCTTCACTAGCAGTATCAAAGTTATCATTATCCAGCACATCTAAGTCATAATCAACATCATGCCTTTGTTCCTCCACATCCACATCAACATTGAATTTAAAGTCTCTCATATCCACTTCATCTTCATGAATGTCATTGTGTTCATCTACAAAAAACTCACTGTCTTCTTCACTATCATGTTCACCATCAGTTGATTCCATGTCTACATTCTTGTCATTCTGTTCCACATTCTTGTCATTCTGTTCCACATTCTGTTTCAGACTATCTTTCTCATTGTGTTTTTCTTTAGAACCACTATAACTATCCATGAAAGGCTCAAAATCATCCAAACTTTCAAACACCTTACTGTGATCCATACCAGGATCAGCTGAGTTTGCATTGTGTTCCCCTGTTTGGTTGTCCCCTGTTAGGTTGTCTAATCTCACATGGTATCCTGTTTGGTTGTCCCCTGTTTGGTTGTCCCCTGTTTGGTTGTCCCCTATGTCTTCATTGGCTTTTGCTGATTCATTACCCTTTGTTTCTCCATTTTCATACCAACATAATGAAAGAACTTCACTACATTGTGATTGAGAGTACCTTATAACATTTGAACAACCATGTTCCATGTATACATCAATAAACCTATCACCAGCTCTGATAAACTCAGCAAGTTTGAGAAAATCTTCAGCAAGTGTAAGTTGATAAAGTCCAGAATCTAAATCACCATGAGGATCAGAAAAGTGAAAAAAGTGAGGAACTTGATCAGTATAACCTAGCCTACTCTTAATAACCTCTAATTCTTGCATTCCAAACTTGTCAATATTCAACAGGTCGAAGAAATCAAGCTCGTCATTAAGATATACCCGATCAGGAGGATCAGTGAAATAACCTCCATGATATAGATTAATGGTGAACAACTCCGGGTATGTATCTACATATTCATAAATAAAATCGAAATAAAATCATAATAAACTAAAATGATAACCTGCATTTCAAGAAAAACGAAGCAATACCGTAGATAAAATCCAATGCTAAGTCTTCCTCATCCTCAGCTCGCCTTGCACGTATGAACTCTGGATCCATGATTATAGGGTTTTTGAATTGAAGGGTTTTGGAAAAGGGGGTTGGGGATAAACGTTTGGGATGATCTGATCATTTTAGCATGGTTATGTTATGTTTATGTTGTTTAAAATGAGGTAAAATGACTAAAATGCCCTCACATGCTTTGCATGTGAGGGAAGTTAACAGGGAATTTTAACTGAGTTAGTGGTAAAGGTTATGACTTGCAACAAACAATGTAGGTTAAGGTTGATTATAGTGCTTTTTGAAGATAAAGGTAAAAGGTGTAGTTTGGGTAATACATAAAGGTTGTTTTCTGTAATTTTGTCAAAAAAAAATTATCAACAGTTTGTGTTAATCATGGTTACTAAAGTATAGCAGTTTACGTATTCAAAATATGTTTTGTTCGGATCAGATCGTTGTTTTTATACAGATTAAACGAGTCAGAACAAACTGTGCTGACTGCTGACCATCACATAAGGCAATACTCTACATTCCTACCAAATAAAACAATTTAAAAGTGTTAAAAACTATAAAGAAGGAAACAACATATTATATTTCAAACTAATAATAGAATATTTAAATATTTAATTTAATTCAAAACGGTTCTAACGGTTCTTAACCGGACCCGTCGGTTCTAACCGGAACCGAACCGGGAACCGATTATGCCAAAATATGAGAACCGGAACCGGAACCTATAACATTAATTCGGTTCGGTTCTAGCGGTTCCGGGTCGGTTTCACGGTTTTCGCGGTTCGGAACCGTTTATTGCTCACCCCTACTCATCTTACAGCATGCCAAGGGACGAGGCTTAGTTGTTTGCAGCTAATGAACTGTATGTATTCCTTTCACATCTTTTCAGTAATTCTTTATTTCATATATCTCCTTTCTGTTTTCATTTTATCTTTGATCAAAATCATTGCTCCAAGAAAGCTAATAAAGTTGTTCTTGAATTGCCTGTAAAGATTGGATACCCGAGGAATTCCTGTAATAATATGTTAAACCCTATTTGAAAGTGTTGAGAAGTATACAAGTGAATATCAAACTTACATATTTTCCTTGTAAATTTCTAAAGTTTGATCTAGTTTCTTTTTCTTATTGTAAATACCATTTTGACATTGTGTTGCAGGCACAATAGAGGATGGTTTTACCACAGAGAGCTGCGGCTATGGTTCTCGAGGGCTCCAAACATGGAACTGCTAGTCAAAACAAGCACTTATGAGAGAGGTTGTTACTACTGTTTTGAACCCAACACCTGGGAAACTATTCGAAAGGTTCACATTTATTTCCTTACATCTTTACATCTACGTACATACATACATACATACATACATACATACATACATACATACATACATACATACATACATACATACATACATACATACATACATACGTACGTACGTACGTACGTACGTACGTACACATACATATACACATGTATGATGATGGCAAATTTGATTGTTGCATTGCAGGACAACTTCGTCATTCAATATGAAATGGTGGAAGACCGACTTGTGGTCCCCGTCATTAGTTCTTATTGAAGTGTCTAATAGTCTAAATGAACTTAATGAGATAGACCTTCTAGAAGTTATATTACAGAAATTAATTCAAATGGTTGGGTACATAATGCAAAAGTTTAGAGAGTTGTCAGATCTGGTTATGTTTTTAAATGTCTGGTGACCAACCTCCTTAGAAATCACAAAAATGTTGGTAGTTTATGTTGTGTTTTCTGTGGCTTCATTTGCTGCTGCTTTATAAGTTGTACGCCGTGCATTAGATAATTGGACATTGTCCGATTTGCATGGTTTCTCTCTTCTAGATGAGTAGGAAGTTGATTTAAAAAAAAATGTTTCTTTTGACTATTTCGTGAAAATAACGTTAAAAATGACGGACGGTTAATCATGCATCAGGTGGTTACGTTGATAGCCAAAAGACAAGGGGTACATGCACCAATCGGGTTTGTCCCGATTGCTAAGTGTTATGTGCCTTATGTCTAAGGCTTGATACAAAACCACTATTGAGCCGGGGGTCTCACTGGAAGCAGCCTCTCTATTCCCACGGGATAGAGGTAAGGCTGTCTACATTTTACCCTCCTCAGACCCTACCTTAGCTTTTGCTATTGATGAAATTAACTGAGTATGATGATGATGATGATGACGACGACGACTATTATTGTTGGAGGTGTTAATATTAAAAAAATTAAGAATGGTCACTATTCACTACTACAAACATGTATTAGTTCAGAATGTACACTTTTACGACACATTTTTATGATTACAATTAAATAGATAAAAATCATGTTATTTATTTATTTTTTTAATTATAAATATCTCCAGGATCTCATAAGGTGAATAAATAGATTATTTTACCCCATAAAAGATGTTTAGCACTGGAGTTAAGAGTTTGAGCCTCGTTAAAAACGAATATGTAACCTAATCTGTTTATTTTTTATTTTTCTGGTGTGTGTAAAGGCCAATACCCAACACCCGATGAAATGGTCTAAACCATTACATATAAAAAACTATTAACATCATAAATGTGAGAACTAGTTACAGAGGCACCTAACACTTCATTCCTATTTATTTGAAGTTACATGTAGGGGTTGTTTGGTTGATTAAGTGTTTAATCATTAAGAGGTCTGAATGGTTAATAGACTTTGAATGATTAAGTGTTGAATGGTTCAGCTATGCACCAAGTCTGAATAGTTCAACTTTTAACCATTTCATTTAGAGCCCTGTTTAGGTTGAAACAAACAGTCTGAATGTTAAACCATTCAGAGTTGAATGGTTCAAAGCCTCATTAAGAGGCTACCAAACGTGCCATTGTACTAATGTTAAAACCATTTGTAAAAGTTGTTACCAATAGTAGGCATGAAAATGACAAATGGGTAAACTACAAATACTAATCGTATAATTAATTCTAAGTGTGATGTTACGATTTCTTGTCATGAGTTGTTAAGAGTCTGCTCGAAATCAACCAGGTTCTAAGGATTGGAAAAAGTTCGTTTACGTAGTGTTATTAGAAGGCGTATCATCCGGGATAATATATAGTGGAGTTTATAAAAAAAGATGCTTTTATTTATTTATATCCAAGTTCCATGTTTTATAGTGACGCTATTAAAAAAACAAAAAACAAATTAAAAAAACATTAGAAAATGACAATAATAACCCAGCCGGTTGCTATTCAAAAACATGAGCGGTTATTTCCCGCCACAATCATACCCATATCTTTTTATTGTATGTTTTTCTTCTTCTTCTTCTTCAACCTCCAGACAGCACACAGACAAATGAAACTTGTGATATTATTATTATTATTATTATTCATCTCCTTCATCCTCTCTCATCACATCGTCAACGCCGGCATTCAAATCCTCTCCAAATCAAAGCTCGAAAAATGCGAAAAGTCCTCCGACGGTCCTCTCAACTGCTCTACAAAAATCGTTATCGATATGGCGGTTCCCAGTCAATCCGTAACCCACTCTCTCTTTTCTTTTCAACTGTTATACAAAATTATAAATCAATTATCAATGTATTCAGAGTTTGTTATGTTATGTTTTGTTTAGAGTGGTAAGGAAGCGTCCATTGTGGCAAGAGTTGATGAGGTGGTGGAGAAATCGGCTGATACCATTAAAACGCTTCGCGATCCACCTGTTATTACTATTAACAAGTCCGCAGCATACGCGCAGTATCAATTGACTTATATTAGAGTATGCATCTTCCAACTTCTTCAATTCTTTCAGTCTAGGTTTTAACAAGCAAGCCTCAGGCGCGCTTAAGCGCTAGGCGACCTGAGGCGCAGATCCATGCGTCTTATGTCACTCAAGGCACGCAGTGTACAAAAAGCACAAAAAAGCGCGCTTTTTGGCCAAAAAAGCACATGACGCGCGCGCTTTTTATACACATGGCGTTTTTGTGCTTCAAAGTGTTATACATGTAGCTAAAAAGGTTGTACATTTAATTTAAATCATATATAATTTATAAACCTTATTTATATCTATATTTTGGGTAAAGGATGCTAAAAATCTATAGGATGTATTAAAAAAATTATATAACCGTCTTGCGCCTTGCATACGAAAAGATCACCGCTTTTGCGCCTCGGTTTAAGACCTCATCAAAGCGCTTTTTAAAACTAAACTTTCAGTATTCATATGTTAATTGATCAATATTAAACTTTTATAGATTCGGAACAATTTGTTTGTGCTCTACCCTACGGTTTTAACGATTTTCTTTTTCTTTTACAAATTTAGGTTGAAATTTAAAAATGAACATATATTTTTTAACTGTTTTCTGATGATTATAGTTTTTGTTTATATAATATGTTCAGGATGTTCCTTATAGACCTGAAGAGTTGCATTTCAAGACGCGCAAGTGTGAGCCTTATGCTGGTGCAAATATTGTTGGCTTTTGTGAGAGGTAAAGATTATCATCATTCTTCTAGCGTCTCACTGTCCTCGAAATGTATATTTTATTGATCTGATCTGATCTGCAAAACTTCATCTTGAAGGATTCTTAGGAACATATAGTTTTTGTATTTTTAACCAAATTAGTTGGAATATTAAAGAAAATGAAACTGAGTAGAAGCTTTAAAGAGGCGCAACCAACCACCTAATTTGGTATGTTTACTCACTCATTGTCTCTTGACTGCTTTTCTTCATAGGTTGCGAGATGATAAAGGACATCCGATTGAGCACACTCAGGTACTATTTAAAGGGCATACCAGCCTCATTGTAGCCTTTATTACATCAGAACATGTGTTGACACCATGATTTATCATAAATGATTTCTTTTATGTTGGGAGTCAATTTAATTTATTCAGAAAGGGAATTTTTGTGACTGATGAATATGAGCATGGAGTCAATTAACTACTAATTTTACTCAACAAAAGAGCAAGTTGGGCTGTAGAAATCAGAACTATCACTATATGAACAGAACCAGAATAGGAAGTTAAGTTTGACACTTGAGCTGCATAGGATAAGATGCTCCTGAGGGTACCAAAATGTTTTTGATCTTATAGAGAAACCCTCGTAATTGTTTGTTTTCATGGTTGACGGTGTAGATAATGATGACATAAGTTCTATTCCTGGATTGAATCAAGTATCCCTATGACTAAGCCATTTCCCCATCTGTTGGACTATAAAGCCCTTGAAAACCATAGCTAAATCACATAGTTTTGTTGGCTTATATTGATATACTGATTTCATTCTTAGCATTATTGGAATTTATATTTTACAAATTGCTGAAAATGCTCATCTTCTCACATATTTTTTTCTTTCTGTAAACCCTTTTGGTATAGCCAACTTGTTGTCCTTGTGGGAAGTGGCGTCGGGTACCTTCATCATGTGGAAACTTTTGTAAGTTCTTTGAAATTGGTTACATATTCTATTAGGCATTTAAACGTTCTTTTTTTAAGATCATGAACTTTAATTGTTGTTGAAATCAGTCAATAAGATGAGGAAAGGAAAGCCAAACACCGCACACTGCCTCCGGTTTCCAGGTGACTGGTATGGACTTCGCCGTTTTTTTAATCATGTTATGTGTTATGCAGGTTATTAATGCTTTTTTTTTTCTCTCTATTATCGACTACCAGTGTAACTTGACAGTATATAAATGTTTAATAAATTAATGCTTCATTTTTAGAAAGGTTTTCTGGACTTGTTAAGGCACAGGTAGTATGATGTATTAGTACTTAATATGAATAAAAGATTTCAAATTTGGGAACTTGTAACAATATTTTATACACAAAGGATTGCATATTATTTTAGAATTGTTCAATGTATCTTTTTTCTTTTATCTTCTCATTTTAACACCATCTGCATATCTAAAACTACTCCGTGGTGTCTAACTAGGTTCCACGTGTTTGCTATCGGCCAGCACTCAGTTGGGTTCAATATTCGCATCACTGTCAAGACAGGATCGAAAACTACTGTATGCCATTCTAACAACCATCAACTTAACTATGACTGAATTTGAATAGAACTGCTGAAGAACTTTTGATTACTCTTTATTATTTATTTATTTTTGTGGTTTTATCGCAGCAGGAAGTGGTTATCGGGCCTAATAATCGGACTGCCAAGTCACTTGATAACTTTTTACGAGTGAACCTCATTGGGGACTTTGTTGGATATAACAGCATTCCTTCTTTTGAAGAATTCTTCCTTGTTATTCCCAGACAGGTAATTTTGTTTCTCAACAACTGAAGCCATCTTTAAATAATAGTTTTTAAACTTAAATATATTATCTTTAAATCTACATTTCCTTCAAGTGTATTTTCATAAACTTAGTTTAAGAAATATATTTTTTACTGCCTATTGTTTTTCAATACTTCTGAAGGGTAGCCAAGGTAAACCGCAAGATTTGGGAAGGAACTTTTCTATGTGGATGCTACTTGAACGAACGAGGTTCACTTTAGATGGGCTTGAATGTGATAAAATTGGTGTCAGCTACGAAGCTTTTAATAGCCAGCCAAATTTCTGCTCTGCACCACAAATGAGTTGTCTGCATAATCAGCTATGGAACTTCTGGGAAGTGAGTAACACATTTGCTTTTGTTTTGATATTACTTTGTGTTTAGTTCATTATTTTTGGCATGTCTGATGATCTGGTCTTTGGATATTAAGATAATATATGATGACAAGAAAAGGGGAAGTTGCATAATTATTATAAATTTATGATCGGCTCATTTTACAGGCGGATCAGAACAGGATCAGAAGAAATCAGCTTCCTCTTTATGATGTGCTAGGAAGGTTTGACAGGATAAATGAGCATCCAGTTAGGTTCCGGCTTTGATTCTGAGATAACGCTATAATATTTATACATATACACATATAATTTATATAACTTTTGTATGACCAATCATACAGGATGCAGGAAGCCATTCATTTTCCATAGGAATTTCTGAAGTTGTAAACTCAAACCTTTTGATAGAACTGAATGCTGATGATATAGAATATGTCTATCAAAGGTTAGTACACCTTCTTCAGGTGTAATCTAACTATTGAAAAAAATACTAAAAAGTTCCTTTTTTTAAAAGACAAACAGTGTGGCATATTTCAGCACTTGATCTTTGCTTCGTAAACATCCACACACACGTAAATTAATATATGTAAAATATGTAACTTCAGGATCGTAATTGTCAGTTGTATATATCCACTGACTTTTATTATTCTGAACTTTAAACTCCAATTCATATACGTTGTTCGGTTGCAGGAGTCCTGGGAACATTATAAGCATAACGGTCCCCACTTTTGAAGCCCTTACTCAATATGGGATTGCCACAATCACAAGTAACAACACTGGTGAAGTGGAAGCTTCCTACAGCTTAACTGTAGTTCTACTGAACTCTAATAATAGTGTTTACTTTAATTCTAGCTGCCTGCAATACCAAGCAATGGCACCTAGCATATGTATCAATAAAAGTATTGGGTTAAAATTAAAGATTTCATTATACATGTTTACTTTTGCAGTTTGATTGCTCTGCAGGTGTCAATAAAATGGAGGTATGCATTAAATTAAACCATTAATCACTTCACGAATTTTGTCATCGTTTAATGATATTTTGGACCTGTTTAATAATTAAAATGTTAATATACATAGAATCCTCTGTTTTCATGGAATGAATAATATGGAGTTTCTGAGAGGAGAAATATTTTTTTTTTAAATAATTTCCTGCAGGAGCAATTTTTCATTATAAAGCCAGCACAACTTGTAACCCGATATTATAAAGTGCAGCCAACATCTGATCAAGCTGCCAAATATGTGTGTACTGGTACGGGATAATCATCATGTTAATACGCTTGTTTATAAATATTCTGTCAATCTGTTGCAAATAAAAACATGTCAATGCAGCTATATTGAAAGATTCTGACTTTAACGAAACTGATAGAGCCGAGTGCCAGTTTACAACCACAGCCACAGTTCTGGACAATGGAACACAGGTATGGTATATGATTGGTACATATAAAGAGTTATTGTTATTCCATATTTGACCTTAACTCTTTTTTTAAATTTTTTTAATGATAAAATGTTCATAGATGCCCCATTCAGGTTTTCTTTCTATTTTATATCGTTTTTTATGATAAATCCTTTAAAATGTTTGCTAGAGGTTAGCGCAATGTATGATTTAGTCTTCTGATTAATTACACCACGTACATACTACTCGTAATTTCAGATCCCATGGGAACCACTAAAGAGTGGTGTTAAAGGCTACTTTGAATCTTTTGAGGATTTTTGGCATGCGCTTTGGGAGGGTATGGTCGACTTCATTACTGGAAAAACTTGCAGGTTATCCTCTCATTTGTCTACACTCCACATGAAATTTGGATCTCATAAGATCTCCTTTATGTCAGCATAACTTCTCATTTTTTTGGTGATATAATGGTTATAATACATTATGCAAGCAGAATGAAATGCTCTGGTTTCTTCGACCTTCACTGTCACATTCGCCACATATGTATGACGTGGTTGCTGCTGTTTGGTCTGTTTTTGGCAATCTTCCCTACAGGTAAGCTACTGCTGATTTCGCTTTCTGAATTTTTGTTTATGACTTTTTAACTTCTTCATTTCTGTGACTTTTAGTGATCCTCCTAGTTTGGCTTCTGCATGAAACCGGATTTTTTGATCCCATTTATGACTGGTGGGAAGATCATTTTTGGGACGATGAACGAAAAATCCAACACATAAAAAAACTCCGGCTAGATGATTTTGGTAAACATCATAAAAAGAAATCAAGACATCATACAGATGGTACTCATAAAAAAGAAAGGCAACCAAAGGGTACTAGTCAGGAGCCAAGGCACACTGAGCGTCATCGTCATGTTAAGAGAGACAAACGCAAACCTGAGAAAATTGAGGACGCAAGTAGCATGCAGCATCCACTTTATGTAAATAAAGGGGAAGAGGTTATTGAAGATGAAAACGAATATTCTAGAGATGATGACGGAACAACAAAGACAACATACAAGCATGGGCATGTAATATCAGCTGACACACACCGTAAGCATTTTCATTCTAAGAGAAGGACATAGAGGAACGGCACTTTTGCTTCATTATTGTAATTTATTTAGTTATGACATTAACGCTTAGGTAAAAAAACGAGACTAGCAAAGCTGAACTAGACATTTAGGCTTTGTTATCCTACGCGAAAAGTGTTGAATGTTTTGTTTTTCTCCATCTGGTATCATGTAGAATTTTCATTTTATGTTTGAGATAAGTAACCGCGCGCTTCAGTTGTTGGATATTAGTTCTTTGAAAGGCAACATACACACATGGGCATGTTGTATCAGATGACATACACCTTAATTAAGCATCTGAACATTCTACGAGGAATGATAAATTTGCTTCATCATCCTTATATATATATATATATATTGAAGAGGTATAAAACCTCCTGTCCGAACCTCACCCCCCCTAGGACGCGGCACCATAGTAACAAGACGCGACTCATAAGACACGTGTACACCAATAACGACCGGAGGTCACTAGGACGAAGGTTAGTACACCTAGGAGAAGGATAGTACAACAAATTCTGACTAGTATAAATACCCCCACACAAGTACAGGCAAGATACGTTCTGACACACTCCGAACCTCTCTCTCTCTCTCTCTCTACACTCACTTTTCTCCCCCTAAACAAATACTTATCCTCACGCCGGAGGGTGGTCACAGAGAGGCCCTCCAAGCCCTCACTCGTGACGAGCCTAACGGTTTGTCCAGTTTTGCAGGTCAATTCACCCAAGATCTTATCAAGCTAGGATTTGGTTCAAATGAGAACCTTTTCCCAAATTGAGAACTAGAGAACCATTCTGGACCACACATTTCTCTAAGGCAAATTTTTTTTTTTTTTTTTTTTTATTTTTTTTTTGCAAAAATCGCTGCTTTATATGTAAGGAAAATTTTTTTTTTATTTTTTTTGTATTTTTTTTTCAGTATACACATGTGTATAATTGCATTATACACATATGTATAATGCTATATACACATATGTATAACTGAAATATACACATATGTATAGCTAAAAAATGCTATATACACATATGTATAATTGCTATATACACATATGTATAATTGTCATATACACATATGTATAAATGAAAAAAAAAATTCAAAAAAAATAAAAAAAAAAATTTTCTTTGCATAAAAATGTGCGATTAAAGCAAAAAAAAAAAAAAAAAAAATTTTTTTTTTTTTTTTTTTTGCATTTATATGAAATGTGTGGCTCAGAATGGTTCTCTCAGTTCTCAAATAGGGGTTGGTTCTCTTAGGATCTCTACCCTATATATATATATATATATATATATATATATATATATATATATATAGTTATAAAATCATTATCATCATTCATGAATAATCATGGAAGCAACAAGACAAGAACAGCAGAAAATTTCATCAATATTTGTTATAGGTATGGTGATAACTTTTGAACAACCCATTTTATAGTATATAACGGCGAAGTCCTTACACAGAGATACATGAAAAGTACACACCGGTGAAGCTATCCTTATATCTTAATTTATTTATTTAAGTGAAAGCTGATACTTAAAAATATCTAGCTGATTCAGACATTGGATCTTAGTTCTGTTTCTCAAAGATGCTAACATGAAATCCATTAGGAAATTGTAAAGTTGGAGTTCGTACAATATCTCCTCCTTTGATTAGTTTCCACCTAAATTAAAAAGGAAAAACTTAGCGCGTATACATATAATTGTATCACTCAAGTGCATGCTAATTATATTAATTTTAGTTGTCATTATTACCGATATTTGGTCACCAGGAAATGCAGAAAGACAGCCATTTGAATTCTAGCAAAATCTGCTCCAGAACAATACCTCAAGCCACCTCCGAAAGCCATGAAGGTCTTTGACGTGCCTTTCAACTCCATCCCCTGCTCAAAAGTGGCAATATGTACAGTTTACCACTTATTTATT
Source organism: Ambrosia x helenae (assembly GCA_030844895.1). Lineage (NCBI taxonomy): Eukaryota > Viridiplantae > Streptophyta > Magnoliopsida > Asterales > Asteraceae > Ambrosia > Ambrosia x helenae. Next base: position 97,900,824 of record CM061226.1, on the reverse strand, counting down.
TGCTGGGAAATGTATACGTACAGATGTTACCTCCCATCGCCACGGATTGAAGTTAAGCGGATCCTTATAGTTGACAGGGTCTAAATGAACAGCTGGGGGATATACCATTACTACCCAACCAGATGGGATAGTGTAGTCTGCATTATTTAAGCCAGTTAATTAATTTCTATATCAGCTACACCTATAATTCTTACTATATATATCAAGGGCAATTTGGCCGGATTGGCCTTGGTTCGTTTAGTAGTTACCTTTGAACTTGATATCTGTTAATGCTTCCCTGAATAGTACTGGAGATACGTTACCCAGCCTTAGTGTTTCATTTATAACCTGTAAGTTATGACATCATGATAAGAAATAATGAGTCGATTTGGTTTATGTTTATGCTAGTTGGGATAAACGGGTCAAATAAAAAGTTTAGCTTAGAAGGTAACAAGTCACTAATATAAACAAAGGTTAAAGAAGAGACAATTAAGAAAGCATTTGTGAAACAACATAAGCCTATTCTAACCCATCATCCAAATCAAATCACTAATATAAAGACTGAGGATAATCAATATATACATGACCTGAAAAGTGAATGTCATTGACTTATATTCTTCCCAGGTAAGTCCAGCCTTGGGGTTTTCTCGCTTTCTTAGGATTTTCTCGTGTTCTTCCTACACGCATAAAATAAAAAGCATGCAATCATGCATGTTAAATGATTCTAAATTGATCTTAACTTAGATACCGTTAAGTCTTTCAACGCCTGAGGATTATCCGTAAGAAACTTGATTGCCATTGTTATCGCTTGGGAAGTTGACTCAAAGTTACCAAACAATAGCCCAAATATCAAGTCCAAAGAAAGTTCTTCCGTAAGGATTGTATCGTTTTTCTTGACTTCTTCAACTACATAATCAAATAAATCATTTTGAACCTTATTTGGCTTAGCTCGCCTTGCTTCTAGCATCTTCTTGAGCATCATCATCACCTTCTTTCTTCCCTGGTTACAGGATCAACAATGACCATTAACGTTTCAACTCTCTCTATATATAGCTGGCAAAATTAGCATTCAGTACAGGTTGGGTAACGGGTCAAAATATGACACAGCCCTTGGTTTGTTTGAAAACAAATTTTCCAATTCTTTTTTGATTCATAATAATAGTAAATGTCCTTAATTTTGATTTTTTGACTACTTTGAGCAGCTCAATTTTAGTTATATAATTTATTTTTTGTTTTTTATTGCGAATGTTAAGTAAAATACAGTTTAACCCATTACAGATTCAAATCATTTGTCTACCTACCTGTAAACACTTGTAATAGGCGGTTCCAGGTATCTCCAAAGGGAGCGAAATTAGTCCTTGTACAAAAGCGTCAAAATTCTCTCTTAAATTCTCAGACGACTTTTCTGGATCATAGCTGATCAGTTTTTTTCCCATGAACTCAAATACCATCTGCTTATTAAACACCAAAATAATATCATAAACATATGCATTGATAACAAATAACTGTCACTGAAAAACAAGTAAGTACTTACATCTGCAACTGCAGTTTTGAGTTCTACTGATTCTTGGGTAGCCCATCTCTCCATGTTTCTTGCTGCTACACTTTCAATTTCGGAAAATGTCCTTTTAAGGCTTTGGGGACCGACTACAGTTAGCATTATGCTCTTGAGATACTTATTCGCGCTTCCATGCATAGCTATACTTAGGCTCCCTAATATCTTTTTAAGGCTTAGTGGGTACCAGCCTTTAACAGCTTCGCCTTCTTGAAGATGCAACATCATATAACTAAGTTCTGAATCCGTTGATACTATAACTCGCGAGCCAAGCAAACTAGTTCGAAATGTTGATCCGTATCTAATATATATATATATATGAAAATCATTGTCACATTCTCATGACTTGAAGCACTCAACCCATTTATAGTTAAGATTTGGATTGTATACATGATTAACACTTTTAGTCCAAATGTTGTCCCAAGTATATTTATTTAAAGTGCATAAAACCTCCTAAATTAATTTGTGCAAAAAAGTTGGATTATTTTGTTCCAAAAGTTTTAATCATATATAGCAAACGCGTTATATTTCCACATGTTATAAGAGTTTTTTTTTTGATGAAATAGCGTTTTTTCCCAACCTTTTTGTGACTTTGGTTGTTGTCAGACTTCAAATTGTGAAAATGGGACTTCCGCAATCTAAGATTGCGGAAGTGGTCGACATGGCAATGTGAATCAGCAAAAAGCAACGACGATGGACTTGATGAAGCTGACTGGCAATGTGTTTTTGGGACTTCCGCAATCTAAGATTGCGGAAGTGGTTTACATGGCAATGTGCTTTTGTTCAACTCATTGTACATCTCATCACTTCCGCAATCTTAGATTGTGGAAGTCCCAAAAACACAAATTCAAGTCTGACAACTACCAAAGGCACAAAAACTTTGAAAAAATACACTAATTCATCAAAAAAACTCCATGTTATAAACCCGCCTCTAAAATAACAAACGATTTACCTTTTTATTCTGTTCTTGATGAACGCAGGATTATCGCAAGTTTGATTTGGGGTGAAGAACTGTAGAGTTTCACCAATAAGCGGCCAACCCATTGAACCAGGAGGAAGTTTTCCATTACATGTAGGGTTCCTCCATCTGTAAATCCAATGGGTAATGCTTACTACAAACAAAGCTGCAATCCATACACCAACATGCAACATTAATGTGATGTGCAAGAAAACTATATACTAAATTGAAACAAGGTAGAATGGGAATTCAATGATTTGGTGATGAGGAGAAGCAAATGGAGATGAGGGAGTTATATAGAGCCATGCATGAAGAAATATTGAAGTATTAAACAGTCCCTCAACAATCACTCAATTTGCTAATTCTTCCCAGTTTTTTACTACTAGTTTTGCTTTAATGAGAATTTGGAAAAATAAAAATATGGGAAAATCACGGTTTTAGCCATTAACTTAGAGGTTTAGATGAAAAGTCAAAACATCCAAATGAAGAGTCTCTGCGAAGGCGCCTCACGAAAACCAAAACCCATCAGGTCTTCAAAGAATTTCCATCAAGAGTCTGTGTAGATATTAATATGTATGTCTCTTAATTATATTATCAAAAGGTAGCTATTAATATATGTATGTAATCCATGACCTATTGGTCTAGTGGTATGGTGTCTCCCCTTACAAATGTAAGGTTGTGAGTTCAAATCCTTACAGGTGCAAGGTAAGGTGAAATTAAGGTGTTAAAAAATTTTCCGTTAAAAAAAATATGTATGTATGTGTGTTAATATTAACCCATATAATGCAAAATGATATAATATTATTTATAAAATTTAAGATGTTAAAAACCTATATAAATTTCCTTTATGATGCAACTTAATTTTCATAATAGTAAAATACCTAAATATGTCCATTAATCAAAAAGATAAACATAAAAAAATCACAGTCGAAAAGGAACCTTCATCAAATCATTATTAAAATTTAATAGATAAATTACAACCAAAATTACTAAATAAAAGTAAATATATACATCATTAATCTCATAAATACATTTCTATAGGTTAGAAAGGTAGGTTTGAAAAAAACATTTGGATGAAGCATGATTTGTTCATATACCTTTGATATGCCATCTTAATTTTGATGTAAAATTACATGTCTATCCATCCAAATTGCTAGTAAAAAACTCGTGCGTTGGCGTGACGGTAACAATATGCAATGCGGTAATAGATTCTATTGTTTTACACACTCTAGACTGAAAAGAGTTTTGCTAATTATCGTACACTCGCCCTATAGTAAGAGCGACCTCAAAGAATACAAATTTGCTGATTATTATACACCTACCCTAGACTGAAAGGAGTTAGAAGTGTTGATTAAAATTATTTTTATTCACAACGACGTCAAACCTGACAATTATGAATAGAAATATTTATTAGCCCACTAATTTTAAATTGAAGCAAACATCATAAAAGTCAAAAGTTTAAAATGTAGAACTAATTATGGTTATATTTTGTCTCTAACAGACCGGGTGAGTGAGCTTGAAATAAAAGTCAACACGAAATGGATTGAACAATTAAAAATCAACCAAGATGTATTTTTAGTACAAAATTAACTAAAACGAAAAAAGTCATACAAAATGAACACTTTTAACAAGTGTCTACAATGTTTTAAATTGCTTAAATATCTCATATTATATATAATGAATCTTTTACTAATTAATGTGAAATTATAAATTGGTGGTTATAATAAAAAATGTATAAGTGAGTTTTGCAAGAATATAAGTAGTAGTTGAAACTTTTTCTTAACATTTTGGGTGTAAAATAATAAGCCCTTCACATATCTATACTACTATATAATGTATTCTAGATAAACAAAAATGTAATTTAACTTCATTAGAGGAGGGCATCATTGTAATTTACCTCAAATCATTAATACACATTAATACATTATTTAATACTTTATTTAATAAACCTCTAACTCTAATTAAATAAACTAAATGCATTTTCTCAACAATAAATTTTAAACTTATAAATAAATAAAAAAAAAAACTAGGTAAAAATACATATAGTCCTTCAAGTGTAGCTCAATTGGTTAAGGGACCGGTCTTTTCTTTGGGAGACCTAAGTTTGATTCCCACAGGCTGCACTTGAGGGACACAAGGCAATGATGGTGAGGCTTGTGGTCCAAGTGATGCAAGTTTGATCCTGAGCTAACCCGGTTTTCATCCGGCTGTTACTCCAGCGAGGTAAAACTCGTGTGGAGGCAGTACGGTTTCCGGGCGGACACTGAAGCCCCCACCGTGCCTGCATGGACCCGGTTCAGACAACATAGTCTGGGCGTGTGGAAAGGGTTAGGGCCTGCCGATTAGGCGGGTGTGATGAACTTCTGCCACTTCCGCTTTGAAGAAAGTCACTGTTAAAAAAAAAAAAAAAAAGGTAAAAATACATATATAATTAGAACAAAACCAAATTAAAGAAATTTATAAACAAAATAAGTAATAGTATTATGTTATTATATATAACTACATAGCAAATAAATAGACATAAAGTTATATATTTCTAAATATCATACCGTTGACACGACACATAAAATTAAAAATATTATATTCTTTAAATTAAAATAACATTATGAATTATATGATATAAGTTATTTAACTGTTTATCAAATGTTTAAAAACTATAATTTGTTGACTAAATACATATAGATTATACTTCTTTTTGTATCGACGGTCTTAAAAAGCATTGTATTAGTTTTTAGGAACATTATATAAAATATTACCCTTGCACAGAATATAATTTGAAGGTACGTATGGAAATGGGATCGTTGCAATTATTACTGGATATTCATATTGGTTCAAGTTTTCTATTCGTGCTTCCAAATAAATAAAATTGTTGAGATTAAATGGATATTAAAATGTTTTAAGAAACTTATATTTCAACTTCTTTGACTATAAAGTAGAAAAAAAAAAAGGCTCGAAAAGTGTCCATTACATTAAATTAGCCTAGATATAACTTTTTTTTTCCTGAAATTAGTTTGGTTTTTTTTTATGTTCTTTGGTCAAATTAACACAGGCTAAAATATCTTTTTTACAATATTTTAGTTTTAGTTTTTTTTTTTAATTAGTGTTATTATTATTATTTCATCTACATTTCCATTTAACTTTTATCTAAAATTAGTTTGCCCCGCCACGTAGCGCGGGGTCACTTCTAATCATCTTAAAATACATATAAAATTACCTTTAAGTCTATGTTTCATACTTAATAATGTAATATAGATAGATATAGATATATTGATTAATCGTCTTTATTTTGATATATTGAAGGGTTCCTTTAAAGTTTAAATGAAAAACGCATCACCAAGCTACTTGTTCCAATAAATGGTGATTAAATGGGTAATTAATATAGAAAGAAAAACGAGAAGTCATGTGGCAAACTAATAAATAGAGATTAATAGCCACTTGGCTGTAGCCTAATGGTAAGAGGCAAAGCCTTTTTGAGAGAAAAAAACTTTGGATCAAATCCTTGATAATGCGTAAATTTGATGGAATTAGCCGTTAAAAAATATAGATTAATATAGAAATTAAACTAACCATTGTGAATGTATGTGGAGTGATTTAGTTTAAAAAAAATGAAGTGGGTGAAGATAAAATATTTATAGAGAGAAATATATATATTTTTTTTAATTTTGACCATTTTCAAACGGTCAAATTCGCCAAACGGTCAAAAATTCATGTTAGCTAATTTATGAATGAATAAAAGATCCGTTTGAATGTTCAAAAAAAAAAAAGCTAAAGCGAGCCAGCTCGTTGGTGTACGCTTGCAGTCACGTTCACACATGGCGGTTGTGGTGTTTGCTAGCCACGTGGCTCGTGGGCTCGCTCACGCATTAGAACACACAACCTTATGTCAATAGAGGGGAAGATGTTATTGAAGACGAAAAGGAATATTCTAGACATGATATCGGAACCACAAAGGCAACAAACAAGCGTGGGCATGTAATATCAGCTGACTGTTTGGTGTGCCCCCCTTTTCCCCCAACTGCCACATCAGCGCCGTGTCATTTCCCCCATTTTCTCCCCCAAACTTTGGAAATGGTTTCCCCCAACTCCCCCATTCCCCCTTCCTTTTTTTATTCTTTTTCCTTTTTATTTAATTATATAATTTATATTTCATAATTATTTTTTTATTAAAATAAAATAAAAAACGTAAAAATAAAAAAAAACCGTCAAAATTTATAAAAAACGAAATTTCATAAAATTAAAAAAAAAATACAAACTAAAGTTCACAAAATAATAAAAATTACAAAGTAAACTTCATTAAAAAAAAAACCCAAAAAAACTACTCGTCATTGTTGTCGACACGAAAATTATTCCAAATGTGATCGACGAGATCCGAAACAAGGTTTCCATTCATAGTAGTATCGCGTAACGCCCACGTGTTTGATTCTTGTTGTCCCTCGTCAACTGGCTCGAGCACTTCTTCAACCTCATTCGGATCGTAAACGCATATCGCACGACCTTCGTCTTTAATTATCATGTTATGAAGTATCAAACACGCGTACATAATGTATCTCAATCTTTGTGGATGGAATGCACGTGCTGGTCGTTCTATTATATGCCACTTCGCCTTGATCACACCATATAATCGTTCGACGTCTTTCCTTGCTGCTTCTTGGCACTTCGCAAACTTTTTCCTTTTGTCATCTGAAGAATTCAATATTGTCTTCACAATAGACGCCCAGCTTGGGTATATGCCGTCACATAAATAATACCCATGCTTATATTTTACGCCATTGAGCCAAAAAGAATCATCAGGGTCGGTGCCTTTAATCATGGGGTCAAAAATATGAGATCTTGCAAGAACATTTAAGTCGTTACACGAACCTGCAACGCCAAAAAAAGCATGCCAAATCCAAAGATCTTGTGAGCAAGCGGTTTCAAGAATAAGTGATGGTTCTCCTACGTCACCCCGAGTAAATTGACCTTTCCATGCGGTGGGGCAATTACGCCATGGCCAATGCGTACAATCAAGACTTCCTAGCATGCCAGGAAAGCCGTGTTTCTCTGCATGGTGCGCGTAGAGCTTTTCGATGTCGCTTTTTCTTGGCGTACGCATATAAACCTTGCTATATAACTTCACGACATCTTCTCAAAACTGGTACAAACATTCCCGACTCATTCTATCAGACATCCTTAAATACTCATCCCATGAATCACTAGCAGTGTCGTGTGCTAATTGACGAATTGCAGACGTGCATTTTTGTAGGGTCGTAAAACCCCGTTTCCCTCTACCATCGTATCTTAGTGTAAAAAATTCATCGTAATTAGCTAAATCATCGGCAATTTGTTCGAACAATCTTCTACTCATTCGGAAACGACGCTTAAACTGTTCGTCAGTGTAAACACAGTCTTCATCAAAATAGTCGGCCACCAAACGTTCATGTGCACCTTTAAAAAATATAAAAGTTAGATTTATAATTTTTTTTCAAACATGTTATAAAAAATATAAAACATATTAAAAAAAAAACATTTTAACAAAAAAATAAAACATACCCTCACGATCTCTATCAAGCGCCACGCTCCGTGTCAATGGTACCGAAGACGCTTCACTATCGCTTTCGTCTTCCACCTTGGCTAGAATTTTTGCTGTTTCCATCATCGCACCAACGTAAAAGTTTATCACGGTTTGTTCCTCCTCTTCCAACGAACTCATGGTATAACAAATTGGATTTTTATAAATTTGGTGGATAAAAATATGGTTGTGTGTAAAAATGTAGGGTATGGAAGAATATGTTATATAGGTAAATGGTTGATTTTTTTTTAATTTAAACGGCTATATTTTAAGGTGGGGCCACCTCCAACGTTCAAAAATTCCAGCCAATTGCTGGTCTCGGTACCAACGGGCAAATATCCCTGTTTTCCCCGAAAAAAATAATGGGGGGGGGGTGTTCAAGGTCGGGGCCGAAGACACATCACCTCCCCGATCCTTCTCCCTGCATGCACACCAAATAGTCTAAGAGAAGGACAAGGAACGGCACTTTTGATTCATTATTGTATAATTTATTTAGTAGTTATGATATTATCACTTAATTATGATATTTTCATTCTATGAGAAGCTATTTGTTTTGGAATTGCAGGCTATGATCATGTCGGTTGGTTCTCACCCTCAATCATACATGATCGGGTTATTTGAGAGTCACGTCGGTGTCTCACGCCGGTGCTCACACAGCCACAACGGACAGTCTCAGATTAAAAACGAGACTAGAAAAGCTGAACTAGACATTTAGGCTTTGTTATCCTATGCGAAAAGTGAATGTTTTGTTTTATCCATATGGTATTTGAGAGTTGGGTCATATTTATCCATTAAAATAAAGCCACAACACACTTTACAAGTGGACGGCTGGTAAGCGCGCAACAAGCTGCACCACCACCCCCTTTTGGATAGCAAAACCTACTATATTAAAAATAAAACTTCGGTCCCTGGCTGTTGAGCAATTACTATGTGTCACCTTTTGCACCCGATCTAGAAACCGGATGGCTTCGGGGGCAAGACCCCCAAAGGTATCAAAAGCGAAGGGTACGAAGACATGCTGGTTTTCCAGGCAGGCGTTTTTCATGTTTAGCGAGTTTTTCATTGATTCAGCTTTCAAGACTGCTTGCCCTGCTACGAACCCTATATCCCGAAACCCCACCAGAGGGGACACTGATATACATTAAAATATACATATATAAGTCCCCGATTAAACTCCTAAATTGCGCATTTTTGACCGTTTCTGCATGAATTCAGTACTTAATTGCTTTATATTGTTTTTGCAGGTCTTAAACGGCGCCCCCAAGACGAAGTTGAAGAAAACGGGTGAAATCTGGACGAAACGGACATTTCCTGCATATTCAGAAGCTACTGATAAACGTGCACGACCGTGCAACAATTGTGCACATTTTTGAAGACCTGCTTGACTCGGCAACACCATGATGCACTGCTAGTGCACGAGCTCGTGCAAGGATAACACTGATCTGCACGGCCGTGCGAATCAAGTGCACGGCCGTGCAGGCTCATTTAGCTCGTGTGCTCTGCCAGTGCAACATCGTACTCGGCAACTTCATAATCTGCACGACCGTGCAACCCTTGTGCACGACCGTGCACCTTTATCAGATATTATTCAACCCAATTGGTCCACTTATCTGACATATAAGCTTACGTCACGATAAAAAGAAAATGCACGGTCGTGCACTTTACTTGCACGACCATGCAACTTCACGAAAATTCTATAAAACAGGGCATAAGCTACTGAGCAGATTATTGGGTATTTTTTGACGATTCTGGGGCGATTTCTGGAGCTGAAGATTTGCTGTGAAGGTGAATAACAAGCTTGGGAGGTGATCCGAATCCATTATCATCATCCAATCCATCACATTTAGCATTTTATAGTTTGATCTTTAAACTTGAATCTTGTTCAAATCATGTTGTTTCAGCTTATATGTGATGATTATCTATTGTATTGTAACCTACGGGTAAAAACAAGTAATCTTTAGTAGTTAAAACAATCGTTTGTATGTTAATCATGTTTTGTATGATTTTGGTGTTTTTCATGTTTGAATATTGATGATCATATTGCAACAATGTTTCGTTGTTGTTGGATTTCTGGTTATGTTCGTATGACTTTGATGATTATTGTGTTGTGTTAGTCGGATACATGTTGAAAAACCGTCTGGTTAATCGATCTGTAGTAGAGTAGTTGACTTGTTAATATGTTTACACTATGAAACTGGAAACGGGTTTGGTTTGGTTAAAGTCAGGCGAATAATGATTAGAAATGCTTATTGGCACGTAAAAGGGTTTAAAAAGCTTAATGGTGTTGTTACTGATCTTTGACACGGTTGTTGATCTTTGTGAGTTATTTTTGGTGAAAATGGCGATCTTAGTAGATTTGTGTTCAAAGTTGGTAAAATGGAATAGTTTGTGATATGCTCTACTTTATGCTAGCCACGGTGGTTGTATTGTGTATTCGGTATTGCTTTCCTTGATTTGTGAGGTTAGAAAAATCTTAGCAGATGACTAACTTATCTTTAGAAGATTTGCATGAGATTATATCAACTACTCGCTAATGAACAATTTGAGGTGGTTAACGTGTGTTATCGTGTTAGCTTTCCGTATAGTTGTCATGTTAGGATTCCCGAAAAGGATACTGATTGTCTGAAAATGGGAATGTTGATCTCACACCTTTTTAACATGTGTTATGTAGTTGACATGCTAGGATTGTTATTATAGTGTATATATATATATATATATATATATATATATATATTGTATTTGGATTCTTACTTATGTTAATTTAGAGTTTTAGAATTAATCTAGTTTTAAACAACTTCTTACTATCGTTTACTGGTAAGTCGGGGATAGAGTTTAAGTACTATTGCATCCGCTCGCATCCGTGGATCGATATCTGGTTCTTATCTGAGCTTACTACATATATGATAGGGTATACTTGTGTAACAACCCAGAGTGGACCCCAAATTTTTTTCGCTTTTATTTAATTAAAACCAATAAATAATACGATTAGGTGCGAAACCAAAAACTGAACCATTAAATATTAAATATATTAAGTATTATTAGAATACACAGTACGGGACCGAACTAATACGCGTTACGAACCGAAACCCAAACCCAAAACCGAAGTGATGAGTCAACAAGGGACGACACACGTCCTCCTCTCCTTGTCTTGCCAAACCATTCACAAAACCATTTACTGGTTTTGTGAAAACCATCTTCAAATCCTCCCATATAAAAACCCCTTCCTTTCTTAACATAAAATACACACACATCTTGCTATCTTTTAAAGAGAGAGAGGTCTGAGAGTTAGAGACCTTGTCTCCGGCGGAGCCGACTCCCAACAACACAACCACAACCCCCTTACACTACCATCTTAGCAGAGAGTAGAGAGAGAGAGAGAGAGCGATTGGAGACAGAGAGGAGCTCGAGAGAGGGAGGATGACCGAGAGAGAAGGTACGTGGCCACGGCCTCTGGCCGTCCGATTCTATTAGCAAGGAGGAGTCACCGATAGATTATCCATCACACGAAGACAGATCAGGGTTGAAATGATAGACATGGCGGCCTTACCATCGGACAACAAGGTATGAAGTCAAACCACTCCTCTCTCTTCACTATTAGTCTGTGAGATGTGATGATGGTGATATCAACTGTTACAGGGGCCACGGTGGGAACGAAGGGGTTGATGGTAAAGGGGTGTCACAGTTATTGACTGATGAGGTGGGTTTCGTACAGTGGCTACAGTGACGGTGATGGTGACGGGAGGTTGTTCAGGTGATTATGCTGGTTGTTACGGTGGTGGTCCATGTCAGAGGGTTATGGTTACGGTTAGGATGTTGGTGCAAGGTTCGGGTCAGAGGACGGGTCAACCCGAAGGTCAACAGAAGTCAATCTAGTCGAACATTAGTTAACAAGAGCCGAGACACGAAGGTGTGGTATACTCGAACCCGAAATTCGTTAGCTATATAAACTAGTATACTGGCCCGCGCTATGCCGCGGGTATCATTTAAGCTCTTTTGAGGAGCACAATCTAACCCTACCTTCCTTAAACACTCATTATATTTGGGTATTATTGTTATTATTATCAAATTTGTTCGGACGAGTTGGCGCAAAAGAGAGATGCGTGAAATTACTTAATTTGCATCAACAAACCCATTATTTGTAGGAAAGAAAGGTAAATCAATATCAAAGTCATAAAGAGTACCTGTATCATTTCCAATTTTCATATAGCTAAGCTAATTTGGGGTAACTAAATTTTGTTAAACCATTAACTCCGGAAAACAGACAAGCAAACAATCTGGATACAAATCGATGATGAATAAATGGATAGGGGGAAGCAATAATAACCATGAATTCAAAAATAAATCAGCAAAACCGATCTTATCAACCAAAACTCAATTTCAAACAACGTATTATTGATAGTTTACATGTCTCAAACCAAAGAGAGAAACTACCTTTCACTGAGAGTAAACAAGTAACTCGGAGTGTAAGCCTTAGCAAACTGAATCGGACGTAACACAAAAACCCCATCCTTTATTGAGAAACTGAAGTGGAAATAATGCTAATTAATATTGTTGTATTATCAAAATTTTATTTTTGAAGAAAGTTCCCTGAAAGCAAACATGATTTAAAAAGTAAGCAAAATTCAGTGCTTCTGCAATCTTGTAATCGTAAATAAGAAACAAAGAAAAAACTAATATGAAGCTCTAGTAGAAAATTGAATCTTTGTTCTTAATAACCTACTATACTACAACCTTGTAAAATAAACCCAAACGTTCTAAATTGTCATTTCTTATGACCTATACTGCCTGCTGGGACCATCTGGGCAATAGGCAATTTTTCAGTAGGCCTATACAGGAGCAATTAAAAAGGACTAAATATCAATTATTATGTGTTCAATGCATATATGGTGTTTTGGGACCTGGGTGTGTTGAATTTGGTTGTAGTGAACGGAGACAACAAGACGAGGGCTTGTATGGGTTGTGTACTGAGTCAAAACAAGCTTCGGTCACTTTTAGTATGAGTAAACATGTGCCCGTTTGTGTTGCCATGCATACACTTTTCTTAATCTGTTTTGTAAATGTTCATGCCTAATTAGCAAAAAATAAAAAATAAAAACACTCAACTTGATGGATCAGTCACTTATATATTTGAGATACCATATCAGTGGAGTCATTATATCAAATAGAGGTGGCAACACGGGCGGTCAAAGCAAGTTGAGCGAACACATTTTTATTCGTTTTTAAAATATATAAATGTGATTACAAAAACTATTCTACAAAAAAAAATATCTAACTTTTTACTCAAAGAAAAAAGCCATTTCAATGCAGTTGAATACACTTCAAAATTCATATGACTTTCAACCCATTTGACCTTATTTGTTTTTAGTTAATAGTTTACCTTAACCATTTGACCTTATTTTTTTTTGAGAAATGACTGCATTAAAAAGAGAAAAAAATCACTTACCCCTATGTTATCTTCACATTCCTCATTGTCTAAGGAAATATGCGAAATAAGGAATAAAGCATTAAAAACTAATAATAATATGTTAAACAAATATGTACATGAAATACACTAAGAAAATACATCATATATCAGTGATTTTAACAGAGTAAAAACTAATCAAGTATGATGGCTGATCCCCATCAATATGATATAATACTTATAGCGTAAGCCATGTACAGGGCATTAAATTAGTTTACACCATTTTCATGTTAATAAGTAATTTGGTGATTGTGAGGGATAAAATCAACAAACAAAAAAATATGGTGGTAGCTACATACCAAATGAACACGTGGATTCATAGCAACGATAACTTCCTTTAAAGCCCCTGATCTGATGATACTAAGCACTTCTATATCCTCGGTGAATCTGAAAAGCATAAAATCCACCGGATCTACTCAATTTACCACATGTACAAGCGCACATAGAAAATAAGGTAAAATACAAAACAAAGTTAATAGGAAACGGGAGAATTCGAGGTGAGATTTTAACAGATATTGAGGCTAGTTAACAAATCTACAATCACAAGCATAATAATTTTCTCCTTTTCAAAGTCTCTATCGATCGGCAGTTAAGAATCGACAGCCATGAAGCTTTAGAAGATTAAAATTTTCCAACTTCGAACAACGATTATAAAAAAATGAAGCATACACAAATATAACTTATAAAAATTATAATGACTTCAAAACGGGGCATGTTACACTTTTATCTCCTATTGTCTTTTGCGTTGTGTAGTGATGCAAGTTACTTGTTTTGTTCTATTGTTTGCTTAGTGTGAAAAGGGCTCATTTTTATCCACTAAAAGCCAACTGGGTGTGCTCTTTTACTTCAAAGTTTCGGGCTTTATTGAACCTTAACAACATCAAGAAAAGGGTTTATGTTCAAAGAGCCAAAATTGCATGAAGACTAACCTAAACTTCCCTAATTAACAATTTTATGATTTCACTTACACAAATACAATGCCTGCTTGATAATTTATGTTATTAGTTTAAATTAAATGATTCTAACCCATTTAAAAGCTCAATTGTGAAAGAAAATGTTCTCTCCTTTCTTAACATATCATTTTTTTCCCAATAGACCCACTATTTTCTATCAAATAACATAAATAAGTTTATTAAATTCATATGAATAATGTATTATGATTTTCATTTTTAGGGAGAAGTTTGCATCATGTAAGAAATCGTCAACCATTAAGTTATAGAAGATTAAAAATTTTCCAACTTCCAGAAATGATCATTAAAAACCAAAGCATACACAAATATAATTTATAAAAAATGTTTATATAGTTGGAAGTTCCATTATATCTTGATTTCGACCCACCCCTAATTTAGATCCATTTTGAGTTCTTTTGTTGAACCAACCCGAGATTCAATCAATTGAACTTTACCTATCAGATTTAGATTATTTCATGTATAAGCTCCTTCATGAGGGTTTCATATCGAGAGGCAATAGCAACAAACACTAAAGCAAATGATAAATTATAGAGAGACTAACCATAGGCTGCCCTTGTGTAGAAGTCTTAAGCAGATACAACAGAAGCTGAAATCAAGAGAAAAAAACAAATAAATCAAGGGGATAGTAATATACAACACAAGGGAAAAAAACTATTAGATCAAAATCTAACCCTAAATCCATCAAAAACCATAATTGTTACAAATAATAAAAATAAAAAATGAATCTAGCCAAGAAATCGAACATCAAACCTTTGTTAAAAAACAAAATGCTTGATGAAATTCCAGCATTCCATTCAGTTTTAATCTTCACTCGGATAATCCAAAATCAATGACCTAACTAAATGTCATAGTCATGAAACTAAATGATAAAAACGGTTGAATTGATGAAATGGCAAACACCAGGGAATTTATTGGGTTACCTTTATTACAACCTTTGATCTCCAAACGTGGGAATAAAATGGGTGAAATGTGGAAAACCAAGAAGGAAAACGAATCATTCGATCATTGAATGAGTTTAATTCATGGTGCATTCAATTGAGCCATCTATTACAAGGATGGAGGGTACTAAAGGAATCACACTTTACATGTTAACTAAAAACAAAATATAAAATTACTCTAATAACCTTGTAAGTGTCTTAATGTACACCTAAGTGACTAATTTACCCCTATCAAACAAGCTTTATTAAATTGTATATGTAGCAACAAAACTTGTACCCATGTCAAAATTCCAATATGGTACATCACTCCTCCTTTATAATGTACTAGTGGGTTTACCCGCGCGTTGCTGCGGGATCCAAATACAACTTGCACTACAATAATGTGATTATGTATAAAGCGAAAAATGCAAATCTAATAGTACACCTAAGTACCCAACGTTGTGTTTCAAATGAGTCCTTCTGAAATAAATACTTAGCCACTTGTAGGGTGACTAAGTTGATGTACTAATTCCCATGATCCACTAAAAACGCCTATTCTTAAGAGATTTTTTGGCATGCTTATATCTCCCCTTGCAACTCATTCCCATACCGGATATTAACCAACACAAGACACAATGTTTAAAGAAAAATGAAGAATGATAGCAAGTATATGTCATATATAAAACACATGTTTGTCTCTTGAGTCAACTTTTTGTTCTCTTTTCATCTTTCCCTAGAAGTAGTATCTAGAGACCCATCATTTGTTGGTTCTCTTTCAACATTCTATAGTTCAAGAAACACAAATTTATCAAACTCACACACATTAACAAGATCAAGATCGTTTTTATTTAATAGTTCAAGAAACACACATTCATCAAACTCACACATTAACGGGTGTAGAAGCTCGAAAAGACACATTACAATATGTCACGAACACATGTTTGGATAAATGTGTTTGTAGACTCGACATGAAAATTATCGAACTTCTTTACTAAACTATGTCAAAACATAAGCCAAAGATAGTATAACAGATTTGGGAATGAAAAATAAATCTTTAACATACATTTGGACCCAAACAGAAGCATGAATAACATTTATAAGTTTTTTCCATAAATGGATTCCGGTAAACTGGAATATGAAGCACTTATGTTCAACTTCCGATTAAAATAAAAATGTGAATTGAAATTTGTGAAATTACAAAAAAGAAGAAAAAAAGATTCAAAAACAGTTTAATTACCTTAGTATTTTAGCATCACCAATTACCATTCAACACCGTTGCCTGTTATTGTAAGAAATCTTAACACTATAATGTATAATGAGTAAATTCAGAAGAATGTATAAACGAGCAGAGTGTGAAAAGGCTAAAAGAATGGATTTGTACAATGACCTTTTCAATCCAATCTAGAATTGGGTTTTATAGAGTTTTATGAATTTCAACATTAAATTGGGTTTAAGAGGTTGTTTGGGATTGCGTTTTGAATCTGATTTTTAGATTATTGCGTTTTGAAAACGCAAATAATCAGTTTTTAGTGTTTGGATTGCGTTTTGAAAATGCAGATAATCAGTTTTTTAGGCTACCAAAACGCAATAATCTATAAGCAGCTCCACCCCTGCCTTTCCAAAACGCATAATCTATTTTGAATAATCAATCCCAAACACCCCATAATTAGATTTTATGAAGGTGGTTACATCTTAAGAGGGGGATACTAACTCTTTGTTTCCTTCTAATAAACACATTAAAAACAATTCTTCAAGACAATTCAATGGATAATCTATTAGTATGGTCATGAGGGTAGGATTGGAATGGAATTTTAAGTTGTGAGTGAGATAATGATGGTAAAATTACAAACATACCCTCCTAAGTGTCTTAATTGTCACAACTATGCCCATAATACCCTTAAATTTCTTGTTTAAATGTGTTGTAAATGTTGCTTCTTAAGTTGTATGGAAATGAAAATGACCATGTTGTACATCACTCTTCCTTAATAAGATAATTATAGATTATAGATTATAGATATAGAATATAGATTATAAATTATAACCATTATATTTTACTAGTGGGAATACCCGCGCATTGCTGCGGGTGTCCCAACTGACATCATATTCAATTATGATACATATTACGAATTATAACCCATTCCGGGTTTAACATTTTGCTCATTTAGCGAAAAATAACCATAGAAGTTTTTGTTCTGCATGAAACCCGTATGATGCTGCAGGGGGAAAATTTTATAACGTGAGACAATAAGCTACAGCGTGAAACACTGGATTTTTACTATGTTCTTGTAAAGTAAATAATACGCATCTACATAATTTTGCTCGTTCCTATAGTCTTCTCAACTCATAAAAAATCAAACCAACTCAATTTTTATTCAGCGTTTAATAATTAACTAAAAATCAACATAAAATTACCATCGGTTCAAAAACCAAACCAAAAAAAGTGAAATGTGACCCTTGGTGAGGCTTTTTTTTTCTCTTCTTTTATAGCCACTTCATCAACTATGTTTCTTTTTGAAAAACGATAGGGTAGTGTTGTTGGGAATCATGGTATCGTATACACAGCGGAAGCGGTTTATATATTTAACAAAAAACGGAATATATATACAATATATATAATAGTCGATTTTATATATAAATTGTTAATTAATTTTATTAATCCGATTAATAAAATATTCCCAATCAGGATCTCAGTTAGACGCGTATAAACAAATAAATAATAAACAACCATAGGGGGTTTAGTAATCAACCTTTGACGACTACACGGAATTGTAACACGCGGGTTACAATGAATCCTCGCTAGTAGGAAGTTCACAACCGAGCACGAACCAACCGGGAAACAACACTTGCAAAAGGAAGGTGGTGGCTTGTGGTGGTTGATGGCCGAACAAAAAAGAAGAAGGCGGCGGCCTTTTTTTCTTTGGTGGCGGCCGCAAAAAGCCAAGAAGAGGAGGCAAGGGTTTGTTGTTTTATCAAAAGTGTTCCTTAGGGTTTACTCCTTAACCCTCCTTTTATAAGACAACAACTTGCAATAAACCCCCTTGCTAAATATCTTAATACTCCTTAATATTAATCTTATTAACATTAAGTCCCTCAAGATACTCCTTAATATTAATCTTATTAATATTAAATCCCTCAAGACTAAAACAATTATTATTTCATAAATAATAATCCACCAACGCGTGAACTTATCTGATTCGTGTACCAACGTGTAACTCTTCGGATCGTACCGGTTCGGGTTACGTTGATCTCGACTTTTAATTACATCGGACATCCTATATATCCAACAATCTCCCACTTGGACGATTTTAATTAAATGAGTCAACGTGCGCAGAGTTGGACGCCTAGCTGCATCGCATTGCACCCAAACCAGTATGACACTTTACAGTCGTCAACTAGTTCTTTGAGTTCAAGTAACGCTTTACTTAACCAAATACTATAGCCCTGATAATTATATCAATAAGTCCCTTCTGTATAGACATCCGTTGATCATAAGACATGGATCATTCATTCTTATATAGTGATCAACTATTCTCTATTCTCGTCTCTAATTCAAAGTGGTCTAACGAACTACCTTAGTCCGAGTGTGGCCACGCGTTTATACCAGTTTGAGTTTTACGAGGGCGCCAGAATGTCTAGGCTTCTAATCCCATAGAAGTACAGAATTCCATCAGCGTCATACAACTCCCACTTAATCTCGAATTTCTCCCAACGCTACCTTTATAGCTACCCATGTTTCAGGATAGTGTAAGATAACATCAAAGATAGTCCTTGATCAATGTAGTTTAATATGTGCCTTAGGAAAAAGGACAGATTGAACATATCAATATCAAAACATCTCATGACATAGATCCATGGAGATCGTTTTGAAGCGAGTTACATCCAATATTATTCCCTAATAATATCTGTGAATTATGATCCTCAAACCCTTGAGCTATTCATCTCATGAATACAACCATCCCAATCCACAATAGTCTTACATTCAAATTCATTCCCATGTAATTTGATCGACTACGGACATTTAGAATACTTTTATTCAAGGATTTAAACATACGAATAAATGAACACAGTTAATAAATATTAAATTTGCATTTAACCCATTAAATCAAATAAACATTCAACATAACTGTCATAGTTCAAAATAAAACATCAATACTAATTTCAGATCATGCCCATTGTCTAACAACTCTAAGCCCTATATTTCCAGCATGCTCCTCATGTCTAGCATGAGGTAAAGGCTTAGTAAAGGGGTCAGCCAGATTTAGATCTGTATGAACTTTGTTCATCATGACGTCTCCACGCTCCACTATTTCTCTAATGTACTGGAACTTTCTGAGTATATGCCTTGCGGTCTGATGTGACCTTGGTTCCTTTGCAAGAGCAATGGCACCAGTGTTGTCACACAGTATCTCGATTGGTTTCTTTATGCTAGGCACAACATCGAGATCAGTAATGAACTTCTTCATCCAAGCAGCCTCCTTTGCAGCATCCGATGCAGCAATGTATTCTGATTCACAGGTGGATTGAGCAACCACACTTTGCTTAGAGCTCTTCCAAGTAACAGCCCCACCATTCAGAATGAAAACATATCCCGTTTGTGATCTTGAGTCATCACGATCAGTCTGGAAGCTTGCATCAGTATAACACTTAACTGACAGCTCCTCATCCAGTCCTCCATATATTAAGAACATGTCCTTAGTCCTTCTCAAGTACTTAAGAATGTTCTTCACTGCAGCCCAGTGACTCTCTCCTGGATTCTGTTGATATCTACTCGTCATGCTAAGAGCATACGAGACATCAGGTCTAGTACATAACATGGCATACATGATGGAACCAATCGCAGAAGCATATGGAACACCTTCCATTTTCTTCTTTTCCTCTACAGTATTTGCACACTGCTTGTTATCAAGAATGGTTCCATGTGCCATGGGCAAGAGCCCCCTTTTTGAGTCTTGCATTGAGAAGCGTCGTAAGACCTTATCAATATATGTACTTTGACTCAAACCCAATAACTGCTTTGATCTATCTCTATAAATCTTTATTCCCAGAATATAAGCGGCTTCACCAAGATCTTTCATTGCGAAACATTTACCCAACCAGGTCTTAACATCTTTAAGCATAGGGATATTGTTTCCAATGATTAGTATGTCATCTACATACAGTATAAGAAAAGTAATATAGCTCCCACTAGACTTCTTGTAAACACACGGTTCATCTTCGTTCTTGATAAAACCAAACTCTTTGATTTTCTGATTAAAACGGAGATTCCAACTGCGAGATGCTTGCTTTAATCCATAGATGGATTTATTCAGCTTGCACACCTTATTAGGATTCTTCGGATCGACAAAACCTTCAGGTTGAACCATATAGACATCTTCCAGTAAGTGTCCATTAAGGAACGCGGTTTTGACATCCATCTGCCATATCTCATAGTCATAATATGCAGCAATGGCAAGTAGAATTCTAATAGACTTAAGCATGGCCACTGGCGAGAAAGTTTCCTCATAGTCAATTCCTTGAGTCTGAGTAAAACCTTTCGCTACAAGCCTTGCTTTGTAGGTTTGCACATTCCCATCCATGTTAGTCTTCTTCTTGAAGATCCATTTGTTTCCCACAGTCCGACATTCGGTAGGAAGATCAACCAATTCCCAGACTTGGTTATCATACATGGATTGCATCTCTGCATTCATGGCTTCTTGCCATTTCTTGGATTCTGAATCCAAGATTGCAGATTTGTAAGTAGTAGGCTCAGCTTCATCAATCATGAAGATATCGTCATACCTTACCGGTGCACGACGATCCCTAATACTTTTCCGAACACTTGGTGTTTCTGTTGTTTCTTGAGTCCTCTCAGGCTCAACTTCAACAACTGGATCAGTTACATCTGGTTCTGTCTGAACAGCTGGTTCAGTCACTTGTGATTCTCGAATTTCTTCAAGATCCACATAGTTATCTCCAATCCCTCGCACCAGAAGCTCTTCCTCTAAGAAAGTGCCTCTGCATTTGGTGAAAATCTTATTTTCAGTGGGGTGGTAGAACATGTAACCGATCTTCTTACCGTATCCAATGAAAACCACTTTTTCGCCTCTGGGATCTAGTTTATCCGAAGATTCTAGAGTGACATAAGCATTACATCCCCAGACTTTAAGGTAGGATACATGAGGTTTCTTTCCATGCCATATCTCATAAGGCGTTTTAGTAACCTTTTTCGTCCGAGCTATATTCACAAGTCTTGCGGCGGTCTCCAAAGCATAACTCCAAAAGGATTTTGGAAGGTTTGTTTGACACATCATTGATCGAATCTGTAACACCCCAACCGATGGCGGAATCATCGAGGTGCCACGTAGTGACGATTGTTCAAAAGCTCATGGTACTAAAATGTAAATATTATTGAATAATCAAAATTGTCTTACATGGAAATGGAAAATACATTGTCTAAATGAAATGTAAATATTGAAATAACTGGATTAAAATAAGCACTAAATGTTCCTTGCTAAAGCACTAGATCAAACTGCACCTGAAACATGTACAAATAGATTTGGTCAACATATGAAATGTTGGTGAGCATTCCTAGATTTGATATATATAGTAGGTTAAAAAGTTATACAATTCAAGTGCAAGCTACAGTGCAAATATGTAAACTATGTATCAAACAAATGAGCGAAATCAACCATGTGACTGTATAATGTACTGTATGAACGGTGGTGTACTCATCCAATAAATGGGTGATAACTTAACAATGGCCACGGATTCTCCGATGAAAAAGGGGGAGAATCAATCTAGGCAGGTTGTCAATCCAAATAGCGTTATCCAATGTTAAGGTCGGCTTGTACCATGTTAATGATTTCACTAAGTACAAATGTAATCCACATGTAATGTCTAAGCATAAAGCACGTTGTAAGCAATTGCACATAGTACTAGAATTGTATTTTGAAAATGTAAACTTGTATTTGTAATTTGTAATAGTGTACATGTAACACCCCAAAAATGTATAAAAGCAAAAAGGGGTAGGAATACTCACAGTTCACGTAATAACTTGAATTTGAACTTGGACAACGAAATATGAATTGAGATTACTCCCAAATGATTAACCTAAAGTAATTGATAATGTGTAAGTGAAATAACTCTAGGATACATGTATTTCTAGGGCTTCGAATTGGGGATAAGTATTTATTTGGTTAATAAATTAAACGTTATATAATTAAGAGAAATTTGGTAATTAAATAGACAAAAGTCTTTGAGTAAACTTTAAATCAAATATGGTCACAATATAAAGTTTTAAATGTGAAAATAATTTTTATAAAATTATTTTCTTGAAAATAGTATATTTAATCTATTTATTTCAATTTGTCAAAATATAACTTTAATATTTAAAAATGTTAAAATTAAAGAAATTTTAGATTAAAAATTGTATTTCTGTTCTAAATGGATAGAAATAATTTATGTAAAATTTTGGTGCAAAAATATTGTAAAATGAATTTATTATGAATTATTTAATTGTTAAAACTAACAAAAATTGATTAAAAATATAAAATAAATGATTTTACTGAATTAAAAATTATTTCAGTAAAGTTTATCTTTATAAAAAGTTAGGATAATTTTTGAAGAATTTAATAAAATTGTTTTGATATATAAATGGATTTTTATAAATAAAATAGAATAAACTTGATTTATTTATTATATATATTAAATAAATAAATTTTTGAAAACTAAAAATTGGATGTTGAACTTTTATCTCAGATCAACATGATATAATTTTTGTAGAATTTATAAAAGGGTTTTGGTATTTTAAAATGAATTTTGAATATACAAATGATTATATATATAAGTTAAACAAAAAGAAAAAAGAATGGTGTTGCTAAGACTCGAACCTGGCCATCTGGCCGGTTCAAGTCTTTGTGAAAGAAGGCCAACCAACTGGTCTGATGATCAGTTGGTGTTGAATGTTGTTTTGAAATAATTAAATACACATAGTAGCAGAACCATTATCCCCAATTTCATACACATGAACCCTAGTTCTAGCAATAATCTGTTACACACATCAATAGCCCAATTGATCTTAGGGCTTTTGATGTGTGCACGCCGGTGATCAAAACCCACATAAAAGATTAGACTTACAGTGTAGAAACGAGTACGATTGAGTGGTCAACTCTAAAAGTCAAAATGCGAAGAACATAACTAAGACAGAAGATTTTAAGTAAAATTGGGGATGGAGAAAGAGATAATGGCGAGTGATAATGGTTAGGGGCTGTTCAATTTATAGTGTAGTAGCTTGGTGTTCGTTTTGGTAAGTTTTGACCCGTTTAATAACATACGCGTATTCTTAATAAATTAGTCAATGATTGATTGCAAATTGACATGTAATTGAATCGTATAGGACCGGTAATTATGTAATTTACCATGTATGTGTGTGTGATTGAGAAAAAAAAAAGTTTGAAAAGAAAGAAGAAGAAAAAAAAAAATATACTTACTGCTGCTGCTGAATCGTGAATCAGGGAGAAGAAGGAGGGCCAAATTTATAAGAGGTTAAATATAAATTAAGTTGAGATTAACCAACTAAAGGGTTGTGGCCCAGCTGGTTCGTGCATTTGCTCGTGTGTGTGGTGACTCGGGTTCGAGACCCGGGTGGAACAAAATCCCCCTTTTTTTTTTTATTTAAACAGGAAAGGGGAGGGAATGGGCCTGCTGTCTAGTGGGCTTCTGAATGGGGTTTGGGCTCAGAATTATAAGGGTTTGGGCTGGGATGGTTTGGGTAAACAATCACAATTCAAAGTATCTAGTATATGTTAAAATTATTATTATTATTATTATTATTATTATTATTATTATTATAAATCTATATATATATATATATATATATATATATATATATGAAAAAGTGACGGATGTCACAGCATCCCCTACTTTTAGAAACTTCGTCCCGAAGTTATTGGAAACATAGGGTTATGGATGCTTGGGTAAAAAAAAATTAAGATAACTGTGGTTTGGAAAATTCGATTGATTTGGGTAAGAGGTTTGATAGGTGTGAGTTAAGGATTGGATTAGGTTCGTCTCGAAAGGGTAAAGAGAGTAAGAATCTAGTAAATCACTACTTCAAGTTTTAGGACTCCTAAAATAAATGCATGAGTTGATTGACTATAAAAAGACTAGATGAACTACCAAGTAAACAGAGTTTGTTCCTGATTCGACTCCCAGTCTCACCTTCAATGCATCATTAGTGTTTGTATACAGGGTGTACCGCAGCTAACCCACCACACCTTTGATACCTTGAAACCGTACTGGATGCCTACCAAAAACTCTAATAGAATTTCACACTACCCTAACGCACCTGTAAATTCATGATTACGTTCCGGACCGGAACCATCAATTTACCTTACATTAGGGTTTTGTGTCCTTCTATGACCCCACCGATTGTTGAGCAGGTTCGATAGCCTCCACCAGCCGTGGAGTAGGTTGTAGGACCTCTCCCGACTGTTTTGAAAAGGCATAGCGACCTCTACCAATCGTTGAGTATGTTTAATAGCCTCCACCAGTCGTGGAGCAGGTTGTAGGGCCTCTCCCGACTGTTGAAAAAAAGGCATGATGACCTCTATTAGGTGCAGCAATTATTATTCACATAGATTGCAATTTGATAACATGTTTATGCAAGCAAGTTTGTAAGTACTACAACCCTTAAGTGTAAGTGTTATCATGAATAATTAAATGTTTACGAGTATCATGAATAATTAGATGTTCAATGCATAGTCAAATTAAGGGAAAAATCTAGTTTCATGTAATAATCAATGATGTTTTCTTAGAAAAGCATCTGTAAGATCAAGTATCAAGTCCAAACGTTTCAAATAAGGTAGAGTCTTGTATGATTAAAATGAACGTAATCAATATAATAAATTTCCAATCGGTGTTAATACACAATAATACGCAAGGAAATTTCTAGATGTTGTATGCTAATGAGTGCGACAAAGTTGGGTATAAAATGATAATAGAATCAAGAAAATGAAAACACGGGTATTGGATTTCTCGAGTCTTGGGAAGATTTCATCCATGGCTTAACCAGTGGGATTAACGTCATCCTGATCGTCTGCTTCGTTGATATTGTTATTGAAAGCTTGTCCATGTGCCACCAGGTTTATATTGTTCAATTTGGGACATTGGGGTAGTAAGTGGTTAGGGTCTCTACAATGATAACATGCCCGACCGTTAGTAATCTGTAGTGGTCCCTGGGCAGCTGTTCGATGATTATCTTGCGTCCAATCTGTTACACGACAAGTGGTGACAAAGTGTCCAAACCTCCCACATCTAGTGCATTGACGACATGGAAGACTGGCAGGGTGATGATACTTGCAAATGTTGCATTGAGGATGGATTCCCGTGTAGGCTTTCTTGATAGGAGGCTGAGTTACAGGATCCACAACAGTATGGTCCAGGTTATCGCCCATTCGTTTCTTAGAGTTCGAAGCAGTAGTGGCGGCCTTTACAAAAACAGTCTTAGATTGTTCAACAGTATTGGTGGTTTTCTCAGTAGGTGTCTTGGTGCCCTTCCTAACCAAGTTTCCTTTCCGTACGTGTTTGTCTGTTAATATAGCTGCAAGTTGGATGGCTTCTTCTACCGTAGTGGCTTTGCCTCCAGTGACAACGTCTTGAATCAGGTCAGGTAATCCCTCGATATATTTTTCGATTGCTCGAGAGACTGGGGTGACCATGTGTGGAACCAGTATGCTAAGTTCGTGATATCGGGTATTATATGCAAGATTCTCACCACTGTCTTGTTTCAGTCCATGGAACTCTTCCTCTAGTTTCCTGACTTCGTTCCTAGGGCAGAATTTGGCGATCATGAGTCCCTTAACTTCAGCCCAAGATAAAGATAAAGCAACATCAGCTCCTCGATTGCGTTTTTCGCCATTCCACCAGGTTAACGCTCCCTTTTGAAGGACACTGGTAGCATAGCGAACGCGGAGTTCATCAGGACATTCACTGTTCACAAAAGTACTCTCCATGCTTTCAAACCATTGGAGGAGACCAGTAGCACCCTCCTCACCAGTGAATTTTGTGGGGTTGCAGGAGTTAAAGTGTTTGAAAGTGCACCGAAATTGAGTCGTACTTCCTGTGTTGGCACTGTTACTATTCTGGGTTATCTCACTGACAAGGTTTGGGATCACTGCAGCAATTTGCTCGGCGACTAAAGATGCGAGGCGACGATCAGAACGTCGTCCAGAAGCACGAACAGGGCATTGGCTGGCATCACGGAGCATGCGACGAGCAGACATCTACGAGGTAGTCAATGAATAACCATGAGATTAGAAAATGTAAGTGTATAATTGTACAGATGATTATGAAGATGTGATCTTGTAAGCAATCATGATATGCAAAGTATTGTATATGAAACGAGAGTGTATTATTGGAAAAACTTGTACAAAATGCTTGGAGTGTCCTTGTCTAGCTGTAAAGCTCAACAAGAACGTTGACTTTTCAAAGGAATTGGACCCAATGGTGATCAAAGAAGACATGCTTTAGCCTATAAGTGGACACTCACTCCAGGAATCCCCAGGTAAGCATAACAGGTCCGTAAGTGGATTTATGCGCTATGCTTGCCTATGCCAGAAAACCCAGTGTACAGGCGTCCACCCTTCCAGATTGCACGTGTCCTTATCACACTCATTAAAGTTCAACAACTTCGAAGGAGTAACAATAAGAGTAGATATTATATCTAAGAGTGTCTTCATAAAAGGTACTGTTCCCGTTCCATGATGATGTAAACTTTCCACTCTCTGTAGGACTCCATCTCTATGCACCATGATGAAAGATAAGAAGAATAGGGAGAGAGAAGAAGGGAAAGATAGAAGGAGGAAAGTAGGGAGAAATGAGGAGTAGGGTAATTCAGGAAATATTATGCATGCAAGTTGTAGTTCGGTTATAGTCTAGGCCTTTTTATCTAATAACCTAGTTCCCTATAACCATGGCTCTGATACCAATCTGTAACACCCCAACCGATGGCGGAATCATCGAGGTGCCACGTAGTGACGATTGTTCAAAAGCTCATGGTACTAAAATGTAAATATTATTGAATAATCAAAATTGTCTTACATGGAAATGGAAAATACATTGTCTAAATGAAATGTAAATATTGAAATAACTGGATTAAAATAAGCACTAAATGTTCCTTGCTAAAGCACTAGATCAAACTGCACCTGAAACATGTACAAATAGATTTGGTCAACATATGAAATGTTGGTGAGCATTCCTAGATTTGATATATATAGTAGGTTAAAAAGTTATACAATTCAAGTGCAAGCTACAGTGCAAATATGTAAACTATGTATCAAACAAATGAGCGAAATCAACCATGTGACTGTATAATGTACTGTATGAACGGTGGTGTACTCATCCAATAAATGGGTGATAACTTAACAATGGCCACGGATTCTCCGATGAAAAAGGGGGAGAATCAATCTAGGCAGGTTGTCAATCCAAATAGCGTTATCCAATGTTAAGGTCGGCTTGTACCATGTTAATGATTTCACTAAGTACAAATGTAATCCACATGTAATGTCTAAGCATAAAGCACGTTGTAAGCAATTGCACATAGTACTAGAATTGTATTTTGAAAATGTAAACTTGTATTTGTAATTTGTAATAGTGTACATGTAACACCCCAAAAATGTATAAAAGCAAAAAGGGGTAGGAATACTCACAGTTCACGTAATAACTTGAATTTGAACTTGGACAACGAAATATGAATTGAGATTACTCCCAAATGATTAACCTAAAGTAATTGATAATGTGTAAGTGAAATAACTCTAGGATACATGTATTTCTAGGGCTTCGAATTGGGGATAAGTATTTATTTGGTTAATAAATTAAACGTTATATAATTAAGAGAAATTTGGTAATTAAATAGACAAAAGTCTTTGAGTAAACTTTAAATCAAATATGGTCACAATATAAAGTTTTAAATGTGAAAATAATTTTTATAAAATTATTTTCTTGAAAATAGTATATTTAATCTATTTATTTCAATTTGTCAAAATATAACTTTAATATTTAAAAATGTTAAAATTAAAGAAATTTTAGATTAAAAATTGTATTTCTGTTCTAAATGGATAGAAATAATTTATGTAAAATTTTGGTGCAAAAATATTGTAAAATGAATTTATTATGAATTATTTAATTGTTAAAACTAACAAAAATTGATTAAAAATATAAAATAAATGATTTTACTGAATTAAAAATTATTTCAGTAAAGTTTATCTTTATAAAAAGTTAGGATAATTTTTGAAGAATTTAATAAAATTGTTTTGATATATAAATGGATTTTTATAAATAAAATAGAATAAACTTGATTTATTTATTATATATATTAAATAAATAAATTTTTGAAAACTAAAAATTGGATGTTGAACTTTTATCTCAGATCAACATGATATAATTTTTGTAGAATTTATAAAAGGGTTTTGGTATTTTAAAATGAATTTTGAATATACAAATGATTATATATATAAGTTAAACAAAAAGAAAAAAGAATGGTGTTGCTAAGACTCGAACCTGGCCATCTGGCCGGTTCAAGTCTTTGTGAAAGAAGGCCAACCAACTGGTCTGATGATCAGTTGGTGTTGAATGTTGTTTTGAAATAATTAAATACACATAGTAGCAGAACCATTATCCCCAATTTCATACACATGAACCCTAGTTCTAGCAATAATCTGTTACACACATCAATAGCCCAATTGATCTTAGGGCTTTTGATGTGTGCACGCCGGTGATCAAAACCCACATAAAAGATTAGACTTACAGTGTAGAAACGAGTACGATTGAGTGGTCAACTCTAAAAGTCAAAATGCGAAGAACATAACTAAGACAGAAGATTTTAAGTAAAATTGGGGATGGAGAAAGAGATAATGGCGAGTGATAATGGTTAGGGGCTGTTCAATTTATAGTGTAGTAGCTTGGTGTTCGTTTTGGTAAGTTTTGACCCGTTTAATAACATACGCGTATTCTTAATAAATTAGTCAATGATTGATTGCAAATTGACATGTAATTGAATCGTATAGGACCGGTAATTATGTAATTTACCATGTATGTGTGTGTGATTGAGAAAAAAAAAAGTTTGAAAAGAAAGAAGAAGAAAAAAAAAATATACTTACTGCTGCTGCTGAATCGTGAATCAGGGAGAAGAAGGAGGGCCAAATTTATAAGAGGTTAAATATAAATTAAGTTGAGATTAACCAACTAAAGGGTTGTGGCCCAGCTGGTTCGTGCATTTGCTCGTGTGTGTGGTGACTCGGGTTCGAGACCCGGGTGGAACAAAATCCCCCTTTTTTTTTTATTTAAACAGGAAAGGGGAGGGAATGGGCCTGCTGTCTAGTGGGCTTCTGAATGGGGTTTGGGCTCAGAATTATAAGGGTTTGGGCTGGGATGGTTTGGGTAAACAATCACAATTCAAAGTATCTAGTATATGTTAAAATTATTATTATTATTATTATTATTATTATTATTATTATTATTATAAATCTATATATATATATATATATATATATATAATGAAAAAGTGACGGATGTCACAGAATCATATCTAATAGAGTTCGATTTCTCCGCTCAGACACACCATTATGTTGCGGTGTTCCAGGTGGAGTGAGTTGTGAAACTATTCCACAATCCTTTAGATGGTCGATGAATTCCTGACTAAGATATTCACCGCCTCGATCTGATCAAAGCATTTTAATAGTTCTATTTAGCTGATTTTCTACTTCGTTTTGGTATTCCTTGAACTTTTCAAGAGTTTCATGTTTATGCTTCATAAGATAAACATAACCATATCTACTGAAATCATCAGTAAATGTAACAAAGTATCTTTCTCCATGTCTTGACATTGTTTTGAATGGACCACATACATCTGTATGTACAAGTCCTAACAGATCATTAGCTCTTTCTCCAACATTTGAAAAAGGTGCTTTTGTTAACTTTCCACTTAAGCATGATTCGCATTTTCCAAACGACTCCGAACCTTTGGAATCCAGGATTCTTGCGGTTTTGAGTTGTTTAACACGATTCTCACTTATGTGACCAAGTCTACAATGCCACATATACGTATCATTAAAGTCCAACTTATTACGTTTATGAGAGATATTGCATAATATGTTATCGTTTTGGATTTCGTTTTGGATTTCTATCTCATAGATCCCATTGTTAGGTTTTGCATCAAAGTAAAATACATCGTTAAAATAAGCAGAAATAAATTCACCGTTAAAATGATAATCAAAACCTTGTCTACGCAAAGCATGAAATGAAACAATATTTCTAGTCACACTAGGAATGTAATAAACATTGTTCAAAACAAGTTCTAAACCAGAAGGTAGTAAAAGAACATATTCTCCTATTGCCTTCACTGCAACTCTTTGTCCATTGCCAAATGGACCTCCAAGTCACCTTGTTTCAGTTTTCTAATCTTTCTTAGTCCCTGCAAAACATTACAAATGTGGAAACCACATCCTGTGTCAAACACCCATGTTTTGCCAGAAAAAACAAAGATTTCAATAACATATATACCTGAGGACTCTCCTCCAGAAGCCTTGGCTTGCTTCAGTTCAGCTAAATACTTAGCACAGTTCCTTTTTCAGTGCCCAGTTTCATCACAATGAAAACATTTGGCATCTTTCAAAGGTTTCTTGTTGGCAACAGCTTTGCCCTTTCCCTTCCCTTTGCCTTGATAGCCCCTCTTCTTGGTTTTAGGTTTCTTAATCTGACCCTCCCTGATCATTAACACTGGTGCAGTTTTGCCAGGTATGTTTACCTCAGCAGTTTTGAGCATCTGATGCAGTTCTGCAAGTGTCTTCTCCATCCCATTCATATTATAGTTCATAATGAACTGGTCATATGACTTGGGCAATGAGTTCAGGATGATATCCCCAGCTAACTCATCGCTCAAGGGGGATTCCAGACGAGCCAAGTGATCAACATACGCCTTCATTTTTAGCACATGAGTGCCAACTGGTGAACCCTCTTGCATACGAGTGGTTATAAGTGATCGCATCACATCGAACCTCTCATGGCGAGCATTTTGTTGGAACATTTCCATCAGATGCTGATTCATGTCGTATGCATCCATGTCCTCCATGGTCCTTTGAAGTTCAGGGATCATGGAAGCCAGCATCAGACATGAGACTTTCAAAGAGTCATCAAAATGCTTAGCCCAAGCTATATAAAGCTCACTCTTGGGATTTATGGGTTCATCAGGGACTGGTTCTTCAAGAACATACAATTTGTTCTCCGCTTTGAGAACAATTTTCAAGTTGCGGTGCCAGTCCATGAAGTTGGAGTGGTTCAGTTTGTCCTTCTCTAAGATGGACTTGAGAGAGAAATGGGAGGTGGAATTGTTTTCAGTTGACATCTACAAAGTTCAAAATTAATGTATTAGTATTTCATGTTTAAGTGTCCTAATTATTTTATGACCCAAAAAAAAAAAACAAAATTAATTAGGATGAGATCCCGATTCATCAATACACAATGAACTGGCTTAGCACTATCCACTGGCACGATTAGGTAGGTAAACAACGATTGTTAATTGTGTCCACTACACAACTCTCCTTTTGGGGTTATCGCTAAAAGCGATGTATGTTTAACCCCAACTATGCCCACTTGTTAAACAAGCGATGTTTGGTCCTTTACTGTTAACTGTAACACCGGCCTATGTTACACAGGAACCGCGATGATTACCTTCACTCATGATCAACGCCCAGATGCAGGGTCAGCACTAACATTTGGGTTCGATATAGAATGGAGTGTTAACTCGTTAAGGGTGGCATGAAACATCAATTTAAAATTGGGATTTAATTTTAATATTTACCATAAATATATTGAATGACTCGTTAGCATGATGTGAGTCACACAACAGTTTATAAAATCCAATTTTATATTATTCGTGATAATTGAAACTCCTTTCAACACTCGACACGGTATAGTTTTAAATACCCTATTTAAACTACGTTGGTCGTATTATCGCGAATAGACTTGTTTTAATATTAATAAAACTCTTTTTATTAAATATGCTTTTCGGTTTTTATAAAACTTGTTTTAATAAAACCGTTGCCATGATTGTGAAAATTTTATTTATTTTGGGTTATCTAAATTATTTACAATGAATAAACCACAACCACAAAACATAATAATAAAATTAAACGAATCGAGCCCCTAATAGGTCGCCCGTTTCGTTTTAGCCAGAAACGAAACGAACTAGTCAAAAGGGTTTCAAAACAATTTTGATATAGCTTCCACTTGACCCGAGATCTCTATCTTCATGGAACCTGTTCGCTTTTTTTTTTTTTTTCGTCTTGATCTTGTAATTGAAGGATTACAACAATAAATTTGAAAATACAATAAAATCAAATCTATTCTAATCCTATCTATTACACCGGATCCAATATCCGTAATAAAAAAATACAAATCAATAAAGAAATAAAACCATCACAAACACAACCATGACAAGGGTCAAATATCCAGGGCTCGATTCACATCACAATCCATGAACAACTAAAAGCTTTTGATCTTTTGTCAAAATAAACAATTTTTGACAAATAAAACAAAGATCAAAATTATAACTTTACCATCTATACGCGTGTAACCGTGGCTCTGATACCACTGTTGGGAATCATGGTATCGTATACACAGCGGAAACGGTTTATATATTTAACAAAAAACGGATTATATATACGATATATATAATAGCCGATTTTATATATAAATTGTTAATTAATTTTATTAATCCGATTAATAAAATATTCCCAATCAGGATCTCAGTTAGACGCGTATAAACAAATAAATAATAAACAACCATAGGGGGTTTAGTAATCAACCTTTGACGACTACACCGGAATTGTAACACGCGGGTTACAACGAATCCTCGCTAGTAGGAAGTTCACAACCGAGCACGAACCAACCGGGAAACAACACTTGCAAGAGGAAGGTGGTGGCTTGTGGTGGTTGATGGCCGAACAAAAAAGAAGAAGGCGGCGGCCTTCTTTTCTTTGGTGGCGGCCGCAAAAAGCCAAGAAGAGGAGGCAAAGGTTTGTTGTTTTATCAAAAGTGTGCCTTAGGGTTTACTCCTTAACCCTCCTTTTATAAGACAACAACTTGCAATAAACCCCTTTG
Organism: Ambrosia x helenae; assembly: GCA_030844895.1. Classification (NCBI taxonomy): domain Eukaryota; kingdom Viridiplantae; phylum Streptophyta; class Magnoliopsida; order Asterales; family Asteraceae; genus Ambrosia; species Ambrosia x helenae. The sequence goes on along the minus strand of CM061226.1, from coordinate 97,867,300 downwards.
CTAAATATCTTAATACTCCTTAATATTAATCTTATTAACATTAAGTCCCTCAAGATACTCCTTAATATTAATCTTATTAATATTAAATCCCTCAAGACTAAAACAATTATTATTTCATAAATAATAATCCACCAATGCGTGAACTTATCTGATTCGTGTACCAACGTGTAACTCTTCGGATCGTACCGGTTCGAGTTACGTTAATCTCGACTTTTAATTACATCGGACATCCTATATATCCAACAAGTGTCACAACTATTCTTATTTCACCTTCTTTCTAATTAAGTCACCACTAATACTGGTTTTTATATAATTAGCTTTATGCAAACAGAATAATCTATAATCCTTAAGTAATATAGCAATGGTTTTATAGAAAAGTATAGATATAATGCTTATTGTTAGAAAAAAGAAAAGCTAGGCAACCACTGGTATGCAATAAGAAAAAGTTAGGCAACCAATGGGCCAAAAAATATTGGTTATAAAAGACAAATTTTGGTTATTAAAAAAACCACTGCTGACAGTTTTTGGTTAATCGGTTATTTCGGTTCAGTTGAGTCGATTAACCTTTAAGCCAAAACATTTGACATGGGCTATTTATTTCAACTTTATTATTATTTTTTTTTTTTAAGAATTTGAGTTCAATCAAACCTAAATAGTAACAAAAAGTGTCCCCCCACATCAACGGTCCTTTGGTTTTTACATAGTCGTGTTGGTTCTTGTTCTTAATTTGTGACAAACAAAGTACTACCAACAAGATATGTCATGATATGCCAGTTGTAGGACATGCGTTTACTGCTGTTCTTAACCATTGAAAAATGTATTAAATTAAAGACAAAAGGAGAATCAACTTTGCTTTAAACTCAAAATAGTTATAACCAATAGTCGTTGTCACTCCAATTGCTTGTACTACAAAGTTGTAGGCTAGTAAAAATGAACATTCATTAGAAAGATAAAAATTGGATTGTTCACCTAACTTCAGCGGGAAACTTATGCAAGAGCATTGGGAAGCAACTTGGATAATTTGCAAGAACAAGCAACTTTGGTGGCTAGATAGGCGACTATACATTAATTGAGGAAAAAACGTAAGTATGCATGAAACATGGAAATTAGTAAAGTATCTAGCCAAACATAAAGTATTAGCATATGGTTAATTACACAACATTTGTGATAAAGCATATTGTGACATCAAGTTGGATCAACATCTTCATCACTAACAGCTACCACAATATCAATGAATCCTTGCTTTATCTCCTTTAATTCTTCCAAAAGGGCATGATTAGTCTTGACACAAAAAACCAATAGTATATGTTGACTTTTTTCGTCAAACTTATAGCTTTTGGTATATCAGTTCAAAAATTCTAATAATAATCGAACAAAATCTACAGAAATTCAATCAAATTAAGTAGTGCCAACTCAATTCACTAATAGCTACGGTTAGTGTAAACAATAACTTACAGGTTGTGCTTCTACTTCAATTGAACAAATGATACCAACAAGAGTCTTTCATAAGCCTCAAAAAAACCTGGATAATTTTAAGTTGAGCTTCTTTTAATGCCAATGGGTTAATCAGTCAAAATACATAAACATAAATTTAAAGATCGAGCAAGCTCACTAACCACGTCATTGTTGTTAGGGGTGCAAACAAGTCGAGCCAAGCTCAAGCTTGATAGGCATCGGGCTCATTTAAGTTATGAAACCTCGAGCTCTAGCTTGCCTCTATTCAAGCATTGTTTTTTAAGCTTGAGTTTTTGTCGTTTATTATTTATTTATGAATTTATATTAATTATAAATATTATTTTATGTATAATTTAGCTATTTTTCATAATTTATTAATAGCAATTATTATTATTTAAATATATATTTAATACTTTAATTGAAAATTATATGAGTAGTGTGATCATTTAGGCTCGCGAACCGGCTCGATAACTGGAGCGCAACGTCATTTGCTAAACGATCTTGTTTTTAGGGTCTCGCTTGGTGAGGAGGCTTGGCGCTTGACTTGTTTCGAGCTTTTATTCAAGTCGAGCTCGTGTAGGTTGGTTCGTTTGCGCCCCTATTTTTGTGACTTTTCTTAAAGTTTTCAAAGGCTTGGTGGTTGTGATATTGCATCAGAAGGTTGCTACAAACAGTTAAAAAATAAATGAGATTGATAATATTTCAACTGTAAGCTTAAAAATTCATGAGAAAATAGTTTCTCAAATCTAACCTTTAGTGTTAGATCAAACATACGGCTGCCATCACATTCTCCTTTAGTAACTTAGATGGGTTTGAACCAACAATTCAACAAATACACCGACCACTAATGAAAATCTAAAATAAAGAACTATGGTACCTTTGCTTTGTATATTTCATTCAGTGAGACAACAATGAAATGATGTTCTCTTCCTGGCCTGAGTAAACTTGAAAGTGATTCTATGATATGTCACAATCAGAATCAAATGAAAAAAAAAATGAGTTAAGAAAACATAGTAGAAGGCGGAAGAAGAACCGGTTAAGAATGAGAGTCCATTGAACTGGCGTAGGAGATGAGGAACCTACTTACTTCTTTAACACGTCGTGCACACGAAACTCACCTTCAAGCTCACGCCCAGAAACACGCAGATCGAGATTCCAAACAAAAACACGAGACATCGTCGTGCACCTTTCATACCAACACACAAAAAAAAAAAAACAACTCATCAAATTATATCAAACAAAACTATACGACAAAAAAAGGTTTAGATTTTTTCACGAATTGCAGCGTCACAGCGTGGCAACAAAAACTTATTATACACATTTGCAAATTCACATATTTGTAGTGAACAATACCTGCACTCTTTTTACTTGCATTTGAAGAACGACAGGGGCAGACTCCAACTGAAATTGCAATTACATGTATCCATAATCTCGTAGACGGTCAGAAAACTAAAACTAAAAGACGACTTGCAGCAAGAAAATTGAATCTGAAACACAACCAGGAACAAACCTTCAAATCTAATAGATACAATTTCATATTTCCTACCAAAGATTCACCCAATCGAAACCAAGGAAACAGAGAAGAAGATACCGTTAACGAAAGGTACGCTTATTACAGTTAAGCTATTCTTTTCCACATATACACTCACATATTCGAATTACCTAAAATTGATAAAGTGACGGAACTCCGATCGACTACAGGTTGAACTTTTGTATCACTTGTAACCAATTTTCAGCAATTTGGTGGTATGATAGAGATGTATGTTTAAATTTGATAACACATAATGGCCCTCTCATCGTATATGGTGATAATGTACCAAAATGGTGTTATCAATTGTAGCCTCCTGTCTCTCAAAACCTCTATTCAATGCTGATTCTATGCACCGCTTTTTTGCCCTCTTTTACCAAAATAGCTCGTAGATTAATTCATGTTGTTAGCATATCGTTCATATGTACCAGACAAACTTTAGATCTTTTGGCAAACATATATGTCTAAAAAAAGTTTGGTAATGTCATAAAGCTTAATGAAGACTGACCAAGGATATATATATATATAGGGAAAAGATCATTTAAGAACCAAGGTACTAGTTAGGAACTTAGGAACCAATCTAAGCCATACATCTTTTAATTTTTATATAAGGGTAGGATTGTAATTGAACAATTATAATTTATATTTTAATTAAAAAAAAGTTTTAAAAATGGAAACAACATCACGTACGATTCAAAATCCCTAATATCACTTAATTGCATTCATAACTTCCTAAGATAATTTACAACATCAATCGATTAAGATAACCACATCACGTACGCTTCATCACGTACGCTTCATTCAAACCAGGCATCAATCGATGGATAATAATCACATACATGAAAACATTCAATCAGTTTCTCACGATATTGAGGATCATGATACACAATCACAACCTTTTTTGCAAAATAGTGTTGAGAATCAAGGTATTTGTGTAATGTTTTTTTAGTTTTTTAATTTCTTTTTGTTCGCAATTAGGGTTTCAGTTTTTGCAAAACAGGAGGTTTGTATTAGACAAAGCAGTTTTTTTTTACGTACCAAAAATTTTTCATACGTACAAAGTTTTGGAATTATACACCGATGTATAATTCAGATAATGTTGCGTTATAGCAGTTTTCGTACGTACATATAGTTATACAATTATTCACTGTCGTATATTAGTTTAGTTTTTGGAATTATACACCGACGTATAATTCAGATCATGTTGCGATATAGCAGTTTTCATACGTACACCGATGTATAATTCAGATCATGTTGCGATATAGCAGTTTTCAGATCATGTTACATTCATCTATACACTGATGTATATTAGTTTAATGTTTATTCATCTATACACTGATGTATATTAGTTTAATGTTTTGTTATACAGCAGTGTATATATGCTTAAGCGCAATGATATACTAAGATTTTTTTGAGCGTACAAAAACAAATAACAGTAACATACACAGGTGTATATTAAATATTTAAAATGTAATGTCTGACGTAGGTTCTAATGTGCGTTTGTTTATTGTAGGTTCCTCGTCCAGCAAAGTATACGAGTCTCCTGGTGGGACGAGATATTGGACTCCTGTTGTACCAGACAATGTTAAACCATTTGTAGGTGCCAAGTTTAGAACGTACATGGTACTGTTACAGATTACAAGAATTGGGGACGTGATATACGTGAGTATGTTGCAGATGGTGATGCTCAAATGTTGGTTGATAAACTTACAGAGCGATCTAAAAATTATGATGATTACACCTTTGAAACCCGAATTGTCGGCACTGAACTTCAATCGTTTTTTTGGGCCGACAAGGTTTCAAAAATCAATTACCAGGTTTTTGGAGATGTGATAGCTTTCGATGTATACATCGTTTTTACAACAATGTATATACTTTTGATACACATAGTATACACTGACGTAATTCTGGTTTTAAATGTTAAATATACATTGATGTATAAACTTGGTTCGTTGTATAATATCATCATTACAGTAGATAATAGTTCGTTAATGTAAAGTAAAACAAAACATACATCAGTGTATACATCGTTTTTACAACAATGTATATACTTTTGATACACATAGTATACACTGACGTATATCTGGTTTTAAATGTTAAATATACATTGATGTATAAAACATAAACACGCCTTTCCATTGACAATAATTTGACGGTTTTCCATGACATAAATGAACTAGGCATATCATTTTAAAGATGTAGATATGAAAATAGTTTTAGAAAAGTATAAAAAACAGTAACAAACTTAAAAACAATAATAATATTCAAATCAACTTTTGCTTTTTCAAGCGTGCAAGCTCATTCGCCTCCTCTATAATACGATCCCGTTCTTCATTTGCTTCCGAGGACATAATCCTCGCTGCATACTTCTTCCTAAGCGTTGCCAACTTCGACGATAGTTTTTTCTTTTCGTCGGGTAAGCCGCTATGCCAACGCTCATCTGTTATGCCCATCCATGTTTCCATGTGGCGCATCAAAAACACTCCACAATCTTTCACGTTATCCACCGTCACGTAGCTAAGCTCTAGCCTATATGGTATGGTGGAAGCAATCTGCATTCTTTTTGGATGCTCAATACTCATTAAGTACTTACTCAAGATGTGCTTCTGAAAAATAAATCAATTAATATAAAAATTAGTTTTGAGTAATACACCTGTGAATACACACGATTTAAGCATAATATAGAATTTATTTGTTTACCGCTTTGTAAGGAGTGGTTTTTCTGATGTAATGATCATCATCAACAAGGGTGATTGGGCTAACACTCGGGTCCATGTTGTTGATCACGACATTAACATCTAGAATATACAAAATCACCTAGTAGGTTTACGGATATCATCATCATCATCATAACATACATTGATTAACACAAGAAAATCGCATAGCCGATAACAACAGAGAAAACCTCAACTTTATACAATGGTGTACAGCTAAAACTCATATGCCTTAAGTTGCCATCTTGAAACCCCCCAAAACAATTATACAATGGTGTACAATCAAAATCAAAATCGCACATTATGTATAGGTATACAATGGTGTACAATCAGAATCACAATTAAACTAATATACATCAGTGTATAGATGAATAAACATTAAACAGATATACATCAGTGTATAATCGAATAAACATTAAACTAATATACATCAGTGTATAGATGAATAAACATTAAACTAACATACATCAGTGTTCATGACAAAACATTAAACTAATATACATCAGTGTATATATGAATAAACATTAAACAGATATACATCAGTGTATAATCGAATAAACATTAAACTAATATACATCAGTGTATAGATGAATAAACATTAAACTAACATACATCAGTGTTCATGACAAAACATTAAACTAATATACATCAGTGTATAGATGAATGTTGCGATGTATATTCAACCAACATCGGCTAAATCACACAAACCATAACAACACATTGCATGTACAATCACATTATTATAAAAGCCCTAAAACATACCTACAATAACATTATTATTCAATCGAACAAACATTGTACAATAACATTATTAACCGGTATAACATTATTATTAAAGCCCTAATATAAAGCCCTAATTTAATACCTTAGATTGGGAAGAATGAGGATTATCACGTTGCAGGCAGCGACGGGTTCTTGCTGGACGGCGACGGATTCTTGCGAAGGATTATCACGTTGCAGAGCGGCGTTGATGTTTATATAGCGGGCTGCAAGGTTTAAATATTGTTGATGTATAATTCTCTGCGACGATGTATAATCTTTATTTATAGAGCGGTGTTTTAATAAGGAATAAGAATGTAGTTATTCCTTGCTTTAATTATACTAAATAACCTATTAAAACTCAAATACAAAAAGACAACATTACCCCTTGCTTTAATTAAAAAGTTAATTAATGTTTATCATATTTACCATCATGCCATTGAATATGGATGGATGAGATTTGTTCCTAAAGTTCCTAACTAAGGGTTGGTTCTCAATTGAACCCTACCCTATATATATATATAGGGCAAGGATCCATGAAAAACCCTCCTAAACCGGAAAACTCTGGAAACTCTAACTTCCCGAGCTTTTTATGGCCTGAAAATTTTAGGGCATGTAATATACATGATTTTAAGCATTTTGAGCCAAAAAAATCAAAAAAGCGCCGAACACTTTTTTTTTTAAAAAAAATCAAGAAAAAGTTTTCGGGTAACACATGTTAAGCGATTAACATGTGTTAACAATGCGTTACCCGAAAACTTATTTATTTTTTTTTTTAAAAAGTACTCGGCGCTTTTTTGATTTTTTTGGCTCAAAATGCTTAAAATCATGTATATTACATACCCTAAAATTTTCATATAAAAAAAAACTCGGGAGGTTAGAGTTTCCAAAGTTTTCCGGTTTAGGAGGGTTTTCCTTTTATCCTTCTACTATATATATATATATATATATATGCACTTCTTTGTTATATATTAAAACTCTTCCCTTTGTGCTTTTGTGTATTATCTATATAAATAATATTTTTGTGCTCAAAATGCTTAAAATCATGTATATTACACACATACTTTTTACACATACAGTAATTGAGAATCATGTCCTATCTCACCTGATATGCAACAGAACCCACAAAAAATATATTATCTCATCCCACATGCTGCATTGTTTGTACTACTAAGTTTTTGGAGATGATGATGATTGCCATGATGATAATATTGTTGTGTATTAGAGTTTCAGGTATGATGACAACTAATGCTGCTTTTCTCCATCAGATAGAAGCTTTCCATGAGTTAGGTATATGTTGACCTCAACCCCCCTATATATGAACCACATATACACTCACATATTCGAATTACCTAAAATCGATAAAGCGACGGAACTCCGATCGACTATGATACCTGATGGCTATGGACGTAACGGGTGACTGAAGGACCGCCGGAGGGGAACAAGCTGAGGAAAACCGATGACCGGCGATTCCACCTCCACCATCGCCAACATCATAACCAGTCCCACTTACTGCTAAATGGATTATAACCTAGGCAATAAGATTTATAGAAAATATGTAACTACAATATATCAAAATGTTTTCTCAAAACCTAGTGTATAAACTATACATACCATCCATTGATTGACTTATTGACTCGATCCATATACGTCCTAGTTTCACGGTTGATGTCTGCATGAGTGTAATAGTGTGGTTATTGGTCTGCACAACAAAGAACAACAAATAATTAGCAGAAGTAAACAATCTGCCAAAAATGTGAAATCACATAAATTTACTAAAACCGCATAAATCATATAGATCTTCTTACAAATAACAATTGGCCAACCATCTTATCACAACAGAAAGGCGAAAGCATCTACAAAAAGTAAATTTACAAATCAAATGAAGAGAGAAAGAAAATCACAATAAACACAATCGTTATTATCATCCAAAGGAAAAAATTGACAACAAAGGAAAAAAAAACCTATATTACCTTCTTCTCCACTTCAATTCTTGTAATGAAAGAATTCAATGGGAATGAAAGAATTCAATGGGGTAACGGTTCTGTGCTGAAAGATTGGTTTATGGCTGATGTCAATTTATTACCAGGAAGGTTTATGGCTGATGTCGATTCATTACCAGGAAGTTATTGCTGACATTAAAACAATAAATTGGTAGGGTTAGGAAGAGAATGCATAATAGGGGCATTAAGGGAAATAATTTTCTACTTTTAACAAAAATGTCATTATAAATTTACTAATATACCCTTCTAAGTGTCTTAATGTTCCACAAAGTTCCAATTATACCCTCATTATGTAAGCATAAATCACTTGTGCATGTTGCTTCTTAAGTTGTACGGAATTGAAAATTACTATCCTAGCCGTCACTCCTCCTTAATAAGATAATAATAGTGGGTTTACCCGCGCGTTGCTGCGGGGTTTAAATAAGACCCAACGACAAAGAATACACACTGGCTAATTTTCTTAATAAGATGCCTATAACAGTTCCTTTGTAGTGCAAAGAATGCGCATCATGGTAAATTTACATATAACTCCTTTTGTTTACAAAATTGAACAAAAAAAAATCCATATTTTTTTTAACAAACTATAAGCAAATGTTGTAGAAGCATAGCAAAATACAACAATAAGAACAAAAATAGTAGACACAACATGTTGTAGAAGCATGGCAAAGAAAAAAAAACAACAATAAGCATAAAAAAACTGTAGACACAACTAAAATAGTTCCTTGTATAACATCAATACCTGATAGAAATATTAGAACCTACATCAACATTAAATCACAAAGACTTGGTTACCTGTTAAGTAAACATGAGGCATGAGGAAGAAAGCAGGCACATAGAAGAGGAATGGAAGCCATTGAGTAACAAATTCATCTTCAAATGCACTGAAAAATTAAAAGACATGAAGGAAAAATTAGTGTTTAGGAAAAAGAACAATCGTAATTTGATCAAAGAACATTATGCTTTTAGTTGAGAGTCTATGAAGAGGAGGCACAATAAATAGGTAGGGCAATTGAAGGAGAATGACATTCAATAGTAGTGAATGTGATTGAATTGAGAAACCATTTAATTGAAAGACGATGAAGGGCCTTGAGAAGAAAACGAAGAGAACAATTTTGGTGACATAATGACAAGTATGGAAGAAGATTTTATGTTTTAACTATAAAATCATGATCAAATTACTATCATGCCCTTAAAAGCATCTTAATTGTGACAAATATTCTTATTATACCCTTATGAATTAATGTTGATTCAATTGTACATGTTGCTTTGGTACTTAATAAGATAGTATAATAGACAAGAGAATGATATTTCAAGTTATCCATTAATGTGCAAATCATAACTTATTGATTAGTTGGTGGGTAATAATGGAGGACTATGAAGTGGTTTATAATAATTAGGGGTTTCATAAAGTTAATGTGGTCATCTAATTCTCTATAAATGGGAGGTTACATGTTGGAAATAATATTAAGTGTGTATTACACACATATACAATAAGCATGATATGTTGTACGCAATGGGCAAAAAGGGAAGGAAATAACAAAAAATAGACATTTGTGAAGAGTCTATTCAACTCCCATCTTAAAATTATGTTGAAATTACCTTATTGGACATGCTTGGTACTTAATAATAATATATATAATATATAATATATAATATAATAATAAGGTAATAATAAAATAATAATAATAAATAAATAATAGAGAAGAGATATATGTATATCCATATGTAGAAAAAAGTTTTAAAAAATCTATGTAACTAAAAATTAATTAATATTAATATACATTTCAAGAGATAGCAAATTGTTGAAGCTTTTTTAGCTTCTCTGACCCAGTAAGTGTAAGACGACGTCGTAGCGGAGTCTGTGTTTGGTTTCTCTAGTGACACTATACCACTAACCACCTCCTTCCATCTTCAAATTGAATTGGGAAGTTGGGGAGAATGAATGTTGTTTAATCAGAAAGAGAAAAGGTTTTAAGGTGAGATCTGTGTTAACTTAAGAATGATGCTTAATGAATACTCAATGGAAATAAAAGTTGATAAATTTTATTTTAAAAATTAAAAACCACTTAATAAAATAATGAAGCATTCTGTATTTAAGTGACAATAATATGAAGATCTTTCAAAGAATCAAACCTACCAAAAAGAAAAAATCTTAGCTACCTCAAAATTTTATGTATCCATAAACATGGAAAAACAATAGTTATAAAAAAAAGTAACTTAACATTAAGTAATTATATTTAGATGAATAAAGGGTGTATAAAAATAGTTAAAATCATTAATATTGGACTATATGTTTAAGAGTTGAAGGATTAAACTGGAGGATTAATATCATACATTGAATCTAGCAGCTGGCTATACTCCAAAAAGCACCATAAGATCAGCAAAGAGTCTTGATCACATTTGTAACAACTGAAACTGTCTTTATTGCACTCATTTTAAACAACTAAACTCTGCAAAAATAACAAAATTATTAAAGGTATACATTAAAGATAAACTTGGAGTGGTTTTCAACCAATTCGAATCGACAAGTAACACAATGTAATAATCAACATGTAGTTTATAGATTAACAATTATTATACAGAATTAGAACCGAGGGAAAAAAACCTGGACTACTAGGTCCCTCCGGTGCGCGCTGATCATCATAAACTGCTAGAAGCATTAGCGTCTCAACTAAACGAAGATGCAACGATCAACACTAAGTAACATTGAAACAAAAATCGATAACAATACCTTATCTACAAAGGTAGAATGTGAATAGAAAAGAGATAAGTAAAAAGATAACAATGAACAGAACATGTGCATTGAGCTTCATAGAAACTGATTAGAGAAAGATAAAAGGTGAATAGTAAAGAGATAAGGGCAAGAACTTACATACATACATCCCTGCCATTACTATCAATTGAAGTTTCTTCATGGAATGGAATAGAATTTGTTATGAATTATTAATATAAAGAAAACACAATCAATGAATAATTGATTAGGAGAGCTCTTCATATGGCCTAAGAGGGAAGGTGAAGGGAGTTAGGGGTACTATAGGAATGATGATATTTTAGCTTTTAACTAAAAACAAAAGATAAAATTACTCTACTAACCCTCTAAGTGTCTTAATTGTCCCCAATATCCCTATAATACCCTTATGAAATAAGCTTTATTCTCTTATACTTGTTGCCTTAAAAATTGTACCCGTGTAAAAATTCCAATATGGTACATCACTCCTTTATAATGTATTATAGATATAGATATAGATATGTAGTACGTGTGGGACTTGACGAGTTAATACCCGAATCAAACATGAACGAGGATAAGAGACGCACATTAACTTTGGTATTATGGACTTGATACTTGGGACCATGAACACTTAAGATATTAGACAAAGATACCTAAGTTATGAACTTGACAACTAGAACTTAAGACTCCGATATAATTATCGAAACATACTAAAATATGAGTTGAATGTATAAACGCCTACTAAAACATATAGTGCTTGATTATACCTTGAACTTGGGAGTAAGAGGCGGACTCGATATTGGAACTTCGGATATGAGGACATAATCGACACCTTGCTATCTATAGTTATGTAGTTCTATAAACACGAAAACGTATAGTACACGACACTTGGATTTGGACCATTCTAAGGGGATTAGTTGTGACAACAAGACTTTGGACAATTAGACACTCGACTTGAACATAATAATAAGACATGAACTCGGATATGGTTAAGACAATTAAGGCTCGGACTCGACTAGAACAAACACACGAAAAGGTATATGAACCCGTATATATGTATTGAATGGGATCATAGAAATGATGTTGAACCTAAGATTCAAAGCATTAAACGCGAAACAAGAATATTAGAGCTAGACATTGGCACGTAAGGTTTGTACAATGTTATATCTATTATCGAACAAATACGAACGGAGAGATCATTGGAACAGATATTACTTTAGAACCAAACATGGAACGGTAATGAGTAGAAACCATACGCTCGAGCTCGTCCCTACGCGTAACCATTATAAATAAAGCCGACACTAATAATATTTGCTAACTTAGGATTCGTCCAAGAGGGTACCAATACGAGATATCAGGCGCCTCGTTTATTATAAATTATTCATGTGCATCGCTTCCAGGTGAGTCTCGTGAACCATCCCCTCTTTTTCTGTTTTAAATTGTTTTTGGATGAATACATGCTTCCAGTGTAAAACCAATGTGATGTGATAAACCAGTTGATGTGACAAGGTGTGCTCCCGAATACCAAACCTTCACACTCATTAACCCAACGGGAGATTGGGCCACTTAATATATGGGTATTACTACTTCGGGAAACCCCCGCACACAGTGGACCCGGAAGCCCGGGGAACCCTCCACTGCAGTCTGTGTCATGTATTTTGCCATGGGAATCCACAATGGGAGTAGGTGGATTCAGTGTATAGGTTTGAGGTGTGGCTTGTACATCACCATGTTGTGTTATGTGAACTTGTGTAAATGTTTTTGAGATTATAAACTTATTTTGAAAACCATTTAAACGCATGCACGGACTCACCAACATTATTGTTGACCCAAAACCATTTTAAGCATGTGTTCAGGTACCTGTTCGGGAGTTTCAAGGAATGATCAGCTGCAACTCAGAGTCACATAGACGGACGAACCCAAAGATGATCAAGAAACCATAGAGACCCTTCGACTATGGTATGATTGGAGTTTAGATTGAAGTATCAATATAGAAGATATTATCTAATGTAAACAAATATTTTTATAAAAGATTAATTATTTTTAACGCTTTCGTTGTTTGCTCATATTATGTGTTGATTGGCACCAATATGGAACTTTGACCAGGCCCACCTTGGTTGGGTTGTGAGAACTTGCCTTTTTGTGTGTGTTTTAATGTTAAAGTCTAAACCATTTTTATAAATATTAAAACCAAACTTATGTTAAAATCATCGCAAAATTATGTGTACTCAGAACCACGTCAGACACCCCAGTGAGGTCAACACACGCATGTTTACCTTGAGCCCATCCGAACACAAGAACATCTGCTAGCTGTAAGGTGGACCGCCAGTCTAGTGGGTTCGTCAGAAAACTAATTGGGCTTCTTTCATTTCCTATTTGAGAAAAGTAGCTGCTTCAGTTGTTGGATATTAGTTCTTTGAAAGGCAACATACACGCATGGGCATGTTGTATCACATGACATACACCTTAATTAAGCATCTAAACATTCATGGGGGACCCGCTCTATGTGCCACTTCATTTTACCACACTCTATCACATTCCATCACTACAACCATAGGTGGTCATCTCACTGTGATGAGAGAGAGAGAGAGAGAGATATGGGAGAGAAGGATGATAAAATAGAAGACTTACTTTTTCTCCGTGATGGTGGTCATGATTTTGAGCCTTCACGCACGTAATGGTTTGGTGGGGGCAGTGGTCGTGATGGTCACGACCATCACGGAGTGGCCATCATGGACCACCCCGCCTACCCTAAGGGTGAATGGGGGTGGTCATCACACCCATCACATTCCATCACTAAAACCATGGGGTGGTTGATGAGTCCCAAAATTAGTAGGTTTTACATACATGTTTTCACCTATTTATCACCCGAAATCATGCTTTTATCTTGGTATTATCACGGTTTGTCTCCTTTTGATAATAATTGCAGGTATTGAAGGCGGGAGGTGAAAAGAAGTGAAAACCGGCATAAAAGACAAGGATTTGAAGAATTTTGGAGCTGATCCAGATGCAGCATGGTCGCGCTTACGACTGTGCACGGCCATGCACCTATCCTAGTCAACTAGTCAGCATGAGGCAAAATTGAGCTTTTCAGATGTGCACGGGCGTGCCCCATTACTTGGCACGGGCGTGCTCCCTTATGCGTGTCCCCCAAAGCTTAAGCCGACCAAGACTGACAAGACGATTATACTTTTTCAGACGCACGGCGTGCCCAAGAAGGAAGCACGGGCGTGCTTGCCCTAGTACAGACAACTGCTGCACAAAGGACTCTGCAATCGTACCTGCTGTCGAGCATGGGCGTGCTAGGACATGAGCATGGGCGTGCAAGGGCTGTTTTGCCTATAAATAGAGGCATCCACTCCACATTTTGGGCATCCCTTTTCACCCGAGTTTCTCTCACATTTCAACCATCTTGAGGGTCTTGTAAGTGACCTTTGAAGCTTGGGATCACTCCATAAACACTACTTGATTGAGAGTTGAGAGAGAGATCACTAAAAATCATCCAAAAACCCTCTTTAATCCTCAAAACAACCACTACTATGTGTTCTTCCAACACTCAACTTAGAGTGCAAGTTATAAAGCCAATGTTTGGCTAGGATAGTAGAGTGTTGCTAGGGTGAAGACTTTCTTGGTATGGATTATATGGTTTTTATTTGTTAAGTGGTGTTTGTGTTCTTGTTTAATTCTTTTCATTTAAAACTTTGTTTGATGAATTAACTAACCAATTACTTAGTCTTTGGTCTTGTGGGTGTCTTGATAGGAAGTGAGATGACTTATGAGTGTACCCATGGTGTGTAACAACCCATGCACTCATAAGCTAACCTAATCCCGCGAGTAGTGATTAGCCCATTTGTGGATAGAAATACACACACTTAGTGGCTTAATCCTCTACTATCAAAGATCTTACTTAGGGTAGATACGGTCTTTATACTCGGTCCTGGTGATAAGCCAAGTCTTGACTTCGCGACTTAGCTTCATGGTCTATGTGAAAGCTTTGGCGCAAGTCAAGGATTGGTGAACCCGTGTTGAAAGAAAACGGTCTTTATTTTCTTTCATTATTGTTTTGCCACATAATCAATAATAGGCCAATCACTTTTTAAAAGGTTAATTAGTTCAAGTAGGGGATGCACGTGTTCTGGTTAGTCACAACTCTCCTATGATATCAAGTGGCAGCTTGTTCGGTCATGCTCCGGCCACCGCAAGTTGTCCATAAAAGTTTTAGGTAATTAGATGTCTTAATTGCAACATTGGGAGGTGGATTCTTCGGGTTGGGTATACACAGTCTTGAGTAGTCTGTCCCTCATTGTTGAGAGGTGAGCTTACCGGTTTGGGAGACCCTCACTTTAATAACAAGAACACAGCTCGTTATGCGAAAACAGTCACCTCTGGAGAATGCTCTTGCAACTCCACGTTAAGCATAAGTGCGCAACCTGTATACACCACTTAACTAAGTAACCACAATTAATTCGACCCAAGGATAGTCGGATCCCAAAGCAGCACTTCTTTTTGGTATTGATTTCTACTTTGGTCGTTCTCGTTCTCTCTTTCTTTATTTTATCTTTTCTTTTATTAAAGCAACTTAGGGCTGAGTAGGGGAAGTCGTATCTTAGGGTTCAATACTCGGTACTTCCTATAGTCTATACTACGCTCGATAGGTCCACTTGCCTATCGTGTGGGTTTAGAACAATCTGCAGATATCGTTTTACTTTTATAAAATTAAAAATTCGATAAGTGTCTTAATTTAAAAGTCTCAACTTAATTATCCATTTCATCGAATCTTGACACTTCTTTCGGGAAAGTATTAGTTATAAGAAAAGGACGTTTAAGAGACTTAATCCACACAACATCAGTGGTCATCACATTTCATCACTAAACTTTTTTTAAATAAAATAAAAACATTACTAGAAAATAAAATACAAACATTACTAGAAATATAAAACCTAATCTAATTTTGGGCGTAACATTCGCCACGCCGAAACATGCGGAAAATCATTGCTGACCTCGGAAGCATACTCGATGTGAGCAAAGGCTACATGCACATCTTCTGTTCCATCGGGGAAATTAGTCATCGTTTGCTTAAAAAAAATTCGAAGGTTTTACTCTTCGATTCGAGGTCCCTGTACTTGTGAGAGATTGAATCACTAGTACGTTGTGTTCCCCCGACAAGTGCACTAAACTCGGCTGAAACTTTATTCCAGCATGGAGCGTTCCTCCGACCACGACCACGGCCACGACCACGACCACGGCCACGACCACGACCACTGCTCGTTGATGCGCTATTGATGTCGTGTGGTTTTAAAGACTTAAACTTCTTTTCATAAAAATGGCAAGTTACCGGTGGGAGTGCAAAAAACTTGATGAAAAAGGTAGTTAAGCCAAAACTTTGTGGTGAGATGCTTTTCAAATTTTAAATTTATAAAATAAAATGATAAATGCTAAACGTTTTACACCCACACAATAGGCAAGTGTACCTATCGAGTATAGTATAGACACAAGCAAATACCGAGTATCAAACCCTAAGACACGACTTTCCCTACTCAGTTTTAAGTTGCTAAAAACAAAAAATAAATAAAAGTGAGAGATAAGGAAAGTGAACGAGAAGATAACCAATATCCAAATGAAAGTGTTGCTTGGGGATCCAACTTGTCTTGGTACGGATTAACAGTAAACGTTCAATTGAGTGATGTGTCCAAGATGCGCATTACCGCATAACTATAAAAATGATTTGTGTTCTCATTTGTTATTGTGAGGGTCTCCCTACCCCGGTAAGCTCACATCTCAACAGTGAGGGGAGGATCACCCGAGACTGTGTATACCCAACCTCGACATCAAACAACTATAAACTTTTATAAATAACTTGCCGGGGGCCGGAGCATGGCCGAACAAGCTACCACTTGACATCACAGAGGAGTCGTGGCTGTCCCGCTCACGCTCATCCCCTACTTGAATTAATTGAATTTTCAAGAAGTGATTGGCCTTTTACTAATTGTGCGGCAATATAGTAATGGAAGAAAATATAGATCGTGCGCTTCTAACACGGGTTCACCAATTCTTGGTTTGCGCCAAAGCTATCATCACATAGACCATGAAGCTAAGTCGCACAACCAAGTTTTGGCTTATCACTAGGACCAAGTATAAAGACCGTACCGACCCTAAGTGAGATTTTGATAGTCAAGGATTAAGCTACGAAGTGTGAGTGTTTCCAAACATAAATGGACCGATCTCTACACGTGGAGTTATGTTAGGTTACAAGTGCGCGGGTTTTTACACTCCACGGTTACACTTATAAGTCCCTCCACTTCCTATCAAAACACCCACAAGACCAAATACTAGTTGATTGTTTAGTTAATTTGTCAAACAAAGATATAGTAGAAAGAATTAAATGAGAACACAAAACATCACTCAATAATAAACATAAACTATATAATCCATACCAAGATAGTCTTCACCCTAACAACACCCTACTATCCTAGCTAATAGATGGAATTACAAAAAGCTCACTAGATAGGTTTTGATATGAAAACATGGTGAGAGTTGCTAGAGGATTTAGAGAGTTTTTGGATGATTATATGTGGTTTTTCTCAAAGCTAACAGTCTTCCTAAGTGTTTATGGAGTGATCCAAAGCTCCAAAGGTCACCCACAAGATGCTAAGATAGCAGAAATGTGGGAGAGATTCGGGTGGAATGGGATGCCACCATGATGGGTGAAGATCTCCTTTTATAGAGCTGCCAGGGCGTGCACGCCCGTGCTCCAATGTTAGCACACCTGTGCTCAACAGTCAGGTACTATCCGTTGGTACTGGAAGTCATTTTGAGCAGTCCTGGTCTCCCGCACGCCCGTGCTCCAAGGTGAGCACACCCATGCTTGTCCGCATGCATGCTAGTCTTGGCCGGTTGGAGCATTAAGGAGCACGTATAAGCAAGCACGACCGTGCACTATGATAAGCATGCCCGTGCACATTAACTTTCTTCATCTGGATGGCTGAAAATGTTGAGTGATTGACTTTGGGCAGGAGCACGGTCGTGCACACTCTGCTACAGTCTTCAAAGTCTTCATTTTTCCTCCGATTGTGCCAGTTTCCGCTCCTTTTTGTCTGTTTGCCTCCAAATACCCGCAATTAACTCATAGGAACAATTTAGCTCTGCTTTGCAAAGATAAATGTACAAAAACATACAAAAAGAGAGGTAAATACATGTATAAAACATATATAAATGATGCACATTAGCTATCCTTATGTACGTTTTCGTACGCGATCACTAGCACAATTTCCTCCTCATGTGTCCAAGTAACCATTGTTGAAATTATGAATATGAATGAGGAAGAGAAGAATTTTGTGATTTTTTTTAGTGTATAAGAGAAGAATTGAGTGTGGGTGTAAAAAATAGGGTAAATATGTTTATATATATATAGGTAGGTAGGTAATTTTTTTAACGGCCAAATGACCGTTTTCATGAATGTTACAATGGCTAGTGAGAGCGTGATGGTGGTCGCAGTCATGGTAAAATTATTGCATCATGGAAACGGTGGTGCGTGGTCATGATGGTCACGGGCATCACAGAGTTTCCGCCATGAGCTATTGAACAATCATCAATACGTGACATCCCGATGTTTCCGCCATCGGTTGGGGTGTTACAGATTGGTATCAGAGCCATGGTTATAGGGAATTAGGTTATTAGAAAAATAATCTAGTCTATAACCATAGGAATATAACCAGTATTTGCTCCTTTTACTTCCTATTCTCTATTTCCCTCCTACTTCTTATCCCTACTTTAATCCCTACAAGAAGATTGCTCTCCATCACTGGATCTACTCTAAGACTAATAGGACAAATTCCTCAGGCTTAGCCTGAACCACCTTGAGATCTCGTCAAAGTTCTAGATTTTAATAACGAACATGTGCAATCTGGAAGGGTGAACGCCTGTATTCTGAGTCTTCTGACTAGGCTGGCATTGCGCATATATCCCAATCAGACGAGGGACCCGGATGCCTACCTGGGAATTCTCGGGATGAGTGTTCACTTATAGGCTAAAGCATGTCTTCACTATGTTATTAGAATCTAGAATCTTTGATAAGTCAACGTTTTCGTTTATTCGTTTTAATGGATAAATGATTACATTCCTTATATTACCTCATTCATTTCATTGTGTCTCTTACAGATCATGCCTCCACGTCGCAGCACTCGCAATAACAGTGGTGGTAATCATGAGGAAGGAAATAGCAACAATAACAGCCACGACCACCATAACAACAACAACAACAACAACGGTGTCGATGCCCAACTAGCCGCGATCATTTCCCAACAAATGGCGCAACAAATAGCAACTCTTGTTCCTAACTTACTAGCCCAAGTCATTCAAATGAATGGAAACGGCAATGGAAACGGAAACGGCAACGGAAACGGCAATGGAAACCACAATGGGAACGGGAATGGAAACAGGAATGGTCTCCCAGCCTGCACTCTCAAACACTTTAATACCTGTAATCCCCCTAAGTTCAGTGGAGATTAAGGAGCTACTGTCTCCTACAATGGTTCGAGGGTATTGAAAATACCTTCATTAACAGTGAGTGTCCCGATAACTTTAAGGTCCGTTATGCTATGAGTGTTCTTCACAAACGAGCACTCACTTGGTGGAATGAGGAAAAGCGCACCCGAGGAGCTGAAGTTGCACTTACCATGACCTGGGATCAAGTCAAGGAGATAATGAAAGCTGAATTTTGCCCACGTAACGAGGTCAAGAAATTAGAGGACGAGTTCCACATCCTTGCTCAGGATAGTGGGGAAAACCTTGCTTATAATACCCGCTTCCATGAGCTCAGTCTGTTGCTGCCCCATAAGGTCACTCCTCTACCTGTAGCCATTGAGAAATATATCGGTGGGTTACCCATGCAGATTCAGACACGGTGTGGGGAAGGAACCCTGCTACCCTCGAAGAGGCCAAGCGTCTAGCAACTACTTTAACTGACAACCACGTAAAGAACGGAACCTTAGTTCGGAAAAGCGAGAAAGTAAGTATTGTAGCCGCGGTAACTACTGAAAACCAGAAGCGTAAGGCCAGGGATCCTGATGCCAACCTCACTACACAAGCTTCTAACAAGAAACCCTATATAGGAAACTATCCATTGTGTAACACATGCTAACGACATCATCCCACTGCTTCAGCGTGTTGCCTGTGCACCAATTGTGGAAAGTATGGCCATCTGGTCAACACGTGTCGTGAGACCCCAAATCCTAATGCCAACCAACCCACCAACCCTGCTCAGGCTGCTAATCCTAATCGATACAACTATGGTCAATGCTATGAATGTGGAGACCCAAATCACTTCCGTAACCGATGCCCTAAATTAAACAGAGATCAAGACCCTCCAGCTACCTAACAGCAAGTCCCACCATTTGACTATTGGTTGCCTTTTTATTCTATGTATTGACGCTATTTGATTCAAATAATAAATTCTAGTATTGAAATTTTTGCCTGAGAGTTGTTTACATGGTATAATCATAACAATTGAATGCATGCTTGTTTGAATGTGAACTAATTATCTAAACCTATACAACTACAACTCATATACTGTGCTTGTTATCCTTATAAACTTGCTTGCATAAACATGTTATCAATTTGCAATCTATGTGTGTAATAAATGCTGCACTTAATAGAGGTCATCATGCTTTATCAACAGTCGGGAGAGGCCCTACAACCTGCTCCACGACTGGTGGAGGCTATCGAACCTACTTAACGATTGGTAGAGGTCATTATGCCTTTTCAAACAGTTGGGAGAGGCCCTACAACCTGCTCCACGACTGGTGGAGGCTATCGAACCTGCTCAACAATCAGTAAAGTCATAGAAGGACACAAAACCCTAATGTAAGGTAAATTGGTGATTGCGGTCCGGAACGTAATCATGAATTTACAGGTACGTTAAGGTAGTGTGAAATTCTATCAAGGCTTCGGGAGATAACCAAATGAAAACTCTAGTTATCTGGTAGATTATTTAGTCAAACAACTCATAACACGCCTCTTATCCACACTATTCGAGACATATTATTCTTAACACGAAATTTTCAGATCACACCTTCTATCCAATTACTCCCGACCTTGTGTTTTCAATAAACTTCGGGACGAAGTTTCTAAAAGTAGGGGAGACTGTAACATCGCGAAATTTGTTCTCAACTAGATACTTGAACCACCTCTATTTTCTAAATAATAATAATAATAATAATAATAATAATAATAATAATAATAACAATAATAATGAAAACATATAGCCCGATATTTTGTTTGTCAAATAACCCATTCCTTGTTTGTGATTCGGAACCCAAAACCCAAACCAAAGCCCAATAGCTGACCCAACCCACTAGTCCCCTCCCCCTTTATCTGTTTTAAAAAAAAAATTTGTTGCTTCTGCCATGAATCGAACCCGACCAGAGAGCCGGTCAGCAAACCCCCACGCGCCAACACCATCTGGGCTACACTTTCCTTTTGATTCAATCCCAACAAAAATTTTATAAAACCCCACTTGAACTGCCCCTTCTCCTTCTTTGTAGCAGACACGACAGACAAGCTTGTCAAGTGATCTTTCAACTCGTGATTAGTCCATAATTTTGGCAAGAATCTTTATAATTAAACCATGTTTAATTACCTTTGACCTGTACGCGTTTACTCGACCACTAATTACGCTTAAACAACCTTTAATTGAGTTTATTGCTCGGTTTGACCGAGCCTTAGTCAAACTTTCCAATTTCTTAATTGAGCGATTACACTATAAATTGAGGACTCCAAGATCACCTATATGTGCCGATTAAGTGATCCCAACTACAAATCATTCCTAACCAACCCTCTGCAACACGAAATTGAAGCTCTTAGGCTCGTTCTTTTTATCCTGTTCGTTCCACCTCGATCATCAAGTAAGTTTTACAATTGAAAGTAGTTATAGGCCGGTTTTTAACTTAGGAATCAAAGCCCTAATGTTTCGTTCCAGATCTGTAACGAATTCACGGCTTATTATAAGAAATTGGGGTTATGGTTTTCGCATAAATTATTTTGGGGAAGAAGGGTTGTTTTGGAAACTAGTTAAGTATTATACGAATCTGTTTTGTTCACAAAAACACACCCAACCAACTGGTCTGGGCATGACCTTTGCACCCGAATGGTCAGGGTTCAATCCCCAGCAACACCACATTTTTTTTAAGAACCTTGTATTTTACATTTTTCTTGTATTTATCTTTTAAATAATTTTAAAATACCTAAGATGATTTATAAATTCTCCAAAATTTATTTTATGTTATTCAAGTGATAAACTTTAATATCCAATTTTTAGTTTTTCAAAAATCTTTTATTTATTATATATAATAAATATTACAAAATTTATTCAATTATAATTATAAAATTTTATAAATATATCAAAACGACTTTATAATATTCCACAAAAATTATTCTAAGTTTATAAAATAATAAACATTCCAGAAATGATTTTTATTTCTGAAAAATCACTTATTTAATATTTTAATCAATTTTTGTACGTTTTAATCATAAATAAATCATAATAAATTCATTTTTCAATATTTTTTGCACCAAAATTTTATATAAATTATTTCTATTTATTTGGAACAGAAATACAATTTTTAATTTAATAAATATTTAACTTTTGTATTTTTAAATATTAAAGTTATATATTGACAATTTGAAATAAATAGATTTAATATTTTATTTTTAAGGAAATAATTTTATAAAAATTATTTTCATACTTAAAACTTATTATTGTAACCATCTTTAATTTAAAATTTACAAAAAGACTTTAGTTTATTTATTTATCAAATTCCTCTCATTTATCAAACATTTTATTTATTAATCAAACGAACACTTATCCCCAATTCGAAACCCTAGAATATATTTGTAGACTAGAAAGACTTAGACATATTTATTACCTTAATTATAGGGTAATACTTGGCATTGTTGTGCAACACATAATCTATTTTCACGAGACATAACATTTTGCTAAGGTGAGTTTACATAGCCCCTTTTCTCTTTTACATTTTTGGGGTGAAACATGTTTAAACATTTTATACTATCATACTTACTTGTGATTCAATTACACTATCATTCTATCATTTGACTGTAACAAAAAGACACAGTACAATCATTAACAATGATCAAGCCGCCTGTTTAGATTATAGCGGTATAGGTCTGACAAACCCATCCCCCCGCATAAATTCAGGGATGATCGATAACAGTAAACAACATTTAACTAACTTGCGAGTTTGTCATCAGTCGACACAAGGTTTGGTTGTACAAAGACGCATTGTTACATGTCGGACTCATACTCTATCATCATACAACAGTGATTGTTGTACAAACTATTGTTATCAATTAATTTAAAAAAAACTATGTATTCTCACCAACTTTTGTTGACCCAAAATATTTTCAAACTTAACATGTTTCAGGTTCTACTTGCTTGAGGATTTGAATTAATGCTTGAAGATGTGTGCATAGTATTATTCATTTTGATGTACGAATTCTTGTAGAACAATTGTATGTAATTTACTTAAATCATTTATTGAAATTTATTATTCACCATGAGCTATTGAACAATCATCAATACGTGACAACCCGATGTTTCCGCCATCGTTGGGGTGTTACATTGTAATGATATGGGAAGTTTGTGTGGTTCAGATAATGTGAGTGTGAGTGTTATTTCAAGCGTAGGCGGTGGAGATGGTGGTGGTGGTGGTGGTGGTGGGTGGTTGGAGAAGAAGATGGGGGTGGGTGGCGGTGGAGATGGTGGTGGTGGTGTTGCAGGTGGTGGGTGGGTGGGTTGGTTGGAGAAGATGGGGAGGGTATAAATGTCATTTCACCCACAAACTGAAGGGTATAATAGTTATTTCACTACAAACTAACAGACAAGCCTAACGGCCGTTAGTCTCAGGGACGTAAAGTGTTAGAAAAAGAAACCACATGTACTCAGGGTGTTAAGCCTGGGCTGAACCTGTTAGTTTAGGCAAACCACGGGGACGAAAACTGCAATTTTCTCAAATAATTATATAATTTGTATAATCTAGACAACATGATCACTCGTCATGGCCTGGCCTGAACGAGGACTAGCCGTAAAGTTATAATGTTTGATTGTGAAAAATCTGAAAACTGAAAAATGTTGGTTCAGGCCTCTTGATCACACTCACACAATCACAACCACTTAAGTAAATATGAGAAAAGAAAGAATAGATTTAAATGCCAATTTTGTCCCTGAGGTTTGGTTCAGTTTGCCACTTCAGTACAAAAAAGTTTTTTTTTTTTTTTTTTTTTTTTTTTTTTTTTTTTTTTTTTGCAAATCAACACCTGAGGTTTGGATTATTTTTTTTTCTGCAAAATTCGTTCTTTTCACTAACCCAGTTAAAAAATCTCGTTAACTCAAGGGTATTTTTGTCTTTTTACCTATAATTTAAAATTTTAATAAAAAATCTTACCCCACACACACCCCCACCCTACCCTACCCCCTATATATATCTCTCTCAGTCTTACTGTTGGATCCATATGCTCTTTGTTTAGGTAAGAACTTGCTATCTTTGACACTTAAGTGTTTAGCAAGCTCTTGTATATCAGATTGTAAGCACAACGGAATGTATAAGTTAAAGCAACACTTTTTATACTTAAGAGGAGTTATTACTCCCTCTTGATGATTGAAACTAATAATGACAAGTATTTATTATGAATCTAAGCAGTAAATGAGAATTAGATACTTAGGCAGATTCACAATAAATACTGAAATGGAATAGAACAGTGAAAGTGTTTGAAGGATTTTTCTCTTAAAATCAATATCTAAAATAGAAGGTTGAAGCCTCCTATTTATAGACGTTTACATACATGTATCTTGCCAATAAAGCAAGTACAGAAATATCAGAAACAAGTTGCACAAGTTGCAACATTGAAACAAACAACTACAGCTAAAAGTAATAATAAACAATAAACTACTGATACAAAAGGCGGTGGAAAATATCTGATGCTAAGTGCTGATGAATGACAAACTACTGATGAGTAGTTTGTCTTCAGTACTTCTGAAGTGAACTTGTCTGGTTTGGACTTCAGAACTTCTGATGAAGTTTCTTCTTCAGCACTTGTCATATCTTCTCTTCAGCAGTTTCTTGTCTTCTCTTCAGTACTTCTATACTTAGCCAAAATTTGCAGAAGTGAATTAGACTAAGGTTTCCAAAAGTGGTTTCACCAATCCTCTTTGTCCTAACAATCTCCCCTGGATTGATGAACCCAAAACCTTACTAATTCCTTATGATCTTCTTCTGTCTTGAACAATCTTCCATATTTCTTTATACATGGTGTTCTTTAGCTGGTTAAACTGTCCATCAGATAGAGATCCTTTCTGTGGTTCCAGATGTTGAATTGTGAGCAGTCTTGTGTTGACAGTTTCTTTAGATGACTGATCTTCTTGTAAGCCCTGATTGAAAGGTCTCTTCTTGTCAATAATACTGAGTTGTTAGCAGTAAGTGACCATCTGATGATAGGTACCTTTGACTTGTTAAAGTCAGAGGTATAGGGAACCAGACTTGTCCCTTGGGTTGATGATCCTGAGTGTTGGATGCTTTCTATTTCAGTAAGCCTCAGGTGGGAGTCTCTTCCTTGTTGTTGTTGTTGTTGCATATCAGGCATCTGAATAGTTGGGAGATGGTGTTCAGTCACTACCTTGGTATGCATCTTTTCTTTGATAGTCTTTTGGATTTGGTAGGCAAAGGTGGAAGGATCCCTGAATTGTGTTATCAGAGGTTTCTCATCAATGTCAAAATCTGAGTGAACTACTGAACTTCCTTCAAGTAGTACCATTTTGAAATCAGTTTTGACATTGTCCTCTGATTTCTTCCTTTGAGTAGCAGGCCTTCTTGTTAAAACACCAGAAGTTCTAACTACTGATCTTGAAGGTTCAGCAGTTTGAAACTTCTCTGGATTTGCAGCCTTGGCAGCCTTATATTTTCGATAAGTATCCACCAGTCTTTCTTCTTTCCATCTAGATACTGAGGCTTTTGAACCATAGCCATCTGCTACTAATTCATCTATCATCTGGGCTCTCTTGGCCTTTCCTTCTTTACTTGTGGCCAGTTTGTCTGCAATTAGTTGTGCCCTTCTTGTCAGCTCTTGCATAGAGAGTCCCTTGAGTGTGTAGGCTTTAGTCTTGCTGTTCTTTGTGATGTAAGACACCAGTTGTTGTCTTTTGTCTTCTTCAGCAACATGATCAATTTCAGCCTGTCTTTCCAGTTCAGCTTGATAAGCCTGGAGCTTCTCTTCATACTCTAAGTCATCCCTTTGTTCCAGATTTTTCCAAATCTGGTCTTCCTTGGCTTTTTGTTGAACTGCCTTTAAACTCTGCTCAAGAAGTTCAGTAGATTGAGAGATTGGAGCAGGGTTAGGACAGTCATAGTAGTGGTTGTTGTAGGCCTTGGAGGAGCAGAAGTTGGTTTGATTTGTTCAGTGGATCTGGAAGGTTTAGTTTGTTGAGATTTGGAAGTGTTAACCTCTGATGGGTTGACAACTGCTGATGGTTTATCAACTACTGAAGGATTGTCTTCAGTATCTTCTGAGTCATCAGGATTTTGACCATCAGAGGTTTCTTTATTATGCCTTAGGGATTTTTCAGAAGTTTGGGTCTCATCTTCCTTTTCTGTGGCTTCAACATCTTCCACTGAGACACCAAACTGTTTGGCCAATACTTCTTTTCTGGCCTGGTTTTTCTGATCTCTCTCTAGGATAGCAAGTCTTGCCTTTCTTCTGGCTTCAACTGTATCCATTGGTTCCTTCATCTTCTCCCTCTTTTTGGATTCATCAATAAGCTTCAGAGGTTTGATCTGATCTGTCAGATTGGCAATTTGTTTGCTGTTGAAGTCAATCTTGGTCTGCAGATCATTCATCTTCGTCTGAATCACCCCAAATTGGTTCGTGATGGACAGCTCCAAGTTAGCTGTATAGGTTTGGAGGTGATTCTTGATGAGGGCATTCATCATAAGATAAAGGTCACCACCTGGGCTGCATAGTTGGTTCATGTCTATGCTTGAAGGCCCAGGGAATTGGGTAGGCATTTGATGTGAAGGGTGTGTTTTTGGGAGATCCTCATGTTGTACAGAGGATGCCACTCTAGGGTTTAGGGATTTAGTGGACTTTAACCTGTTCAGGGTGACTAGCTTCTTGAGCTTGGATACCTGACGTGTGCGGATATACACATAATTTACAATGGATTTTAACACACGTTTTTGCTTTAATATTTATAAAA
Source organism: Ambrosia x helenae (assembly GCA_030844895.1). Taxonomy (NCBI): domain Eukaryota; kingdom Viridiplantae; phylum Streptophyta; class Magnoliopsida; order Asterales; family Asteraceae; genus Ambrosia; species Ambrosia x helenae. The sequence goes on along the minus strand of CM061226.1, from coordinate 97,839,852 downwards.
AATGGTTTCGACCTTCATATTAAAACACACACACTAGGGCAAGTGTACCCTGTCATATATGTAGTAAGTACAGATAAGAACCAAGTATCGATCCATGGACGCGCGCGGAGCAATTGTACTAAAACTCTGTCCCCGATTTACCAGTAGGAAAAGATAAGTTTGAGTTTTGTTTAAAACTAAATTAATTCTAAAACATGTAAATAACTTAACTACGACTCCAAATAGAAAATATAACTATATAAACTATATTTTTGCCAATCCTAGCATGTTATCTAAATATAATAAGTAATATAGGCGCGTGATCAACATTCCCATTTTCCGACAGTTAGTGTCCCTTTCGGGCATCCTAACATGACAACTATACAGAAAGCTAACACGAATACACACGTTAACCGCTTCAAGTCGTTCATTAGCGAGCAGCTGATATGATCTCACGCAGATCTTCTAAAGATAAGTTAGTCATCCGTTAAGAGTATTCTAACCTCACTAATTTAGGGAAGCGATACCGAATACACAACACAGCCACCTAAACTAGCATAAAGTAGATCATTTCACAACCTATTCCATTTTACCAACTTTGACCCCAGATCTACTAAGATCGCCATTTTTACCAAAATAACTACCAAAGATCATTAACCGTGTCAAAGACTAGTAACGGCACCATTAGGCTTTTTAAACCCTTTTACGTGCCGGTAAGCATTTTTAACCGTTATTCGACTGACTTTAACCAAACCAATACCCGGTTACAGTTTCATGGCATAAACTATTTAACAAGTTAACTAGTCTACTACCGGACGATTAAACGGACGGTTTTTCAACATGTATCCGCCTAACACATTCGACAATCGCTAAAGTCATCCAAATACAGCTACAAATCCATCAACAACGAAACAAGGTTGCGCTATGATCATCAAGATCTAATCCGTGAAAAACGCCAAATTTATACAAAACATGATTACATACTAAACGATTGTTTTACGTACTAAATACTATTGTTCTTGCCCGTAGGCGTACGAATAACTATAATAACATCAAAATAGCATACAAAAATCAGATTTGAATCATAAAAAGCTTCAAGGATCAAACCATAAGAATGCTAAAGAGATGGATCGGATGATGAAGGATGGAACGGATGGACTTCCGAGCTTGTTAAACGGCTTTCCAGCAGCTTGGATCGTCCAAAAATCGCCCAGAAAAGCTTCCCTCAAGACCCAATGTTGATCAGTGAGCTGAAATGGGGTTTTATAGCAGAGCAGATGTTTCGAGCGGCCGCGCGAAGCCTTGGAGCGGCCGCTCGCTTTATCACCAAGTGGACCAATTGCTGCAGACGTGACGTAGGCCTTCTGGAAGGTCCCCAGAAATATCTGGGAGGGGCGCGCGGCCGCGCGAAGAGTTGGAGCGGCCGCTCGAAGGGCCTGATGGCCCGTTTTCGCGCCGAACTCTTCGTCTTTTCCTTCCTTGTGTTTCCGGGACATCGTTTAAGACCTGAAATCGTAAAGATACCCAAATAAGTACCAATTCCTATGTATGAGGTCAAAAACGTATGAAAAAGGGAGTTAAACGGGGACTTTTATATGTGTAATTTAACGTATATCAAACCTCCCCACACTTGAACTTTGCTTGTCCTCAAGCAAACACTTAAACAGAAAATAACCGAAAAACTCGCCAAGTGGCAACAAAGGCAAAATATAGCCTGTACAGACGATAATAGACAAGCCAACAAAGATTTATAAACAGGTGATAAGATAACTAAAAAGCAACGATTCACTTCCGATCTTACAAGCACGCTAACCCGTACACGACTCACAATGTTCACACACACTCGGTCTTATTTATGATACATACGTGTAATGTGTATGTGTAAATCGCTCCATTGCCAAGACAATGAATCGTGCAATATCATAAGCTTGTCAAAAGATCTAGTCTTCACCAACTAACGTGTGAAAAAGCACAAATCAAGAGGTCTTTTACGGGTTGTAATGTTAGGCAAAGGTAAGGGTGCGGAATGGATATTTAAAGTGACAAATCGGCTAAAACTCGGCGGTTTATGTCTAAATAATATCAACCAACACAACTGTACAAAACAAACGCGAATATAGGCGATTTTTATTTTAAATCGAGCTAACTTATAATTCTTAACTTTAAAGCTCTAAAAACTGCTCGAATACTGCTAATTCACCCTATTTTAGGGTGTTCTATTTTTCTGGATTTTTTTTTTTTTTTTTTTTTTTTTTTTTTTTTTTTACATATATATATATCTATGATATATATAATTAACTGAAACGGATAATATAATTGACAAACGGGTTCTAAACATATAAACCCGAACACGAACTATTTACAACATATAAACTAGTAGAACAATAACCTAAACCGAGTTTTAACACAAAAGGTTTAAAAGAAAAAGGTTATTTGGTTTAGTGGTGAAATGGTGTGGTAAATAAGAAAAACACGGGATTAGGTTCAACATGGTTAACTAGTGGATAATATATTGGTGCGGGAAACAGATAGAACGAAAAGAAAAGGCTAAATCAAAAGGGTATCCTAATTGCCTCAATCATGTTCGTACAATCTCACACGTATCTAGTCTAAACAAGTATACTAGTGACAAGTTCTAAACTGCACAAAACATCCGGCTCACTCGCAAGCATGTCAAAGAAATATAATATACTCTAAGGCTCAAACGCTCACGTAACCGGAGGGAAATGGGTGCAAGTGTACGAATATAACACGCTCGTATCTCATCTGTTTGTCGCGCCTCGAGTTGTCTTTATCAAAATTTAGTTAGGCTTGATGTTTATACGAGAATATATACATATATGTACTTTTAAAGGTTTTTTTTTTTTTTTTTTTTTTTTTTTTTTTAACATAAATATATATATATATATATACAAGAGGACAAACAAGATTATAATCCCTCCCCACACTTGAACTTCACATTGTCCCCAATGTGACAATAGAAAGCGTTTATTAATTAGCTATCTATAGTGGGAAAAAGGAGAATAATACTCCCCTGGTATCGTAGAAACGCCCGGGTTTTTGGACGGCATGAGCCCCGATAACGGTGCTCGCCAGTTCCCTGCAACATGAACATTCTTGACAAAACAAACTCATCAAATACACCCATTCATTGTCACACTTATTCAATCAAACCAAACATTAATGAAAATTAAAATGCGGAAAAGTAAATAGTTCAAGTACAAAAAACAAAATAAATCCATGGGTGCATGCGCCCATATACAGTACCAACATGAATAACATAAACAAAATAGTACCATCTTACCAGCAATCTCTCAATCCTCGTCATCATGGCGAGTCCCTGATGATCCCGCTGCATCACCACCTCGCCTCCGCTTGTCCCCCGGGTATCCCCTTGTGGGGGATTCCCAAAATGGTTTGGGAAACAAGCATGAAATTCAGAGACAAGGTAGTCTAGGGTCGCCCCTTGATGCTGTAGGGACTCGCCGTGCTGGTATAGAGTGTCGCGCGTTTCTGTTCGGAACGCGCCAAACTCATCATAGAAGCTCTGAGGATGCTGATAGTAGTACTGCTGCTGGTGAGGCAGTAGAGGCTCCTGGGGTGGCATGTGCTCATGTGGCTGCTGTGGCTGCTGTGGCTGTCTGGCTGCTCTGGCTGCTCTGGCTGCTCTGGCTGCTGCTGGTCGGGAGGTGGCATGTGCACTGCTGGTAGCGGGTCCCAGATCGTATTATTTTTACCTTTTAGCCTTATTACCCCGCTTGCGTACTCGTGGACAATCCTCATGTGTCTGAGGACCTCCATGTTCACCCACGAGTCGCCGGGAACCTTGGTCAGTCCCCTTCGCACATTCCTCAAAATACCCATCCCCTTTGCGATTTTTGTCACGTACTCCCCCCCGTATATCCCGCTCCCGGGTCTCATACCTGATGCTGTTGCAAGAAAAGAAGCAACAAGTGCAGCAAGGTTAACTTGAACACCACTTACAAGAGCATATAGAAATAACAAATCAGGTGTGGGGCAGCCGGTTGAATCGTCCTTTTTGGCAGCAGCGGTCCCGCATAGGACCTTTTGAAAAACCCGCAGCAGTGGGTCAATGAGCTGGCTTGCTTTGGCACCTTGGGGGTTATACTGTTGCTCCCCCGTTAATTGTGCCCAAAAAGAGTCTCTCAGAACGTTGTCATTTGGGAATTTGTACATTAGTTCGTTGAAGCTCTCATCCTCAACTTCCTCGTCCGTGTAGATTCCTAAGTGGACACCAAGCTCAGCGACTGAGATGTCGCGCCACTCCCCGCACAGACGGAACTGTAATCCAAAGCGCCTACCGCTACTTTGGAAGTCCGGCTGATCATATTTTCGCGGCCTCTGGTAGTGCAATGTGGAGAAGAACTCGAGGGTGAGTTCCTCATAAACTGGTTCCTCTATTAGGAGCAGGTTCTCCATATGCCCGTCCATCATTTCCCGGAATCTTTCTTCTTGGTTGAGCTCAGCTAATGTATCAAAGCAAATCCTTCTAGGCGGGGCGATAGAACGCCTGCGCCCCCACAGTTCTGTAAAGGTCTCTATGCACCCGCGCTCTCGCGGGTCCGCGGGATTAAACTGAAGGAAACGGTGCACCATCTGCATTAAAATGCTAAAATATGTCAGTTATAATCGAAGGAATAAGACCCGGACCCAAAACACGCGAAACAAAAAAGAAGAAAATCTCATCAGACATTTCGAGCGGCCGCGCGGCCTCTTGGAGCGGCCGCTCGAAGGGGCCTGCACGCCAAATTTCGCTCTGCAGCCCTGTTTTTCGATCCTGTGCATTGGCGTTTGCCCGGTTTCCAGTGTTTTAGCCAAATGCACTCCACAAGCGGCCATTCAAGCACTTGATTTTTGAAAAATTATTAACTTTGGCGCTTGAATGTCCGAACTTGCGCAATTATGAAGTTGTAAAGTGATGTTGGGATTTTAACACCTACGCGCCTTCACTTTGCAAATTACCTTTACTTTGAGTCATTTAGCGCAAGGTGTTTAAAGCCCAAACATTTATGGCATAATCATCGAATTTGGGGCGCGTTTGTTTAGTTATGAAGAACGCCCCAAAACTCATGAATATCCCAACTTTAAACTACAATCTAATAATAACTAGAATCCTTAAAATTTGGGGATTTGTTAAACGTTATGAAGAATCCCCAAAAATTAAGAAAACAATACAATTATATAACCTAAACATGATGAATTTGGGGATTGATTGAACAATTATGAAAGGTCCCCAAAATTCAACAACAATCCTAACTACATTAACATATATACTAGCATACAATCCTATAATGAAATTAATTTACAATCATACTAAACTATACCAAACAAGAGGTTACAAAATCATTTAAATCCTTAAATAAATTCGGAATTTATTTAAACCTTATGAAGAAAACCCAAAAACTCAAAGATTTGAACAATAATCAACCACTAATCTACATTATCTAAGCAAACAATCCATTCAAGAACATTAGGGTTTGTTAAACATTATGGAAGAACCCTAAAAATTCTGAAAAAGATTAAAGAAACTAAACTATTTTACACTAGAACAAGAGAAATTACAAGAAAACTAGAGATTCATACCTTGTTCTTGAAGATTGGAAGGTGGAATTGAAGGGTTTGGTTGGTGTTTTTGAGAGCAAAATGGAAGAAATGGTGGGTTATTATGAATGAGCGGCCGCTTAAGAAGATGTAGGGTTATAATTTTTCAGTTTTTAGGTGAAATACCCCTTTTGCCCTTTGCAGAATTTCGTTCAGAGGGTTTCGCGCGGCCGCTCGGCCCCTTCGCGCGGCCGCTCGGATATTTATTTTTTTTTTTTTTTTTTTTTTTTTTTAACAGCTGGGTGTTTGGAGCGGGCCGCTCGAAATATCCGAGCGGCCGCTCGAAGCTACTGATGTGCTTTTTTTTCTGCACTTTTCACCCAAACATGCCTGCGCTTATCCGTTTTGACCCGAACAACCAACATACCTGTTTTTAGACGCTTTCTATCATAATACCATGGGTTTGAAGCGACTATCCATACAATCACAAGGTGCGAATCAAACCTGCAAAGACTAAAAACAAACTACAACAACAAGTTAAAATTAAACAACTTAACTACAAATTAAACTACACTATGAACATATATACAATTTGGCGCGCCCATACACGCCGTGCTATATTTATTAACGAGTCGCTAGCTAGACTCACTTCCCCGCACTTATTAGGCGCGCGGGTCGTAGAGATCGATCATCTCCACGGATTTGTCAACCGGTCCATCAATGTAACTTTGAGGCGATGACCGTTGACTTTGAAAGTCAAACCCTCTGAATTTTCAATCGAGACAGTTCCGTAAGGATATACTTCCTTAACAGTGTACGGTCCTGTCCATCGGGATTTCAACTTTCCTGGAAAGAGACGCAGGCGTGAGTTATAAAGCAAGACCAAGTCGCCTACCTGAAAATCTTCTCGGTGTTTGAGGCGACTGTCGTGCAATCTCTTTGTGCGCTCTTTGTACAACATCGAGCTCTCATAGGCTTGTTGCCTAAGCTCCTCTAGCTCGTGAATCTGCAAGAAACGGGTCTCACCGCCGGTCTTCAGATCCAAATTTGCCGTTTTAAGAGCCCAGAATGCCCTATGCTCCAGCTCGACTGGGAGATGACACGCTTTGCCATAGACAAGCCTAAAGGGAGTCGTCCCAATAGGCGTCTTATAAGCCGTCCTAAAGGCCCACAGCGCGTCATCAAGCTTGTCCGCCCAATCCTTGCGGTTTTGATTAACCGACCGCTCAAGGATTCGCTTCAAACCACGGTTTGTGACCTCCACCTGTCCACTTGTCTGTGGATGATACGGGGTGGATAACCTGTGGTGGACACCATAACGTGCTAACGCGCGATCAAGCTGCGCATTGCAGAAATGCGTGCCACGGTCACTAATCAGTGCCTTTGGGGCACCAAACCGCGAGAACAAGCTCCTAACAAACCTCACAACAACTCGGGCATCATTTGTGGGCAAGGCTTGCGCCTCGGCCCACTTTGATACATAATCAACAGCCACGAGTATATATCTATTGCCCCGTGAGGAGGGGAACGGTCCCATGAAGTCTATGCCCCAAATGTCAAAGACCTCACAGACTTGAATAGGGTTTTGCGGCATTTGGTCGCGTGCCGATATGTTCGTCGCCCTCTGGCACGAATCACAAGCACCAACCAGTATCTGGGCGTCACGAAAGAGTGTGGGCCAGTAAAACCCGGAGTCTAACACTTTCTTAGCAGTGTAATTCGCTCCATGGTGACCTCCGGTAGGCCCCTCGTGACAATCGCGCAAGATCTGCGCCGCCTCCACCCCAAACACACAACGGCGAATCAACTGATCCGCCCCGACCCGGAACAAAAATGGGTCATCCCAGAAGTAATGCTTAAGGTCCGCGAAGAACTTCCTCTTTTGCTGGTGCGACAATCCTTTGATGAGGATCCCGCACGCGAGGTAGTTCGCAAAATCCGCGAACCATGGAGATACATCTTCCACAGACTCAACGCTCATCAAGAACTCGTGGGGAAAATTGTCATTAATGGTATCCCACGCCGAGTTCTCGGCATCATCATGCTCGAGCCTGGACAGATGATCAGCAGCGACATTCAGGGCACCCTTCTTGTCCTGAATCTCTATATCGAACTCTTGCAGCAGCAAGATCCACCTAATCAGGCGCGGTTTCGCGTCCTGTTTGCTGAATAGGTATCGGATCGCTGCATGGTCCGTATAGACGATGGTCTTCGACAGCACCAAATATGATCTAAACTTGTCGAACGCAAATACTACAGCAAGAAGCTCTTTTTCAGTCGTGGTGTAATGCTCTTGAGCATCATGTAGAGTCTTGCTAGCGTAGTAGATCGGGTGGAAGTGTTTGTCCTTCCGCTGTCCCAAGACCGCCCCTATCGCGAAGTCACTCGCGTCGCACATAATCTCGAATGGCAGCTCCCAGTCGGGTGCTACCAATATAGGGGCCTCAACAAGCAAACGCTTAAGAAGGCCAAATGCCTTCACACACTCTGCACCAAACACAAACGGTGCATCCTTCTCCAACAATCGGGTCATCGGACGGGCGATTTTTGAAAAATCTTTGATGAATCGCCTGTAAAATCCCGCATGACCCAAAAAGCTGCGGATTGCTCTGACAGAGGAGGGTGGAGGGAGCCTAGAAATGATATCTACTTTGGCAGGATCAACCTCCAACCCACTTTGGGAGACCTTGTGCCCGAGGACTATTCCTTCCTTCACCATGAAGTGGCATTTCTCCCAATTCAGCACAAGACTGGTCTCCTCACACCTCTGAAGCATCCGCTCCAGGTTCCCCAGACAATGATCGAACGAACTCCCAAAAACAGAAAAATCATCCATGAACACCTCCATGGAGTCCTCGATCATGTCATGGAAAATGGCAACCATGCAACGCTGGAAGGTCGCCGGCGCATTGCACAGCCCAAATGGCATACGCCTGTAGGCGAATGTGCCAAAAGGGCATGTGAAGGTCGTCTTATCCTGGTCCACAGGATCGATAGGGATCTGAAAGTATCCAGAGAAACCATCAAGGAAACAGTAATACAACTTCCCCGACAGTCGTTCCAACATCTGATCGATGAATGGAAGCGGGAAGTGATCCTTGCGGGTGGCGTCATTGAGCTTGCGATAGTCAATGCAAACTCTCCACCCCGTGACGGTCCTCGTAGGAATCAGTTCATTCCTATCATTTGTGACCACCGTCATGCCACCCTTCTTGGGCACAACGTGCACAGGACTAACCCAAACAGAATCCGAGATGGGATATATCAATCCAGCATCAAGCAGTTTAATCACCTCGGATTTAACAACATCTTGCATGTTCGGGTTCAGACGCCTCTGGTGCTGCGCACAAGGCTTGTAGACATCCTCCATCAAGATTTTATGAGTACAGAAAGAGGGATTAATCCCCTTGATGTCTACGATCTTCCAGGCAATTGCCCGTTTATGAAGTTTTAAAACCCTCAACAACTCGCTCTTTTCTTCCACAGTCAATAAAGACGATATGATCACCGGTAGACGTCCCTCCTCATCCAGAAATGCATACTCGAGATGCGGCGGGAGCTCCTTCAGCTCAAAAGACGGTGGATCCTCAACAGACGGCTTCGCCTTCTCCTCTTCCTCTCGCTCAATTTCCACAAAACGCTCCGGACTTTGGGAACCATCATCACCGATCTGATAGACCGGCTGCTCATCTACATGGCCCTCCTGCATAATGCCATCTAGGCTCCCACACAACAGATGTGTGTCCGAAACATCTCTCTCCCAAGCACCTCTGATACGAGAGCTGACACACTGGTCTACTATGTCAAGATAGTATAGTGTATCGTCTTGGCTCTCAGGATGGCGCATCGACCTCTGAATGTCAAAAGTCACGTGCTCATCATTGACTCGGAGTGTGATCTGGCCCGCAGCCACGTCAACAATCGTCCTTGCCGTGTTAAGGAAAGGACGTCCGAGAATCAAAGGGACTTTAGAGTCCTCATCCATATCTAGGATGACAAAGTCCACAGGGAAAACGAATTTGTCAATCTTGACAAGCATATTTTCTACAAACCCCCGTGGATACTTGATCGAGCGATCAGCGAGGCGAATACTCATCCTGGTGGGCGAAGGTTCACCCAGATCCAACTTCTCGAAAACCTTATAAGGCATAAGGTTTATGCTGGCCCCCAAGTCCGCGAGTGCATTACTGACAGTCATATCACCTATCAGACAAGGGATGGTAAAGCTACCAGGATCGCCCATTTTCATGGGCAGTCTATTCTGCAGAATTGCAGAGCAGTTCTCGTTCAACAGAACGCAGGACAGGTCCTCAAGTTTTTGTTTATTTGTGAGGATGTCCTTCAAGAATTTGGCATACTTAGGCATTTGTGCTAAGGCCTCTACAAACGGGATGTTTATATGTAGCTGCTTGAACAGCTCGAGAAATTTCCCGTATTGCGCCTCGTCTTTCTGCTTCCTAAGTCTACCTGGATATGGAACAGGAGGAGTGTAGTCTGTGACTGGCTTCGGTAGCTGTGCTGTACTTGCTGGGACTCGCCTAGCGTGCACCTCGTCCGAAGACTCAGTCTGGACCGTCTCAGTGATCGGTGGTGAGCCCGATGTGTCTGGTCCCGTGGTTTTACCACTCCTCGTCATAATGGCATTAACATGCCCTCTTGGGTTCGGCTCAGTGTTGCCTGGGAGACCACCCTGCTGTCTCTCAGACATCATCTTTGCCATCTGGCCAACCTGGTTCTCTATGGCCTGCATCGACGCCTTTTGGCCCCTCATTTCTCCCTCATAATTTGTGAAGCGCTCCTCATGCTGCTGGTAGCGCTGCTCAGCGATCTGATTGGAATTAGAGGTGTTGGTAAGGAGCTGAGACATCATCTCCTCCAGCTTAGACATACCATGAGGGGCGTGCTGCTGGGAGCTGCTCCCGGCGCCCTGATTCTGGTATTGGTTCGGTCTCTGCTGGGACGATTGACCACGACCTTGGTATGGCTGTTGGTTGGACTGGTAGGACTGTTGGTTGGACTGGTAAGGCTGTTGGGACTGGTAGGACTGTTGCGGTGCGGCGGCTCTCTGCTGGAATCCGAGAGGGTTCTGATTGGAAGTACCAGATCTCCACCCGAAGTTCGGGTGATTTCTCCAACCCGGATTATAAGTGTTGCTGTAGGGGTTATTCTGGGGTCTCGTTTGATTACCCATGTAGTCCACTTCCTCGTGGCCTGTATACATCACCCCCTGAGCACACGAGCCAGGCTCGTGAGATACACCGCACTCCACACACAAACAATCGGACTGCGCTACGTGTTGCTGAGAGTTATCGAATCTCGTAGCCAGAGCCGCTATCTGTGCCGAAATCGCCGTATAGTTATCCACGGCATGCACACCAGCCTTGGCAGATGACGACCTAGATCTATCATTCTGCCGGGATTTAGATTTTAGGGACGCCTTCTCAATAATGCTCCACGCTTCCCTAGGAGACTTTGTTCCGATGTCTCCCCCTGCGTATACATCAAGGCGTTCCTGAGACGCATACCCGAGTCCCTGATAAAAAGTTTGCACCAAATGCCTTTTCGAAAGCTCATGGTGCGGGCAACTCAAGAGTAGGTCTTTAAACCTTTCCCAGGCTGTGTATAATGATTCATCGTCATCCTGACGAAATGTCATGATGCGATTCCTCAGTTTTTGTGTCTTTTCAGGAGGAAAATACTGCTGCATGAATTGTTGTGACAACTCTGCCCAAGTCGTGATCGACCCTGCGGGTTGTGACAGAAGCCAAGTCCGGGCTTTGTCCCGCAGTGAGAATGGGAAGAGTCGGAGACGGATAGCATCATCGGAGATGCCCGTCATCTTAAAGGTGGCTAAAACCTCTAAGAATGCAGCAATATGTCGGCCTGGATCCTCGTGCTCCAGTCCACCGAATTGCACCGAGTTTTGTATCATATTCACGATACTAGATTTGATCTCGAAATGGTCCGCCAAAATAGCCGGACGGACAATACTCGGCGCGAGTCCATCTCCTCCTGGACGACCACTATCATTCAGCGGAATGTCGTCATCCGCCATGATAATGTCGCTGTGGGCGTCCGACCCGTTGTCGTCGGCCAGATCGTGCCTCGCCTGCTCAATTGGGACCTCAACAATAGGAGCAGCAATAAGAATATCAGAAACAAGACGCAATTTATGAAGTCTAATCCGCTCGCTTCTCCTCAGGCGCCTTAGCTCCTCGTCAGAAAGATCACCAGAAGTCCCTGGGTTTGTGGACATCAACCTGCATGTAAGAATGATACAGTTGCAACAGGCGAATATATGACAGACCCAAAAAGGCGATAAAAGACAGAAAAATAAATAAATGAAATAAAGAATCAATAAATTCATGCGAAAATAACTGAGCGCAAACATATATAAGTAAGTCAAATATAAACAAATAGAATTAATAAAATGAACAGAAATAAGCAGACTAAGCCTAAAACTATACAAAGAATGAAATTAATAATTAGTCCAAATACGAACAAATAAATCTAATTAATCAAATAACGAACAAATCAAATTCATAGACAAACCAATTAATCCAATATTCAATAAATTAAATCTATCAACATCCTAATGAACGAAAAATCAAATCAAACAATCCTATAAGCAGATAAATGAACGAATCCATATGCAACCTATAAACCAATCTAAAATTAATCCAATATATCAACAGACAGATAAATCTAATAAAAATTCAAATAATCATATATGCAAATTAATGAATGAAATAACGAATCAAAGAAGTACAAACAAGTATTCACAAGCATGTACACTGGTAAAAAGTTGACTCGGTTCGTTCCTAAAGCTCGTCGCGTCCCCGGCAACGGCGCCAAAAACTTGACGTGTGCGGATATACACATAATTTACAATGGATTTTAACACACGTTTTTGCTTTAATATTTATAAAAAATGGTTTCGACCTTCATATTAAAACACACACACTAGGGCAAGTGTACCCTGTCATATATGTAGTAAGTACAGATAAGAACCAAGTATCGATCCATGGACGCGCGCGGAGCAATTGTACTAAAACTCTGTCCCCGATTTACCAGTAGGAAAAGATAAGTTTGAGTTTTGTTTAAAACTAAATTAATTCGAAAACATGTAAATAACTTAACTACGACTCCAAATAGAAAATATAACTATATAAACTATATTTTTGCCAATCCTAGCATGTTATCTAAATATAATAAGTGATATAGGCGCGTGATCAACATTCCCATTTTCCGACAGTTAGTGTCCCTTTCGGGCATCCTAACATGACAACTATACAGAAAGCTAACACGAATACACACGTTAACCGCTTCAAGTCGTTCATTAGCGAGCAGCTGATATGATCTCACGCAGATCTTCTAAAGATAAGTTAGTCATCCGTTAAGAGTATTCTAACCTCACTAATTTAGGGAAGCGATACCGAATACACAACACAGCCACCTAAACTAGCATAAAGTAGATCATTTCACAACCTATTCCATTTTACCAACTTTGACCCCAGATCTACTAAGATCGCCATTTTTACCAAAATAACTACCAAAGATCATTAACCGTGTCAAAGACTAGTAACGGCACCATTAGGCTTTTTAAACCCTTTTACGTGCCGGTAAGCATTTTTAACCGTTATTCGACTGACTTTAACCAAACCAATACCCGGTTACAGTTTCATGGCATAAACTATTTAACAAGTTAACTAGTCTACTACCGGACGATTAAACGGACGGTTTTTCAACATGTATCCGCCTAACACATTCGACAATCGCTAAAGTCATCCAAATACAGCTACAAATCCATCAACAACGAAACAAGGTTGCGCTATGATCATCAAGATCTAATCCGTGAAAAACGCCAAATTTATACATAACATGATTACATACTAAACGATTGTTTTACGTACTAAATAATATTGTTCTTGCCCGTAGGCGTACGAATAACTATAATAACATCAAAATAGCATACAAAAATCAGATTTGAATCATAAAAAGCTTCAAGGATCAAACCATAAGAATGCTAAAGAGATGGATCGGATGATGAAGGATGGAACGGATGGACTTCCGAGCTTGTTAAACGGCTTTCCAGCAGCTTGGATCGTCCAAAAATCGCCCAGAAAAGCTTCCCTCAAGACCCAATGTTGATCAGTGAGCTGAAATGGGGGTTTTATAGCAGAGCAGATGTTTCGAGCGGCCGCGCGAAGCCTTGGAGCGGCCGCTCGCTTTATCACCAAGTGGACCAATTGCTGCAGACGTGACGTAGGCCTTCTGGAAGGTCCCCAGAAATATCTGGGAGGGGCGCGCGGCCGCGCGAAGAGTTGGAGCGGCCGCTCGAAGGGCCTGATGGCCCGTTTTCGCGCCGAACTCTTCGTCTTTTCCTTCCTTGTGTTTCCGGGACATCGTTTAAGACCTGAAATCGTAAAGATACCCAAATAAGTACCAATTCCTATGTATGAGGTCAAAAACGTATGAAAAAGGGAGTTAAACGGGGACTTTTATATGTGTAATTTAACGTATATCAATACCCCTGAAGCAGGACCTTCATAAAGTGCCGTCAATTCAGTAGTTTTGGTTGTTGAATCATCATCCAAATTAATGGAATCATCTGAATCCCTGATGTTGTCCTCAATGAGGACTGTCTCAGTTAAATCATGAGCTGAGCCCAACTCAGTTTTCTCATGAACCTCTTGTTCTTGGTTATGAGGATTTCCTACCTCAGGCATTAAGCCTTCATCAGTAGTTGCCACATCTGAGGTCTTAGCTGTTTTACTTCTATCCTCAGATCCACCACTGGGTGGTAACTGAGTAGTAGCAGCCTCAGATGCCCCAAGATTCTCTAAGATTGGGCTTAAAGACCCTGGTCCACCCTCATCTCTTGGGTTAGGGCTAGTGATGTCCACATCCATGTCTGATTCTGTGGTTATGTCCCCTGTTTGTTGTGGTTGTAGGGGACTGACATTATCAGGTGGGACTATCTCTTTTAGCCCAGAGAGAAGTTTGGCAATCTCTATTGCCTCTGGTTCAGAAATTTGAGGGGTTGGTTCAGAAGTTTGGGCAATAGGTTGAATAGGTTGGTCAGCAGTTTCAAAAGAAGTGTCAGTTACAACAGTTTTTCTAAGTCTTTTTCTTTTGAATAAGATTTTTATGGGTGCTCTTAGTGGGGTTTGAGATGGATGAGACTGAGAGGGTGTTTCAGTCTCACCTATTTGAAGAGCAGATTGCTCATGAGCATGTTCAGGCATCTCAACCTCCTGAACAGCCTTTCTTTTGGGTTGGTGGGTTTCTGTCTTTGTTGGCTTGGGCTTTTTGGCTTTTGATGGTGTGAGTTTGGAAGATGTGGGTTTCAGGGGGACTTTTTGTTGTTCTCCCTGATCATCTTCTGGCCAGGTAGCCGGTTTGTTATGCCTAGAGTATGCTTGTGAGGTTAATGGTTTTAAAGTTGAAACTTTTCCCACAAGCACCTCATTACTCAGTTCCCCTATTATGCATTGCATAATGAACCTTGGGTATAACAAAAACTTTTTCTTGGTATTATTATGATGTAACACCAACTCATTGAAAAATAATTTTGATGCCCTGAATTTGGTTTCATTCACTATGGAATGAAATATTGGTTGAAAAGTAGAGGGCATCTGGTCATAAGACCCTGTCTTTGGACTCAAACACATAATAATATAATGAAACAAAAGCTTGTATTTTGGTTCAAAATATTTTTTGAAGATAGTAGCATGGGAGAGAGTACCTTGATAACCACACTCTGTCATGGTTAAGTGAATGTCAGAGTTAGCAACATGATCAGGGGCAGCTACATCATTCAGGCCCAGTCTTGTTGCCAGTGTGGCCGGTGTGATGGTCAGTGGTTTCCCTTTTATTCTTGAGTTGAGGGAGATCATTTCACCATCAGCTGTCACCGTCTCAGCATTAGCCCAGAACTCATTTAGAGTTTCAGTATGAATTGGTGGGTCGATTGTGAGAGTAGTAAAATATTGGGATTTTACGACAAGATCAATGATCTCATCGTATTGGGACCAGCCTTCTTGTTTTTCAAGAAAGGCCCTTTGATTGTGACCCTGTTTTAGAACGAGAGCCATGTGGTTTGGGTTTTTGTTGATCGAACAGTTGATTTGCAGGTTTAGGTTTTTAAGAGAGTTTTTGAGAGAGAAGGAGGGAATTTTTGAGTTTGAAAGGATAAGTGTTGAAAAAAGGTATTTATCAGAAGTTTTTAACCGCTTGGATCTTCTTTATTAGAAGTTTTTAAACCGCCTAGGTTAAAAATCTCTTTATCAGAAGTTTTAAACCGACTAGGTCAAAACTTCTAATGATGGGAAAAGTCAGATTTGCCCTTTTTGACTAAACTGCTGATGAAGGATTATTTTCATCAGTAGTTCCCATTTCCTCTTCAGTAGTTTTAACAGCTGATGATAAATGTTTTATAAATACTTTTATTCATAACTTCTGAAGGTTATTTTATCAGAAGTTATTCACTTTTCAGAAATTATCCCCATACTGATGTTTTGTTCATCAGTAGTTTCTCTCTTTTCAGAAGTTTTTGTTTCAGACTTTTTGTCTTTTTGTAAGTGGAAAATGAAAAATATGTGCAGAACAATAAAATAAACACTTACAAATTTAGCATCCCAAGCATGGATACTAACTTCTGAAATGTTGATGTGTCAAGGGGTTTTGTGAAGATGTCAGCTATTTGATTAGCTGTTGCTACATGCTTCACCTCAATCTTGCCTTTTTCATAGCAATCTCTTATGAAATGGTACCTGATCTCAATATGTTTAGTTTTTGAGAACTGTACCAGATTTTGAATGATGCTAATGGCAGATTTGCTGTCTACAAACAAAGGTGTCTTGGTTTCTTTGATTCCATAATCAAGAAGTTGATATTGGAGCCATTGTATCTGTGATGTACAACTTGCAGCTGTAATGTATTTAGCTTCAGCAGTTGAAGTTGCAACAGATGTTTGCTTCTTTGATTGCCATGACACTAGACAGTTACCCAAGAATTGACAACCACCAGATGTTGACTTTCTTGTCATCTTACACCCTGCATAGTCACTATCTGAAAAAGCTGATAACTTGGTATTGCTTGAAGCAGGATACCAAATTCCAAGTGTTGGAGTTCCTTTCAGATATCTGAAAATTCTTTTGACTGCTATAAGGTGTGATTCCCTTGGTGCTGATTGATATCTAGCACAGACACATGTTGAAAACATAATATCTGGTCTAGAAGCAGTTAGATATAAAAGGGAACCTATCATGCATCTGTACATGGTTTGATCAACCTGTTTTCCTTGATCATCAGGTTCAACTTGTGTGATTGGTGTCATGGGAGTGGAACATGATTTACAGTCTTGTAAAGAAAATTTGTTTAATAATTCTTTAACATATTTTGATTGATGTATAAAAGTTCCATTTGTTTGTTGCTTGATCTGCAGTCCCAGAAAGTACTGCAATTCTCCCATGGTACTCATCTCAAATTTTGATTGCATGAGTTTCTTAAAATCATCACACAGTTTTGTGTTTGTTGAACCAAAAATGATATCATCAACATAAATTTGAACAAGTAGGACATGATTTCCAACATGTTTAATGAAAAGAGTTTTATCAATGACATCTCTTGTAAAGTTATTTTTGAGTAAAAAGGTGGAGAGTGTATCATACCAGGCTCTTGGAGCCTGTTTGAGCCCATAAAGAGCTTTGTCCAGTCTGTACACCCACTCAGGATGAGAAGGATCCTCAAACCCAGGTGGCTGACAGACATACACCTCCTCTTTTATCTTTCCATACAAAAATGCACTCTTTACATCCATTTGATAAACTTTAATTTTGTTGGAAATGGCATAGGCCAGAAATAACCTGATGGCCTCAAGCCTTGCAACTGGAGCAAAGGTTTCATCATAGTCAATTCCCTTTTCTTGAGAGTACCCTTGAACTACCAGTCGTGCCTTGTTCTTGATTATCATACCAGCTTCATCTTGTTTGTTCCTGAAAACCCATCTTGTGCCAATTGGTTGCTTGTTTGGAGGTAAGGGACAGATTTCCCAGACCTGTTGCTTGTTGAACTGAAGCAGTTCATCTTGCATAGCTTGCACCCAATTATTGTCTTTGAGGGCTTCCTGGTACTTCTTTGGTTCCAACTGTGAGATAAAGGCTGAAAATAGGCAAAAGTTGGAGAGCTGGTTTCTGGTAAGAACACCTGAAGCTATATCACCCATGACTTGATCAAGTGGATGATCTCTGTGTTCAATCAGTTGTTGTAAACCACTGACAGGTGTAGGTGGCTCATGTTCTTCAAACAAACTACTGAGGTCTATAATATCTGGTTCAGATGTTCCTTGATCTTCAGTAATTGGATCTACTGAACCAGAAGTTTGAGTTTGTTCCTCAGTACTTGTTTGATCAGAAGTTTGTGGAACTTCTGATGATTTTGAAGTTGACTTGATAACTGTTTGAGGAGTCCATGGTGTGGGATCCTCTTCATCAAACCTTTTGTCACCATAATAAGTAGGTTTTGATGAAGTAACAGCCTTCTCAGGTCCAAAATGGAAGTTGTCAAGGTCAAAAAGTTCAGCAGGATGTGCTGGAATAAGAATGTGTCTTGACTCACTGAACTTGACATTCAATGTTTCTTCTACTATCCTGGTGTGAGAATTAAAAACCTTGTAGGCTTTTCTAGTTGAAGAGTAACCAAGAAAGTAACCTGAGTCAACTTTGGCAACAAACTTTGAAATAGAATCCTTGATGTTCAAGATGAAACATTGACACCCAAAAGCCCTGAAAAAGGAGATAAGGGGCTTCATGCCATGAAGAACTTCATAGGCAGTCTTGGAGTGTCTCTTGACCACAAGAACTCTATTCTGAACATAACATGATGTGTTAACTGCTTCTGCCCAAAAGTACAAGGGTAGCCCAGAATCAGCTAACATTGTTCTTGCTCCCTCTATTAAGGTTCTGTTCTTCCTTTCTACTACACCATTTTGTTCAGGAGTTCTGGGAACACTGTATTGTCTAATAATCCCTTTAGACAAACAGAATTCATCCAGAGTTTTGTTCCTGAACTCTGTCCCATTATCACTTCTAATGGTTTTGACAGGAAGAGAATATTGTTTCTCCACTTGTAGAATGAAGAACTTGATGATTTCAGCAGCCTCATCCTTGGAGAATAAGAAGAATACCCATGTGAATCTTGAGTAGTCATCAATGATGACTAAGCAGTACTTCTTCTTACCAAGGCTCATAATCTTGACAGGTCCAAATAAGTCTATATGGAGTAGTTGAAGACATGCAGTTGTTTTTGATTCTTCAATAGACTTATAGGAGGACTTATGCTGTTTTCCCTTTAAACAGGATACACAAATTTCTTGACACTGATATACTTTCAAAGGTAGACCTCTGACCAAGCCCATTTTTGTGACTTTATTTATGGTTTTAAAGTTCACATGGCCAAGTCTCCTGTGCCAGAGATCAGTTTCTGAAGTTGATGCCCTTGAGAAGAAACAGGCAGTGTTGTTCAATACCTTGTCTTTCTCAATGTCCACTGCATAGACATTGCCACATCTTTTGGCAATCAGCAAAGTATGATCTTCAATGATCTTCTCTATCAACTTCTGGCCTTCTGGTGAGATGATCTTGCATGCTGTCTTTGTGAAAAAGGAAGAATATCCTTTATCACACATTTGTGACACACTTAGCAAGTTGTATTCAAGGTTTTCAACCAGATTGACCTTGTCAAACTGTATTTTGCCAGAGGAGACATTGCCATGTCCTAGCACATATCCCTTAGCATTGTTCCCAAAGGATACAGATCCTTCTCTTTGGCTGATAAAATTGTTTATCAGGTATCTGCATCCAGTCATGTGCATAGAGCCTCCACTATCAACGTACCATATGCTGTTTAAGCCCCTGGAAACTCTCTGCACACAATAGCAAATTAGTTAGATTTAGGAACCCAAGCCTGTTTGGCTTTGGGTTTGCTCTTGAGAATAGTTACAGTTTGTTTTTGACCAGGTTGAGAAATCCATGTCTTTTTGGCAATGGATTTTTCATTAAGAGCCATGGTGGTATCCTTTTCAGGACCACCATCAACCTTGGTCATCAGTAGTTGTACCAAGTTCATTAGATTTTGAATCTCAGTAGTTTGTGAAACTGCTGATGATTCAGGTCTAACTACTGACAAAGAATTTTGAGAAAAAGATTTTAGTTGAGATTTTATCTTTTTCTGAGAAAAGGTGTTTTCAGGTTGTTGTTTCTTGGGATTAAAGATTCTTTCATAATCATTTCTGATTTGATTTCCCACAACCTGTTGTTTAATTTTTTGATTGAACTGAATTCCTTTTCTGTATCTACAAAACTCTGTTTTGTGGTTGAACAGACCACAAATTTCACACTCTTTTGCCTTTTGTTTTTTATCTAAAGGCAAATTTCTGACATTAGTGTAAAGATTTTGCTCATCAGTAGTTTTCAGGGTCTCAACTCCTGATGTAGATGAAACTACTGATGGCTTGTTGTCAGATTTTGTTAATACTTCTGAAGTACTTTCTTTGAAAATACCAGGATTTCTGTTTAGAAAGTTTTCATGGAAAGATGTGCAGTCTTTCCCTTCAGAAGTGTCATTTGAAACAATTTTTCTCCCATCTTCAGTAGTTTTGGGAGAGAAATCTGTTGGTGTTTCAACATGATTGTACCCTATGCCAAACTTAACATTTGAAGCACTCTGTTTGTTTAGCAATAGCTGGTACCCCTTACAAGAATCCACCCATTTTTCACAACTGATCTTGGTGTCAGCAAGCTCGTTTCTGACATTCCCAAGATCTTCTATCATCATTTTAATTTGTGCTTGGGTTTCAATAGCTGATTTAGTTAATTTAGAGACTTCTTTTGTTTTGGTAGTAAGTTTTCTCTCTAAATCACATTTCATCTGAGTGTATTTTCTTTCTAAATCATTGGCTTTTCCTTGTAAGTGCACATTTGTCTCTCTTATGAGAGCAAAAGATTCTTTGCAAGAATTTGAGCAAAGTTTTGTCAAAGACTCTTTTGATACCTGTGACAATGCAGATTTTGAAGTACAGCCTTCAAATGCCATTAAGGCAAAGTTCTTTCTGCCATTGTCTGGTTCTCCCCAGTTGATGTCAAACAACTTGTTGTCTGCATCAGGATTGCACTCTGTGGTGTCAAAAGGAAGACTGCTCCAGTCAACATACCCTGAGGTGAAAAGACTTTGTTGAGAGGGTTGTTGAGGCTGTGGAGGTTGTTGAGCAGCTGGAAAGGGAGGGATTGATTGTTGGCTCTGCATCTGTTGAGCAGGCATTTGAACATATTGTACTTGTGGCATGTATTGCTGTTGAGGAGCTTGTGCCTGTACAAAATGAGCACTCCCTTGAGTTCCATTATTCCTATTATAATTGGGGTTAAAGTTATTTCCAGATTGTGATTGGTTAAAGCTAGAGTTTCTACACTCTCTAGCAAAGTGTCCCAACTTCTGACACTTGTGACATCTTAGTTTAGATTTGTCAAAACCAATTTTTGTATTACTGGTCAATCCTGGAAATTTCCTTCCTGATCTTTTATAAAACTTGTTAGTTTTAATGCTTAGCATGGCCAGTTGGTGTAAAATGTCCATTTCTTCTAAGTCATCACTGCTAAAGTTTTTCAAATCATCCATGATAAAACATAGATTATCAGCAGTTTGACTTTGGTCATTATTGTCATAACCTGGGAAAGATCTTTCTGATGAGATCCCAGTTGTTATGTCAATGTTGTCATAAGATCCATAGGAACAAGTTGGTGAGTCTTGTCCCAAAAGTGCTGTACTACCTGGTAGATAGTCATCAGCAGCTTTACCAGATGATTGCAATTTCTTCTTTTGATCAATTTCTCTCTCAAAAGTAAGTAATCTCCCATGGAGTTTTGTAAGAGTGAGGGAGCCAAAATCTGGCGAGGATCTTAAAACAATGGAGTATGTTTCCCATTTGTCTCGTAAAGACCTTAAAAATCTATGTAGCATAGATATTGTTGTATAGGTCTGACCATTTAACTTTAGCTCAGATATTAATGAGGAGAATCTTTCAAATTGTTGAGTTAAAGTTTCCCCATTAATGTGAGCAAATGTCTCATATTGTTGAGCTAAAATCTCTCTGGTGTTGGCAATCACCTCTTCAGTTCCTCCAAACTGTTCTTTAAGACAATCCCAGAGTTCTTTGGCACTTTCACAATGTAAAAGGCCAGAGTATATCTCATTTGGGAGAGCCATTGCCAACATAGAGAATGCTTTTGCATCTAGCTCAAGTTTTAGGAAATCATCATCAGTATAGTCTTTTGGTTCTTTTGGAATCTCTTCCTTAGTTTCAAGATTTATGTTTACTGGTTTGTGAGGACCATATATCACAGATCTCCAACAACCTGTGTTGGTCTGTGACAAGGTATGTGCCATTCTCTTTTGCCATATGTTGTATTCATTTCTTACAAGCATGGCAGGTTTAGTGGCAGAACCAGTATTATGAGGATCCATTTTAAAGAGTATTGATTTGTCAGATGACTCTTTTAAGTGATGGATGTTGATAAAAAGTGAACTTTTGATCTTTTATTGAGTATCAATAAGAGCTTTGTGTCTGATTCTCAATTTGTTAGATTGATATGTGATCAGATAAACCAATGCTCTGATACCAATTGTTGGATCAGTATGCTCTTTGTTTAAGTAAGAACTTGCTATCTTTGACACTTAAGTGTTTAGCAAGCTCTTGTATATCAGATTGTAAGCACAGCGGAATGTATAAGTTAAAGCAACACTTTTTATACTTAAGAGGAGTTATTACTCCCTCTTGATGATTGAAACTAATAATGACAAGTATTTATTATGAATCTAAGCAATAAATGAGAATTAGATACTTAGGCAGATTCACAATAAATACTGAAATGGAATAGAACAGTGAAAGTGTTTGAAGGATTTTTCTCTTAAAATCAATATCTAAAATAGAAGGTTGAAGCCTCCTATTTATAGACGTTTACATACATGTATCTTGCCAATAAAGCAAGTACAGAAATATCAGAAACAAGTTGCACAAGTTGCAACATTGAAACAAACAACTACAGCTAAAAGTAATAATAAACAATAAACTACTGATACAAAAGGCGGTGGAAAATATCTGATGCTAAGTGCTGATGAATGACAAACTACTGATGAGTAGTTTGTCTTCAGTACTTCTGAAGTGAACTTGTCTGGTTTGGACTTCAGAACTTCTGATGAAGTTTCTTCTTCAGCACTTGTCATATCTTCTCTTCAGCAGTTTCTTGTCTTCTCTTCAGTACTTCTATACTTAGCCAAAATTTGCAGAAGTGAATTAGACTAAGGTTTCCAAAAGTGGTTTCACCAATCCTCTTTGTCCTAACACTTACCCTCTCTCTTTTTCACTCTCCTTCTCTCTCTATCTGCCGGTCAAATTTATAATAATAATAGTAATAGTGGTAGTGGTAGTGGTAGTAGGTTGAATTTGTTGTCATGGTGCACAGAGGAGTTTGAATAGGGTTGAGAGGGAGGAATATGTTGCAGGGAGGAACAAAGGTCTAAACCGCCATTAAACTTTTCCACCGTCTACCTTCAGCTCCATCTCCGAACACCTGACCTGGCCAAGCACCACCCAGCTCCATCTCCGAACACCTTCAACTCCATCCAGAGTTCCAGACCACCACCCACGACCCGACCCAGAACCACCAATCACCAACATCACAGAAACAGAGGGTTCAGACACAGAAACAGAGGTGGTGGAGGTGGTGGTTTTAGATCCGGTTCAGACACAGAAACAGAGCGGTGATGCTGGATTTTTAGAGAGAGATGGTGGAGGTGGTGGTTTTAGATCCGGCGAGTTGTGTATATGCTTGTGTAGACCCATCAACATGTTACCATCTAATCTCTGTATTCTGTGCTCAATAATTATAATTATTATTATTATGGGAAGGGATATTGTGAAAACCCTCCCTATTTGGTAAACTATGGAAACTCCATCCTATCCATCCATCACATACTATCAATGGCCAAGATTGAAGGTGTGTACCTGACATTAATTTTATTATTATTTTAATAACTAAAAGGACCTTGAGGGGCAAATTGGGTAAACAACATTGTCTTAGATCCTCTCTCTCTCTCTCTCTCTCTCAAATCACACGTCCTTTCAATTGTCTATACACCTTTCCAATTTATCCCGCCTAAACTCCAACACTGTGATCAGCTTCTTCTTTCTTCTTTGTATCTTCACTCGCTGAAGTACAAAGGTAACCCAAAAGTCCCACCTACCTAACCCAAAAGCTCCTCATCCGGATCATTATATCCCACACTACATGGTTATCCTCCCAAAAAAATACCTTCGGTCATCACTCTCGCTTCCCACCTTCACGTGACTCATCAAAACTCGGTGAACTTCAGAGTAACAGGGACGTCAAGGAGCCGCCGGCGGCGGCGATTTAAAAGGTACCGTTGACACGCTATGTCATTCTTGTTCAACAGTCTGACGTCCAGGAGCCGCCGTCGCCGACGATTGAAAAGGTAACCCCTCAATAGTCCTTTCTTGTCTTAAAGATAATCTGATTGTGTCCGAAAGTAGGGTTTTTCATCGTTGTTATAGGTTTAGGGTTCCATATTTTTTAATTTTTGGGGCCGTTTTCGTCTGATTGTCGATGATCTGACGTCCAGCAGGTTAAAGAGTACCGATTGTTGTTCTAGGTTTAGGGTTTTGTCGTTCTAGGTTTAGGGTTTGGGCTTTTAATTTTGGGGCAACATCATAAGCTTAGTGTTAAGAATAACTTGTTTATGTAAAAAAAGATTATAATATATTTTGAGTTGTTTATTGTTTGGACAGGAAGTCTAGAAGAACTGCACATCGGCGTACAGGTAATATTTTTTTTTGGTTTTAGGTTTGCTGTTGAGTGTTTATATTTGGTGTTTACCGTGACGCGGTATTGTTATATTATTTTTCCGTTATCAGGCGGATCCGCGTCTGAAAAACCTAGTGTCATTGTCATAAGTGACACCAGCAACAAGTTGGAAAGGGGGCATGGTGAGGGAATTCTCATTACGGAAGGGTCATCTGAAAATGAAGGATACGGGCAGACCCAACGAGCATTGGGTAAGAAAAATAAAAAGTTCATTTAGTGTGCGTTTTATTTAGCATAGTCTTATAAAGTGTTATTTTTTTATATACCGTTGCAGACTTTGATGATTCTGACTTAGATAGCCCAATTGGGATGCTGATTAACAAGAAAAAAAATGTAGGTTTAAAAATTGTAGCATATATTAACCCTTGTTATCTTTCACGAGTAATAACGTTAGTTGATGGACATTTTCTTTCTGTAAAAAACAGTAAAAGACACAGTTGATACACGGACGGAATGTCTCAGGACAAGGAAGGATAAAGGTACATGGGTTTGTATTGAAAATGGTTTTGAATGTTGAGGGTGTGAACTAATACATAATTATAAAAACCACGTGTTGCAGACAAAAGGTCGGCTTGCGTAGGTTTGGCTGATTCATCAGAACGTAAAGGTATGTGTTGCTGCCCACAGCCTACTTTAAATTTTCTGGTAACATGTGATAATAACATAACGTGTAACATAAAACAAACTGTGTGTCTAATGATGCGGGGTTTGTAATATATATTAACATGTGCTAATAAAAATGCATTACTAGGGAAAAAGCCACTTGTTACGAAGAAGAAAACCGTGAAGTCAAAAAAGGGGAAAGAGACATGTGGCGGCGAAGGTACTGTCAATGCAAGTGGTTAACATGTGTTACTTGGTCACAGGTGTAGAAGTTTATATCTGTTAACAGGTGTTAATACCATTACATCATTTATAGGTACGAGCAAGCAGGTTAGGGTTCGTAAGCAGAAGAAAGCGGAAGAAAGTGATGGTGAACAACCATTAGATGTGAGACGTAAGCGCAAGAAGTCGAGGAGGGACGATTTCCTAACGCTTACGACACGTTCATCTCCTGTGCAATTTTTTAGATGTATTTCATTGCTGTCATCTGAACAACAACTAGCTGTGAGGGATATGGGTTTTGGACGGCTACTGCAATTTAGGATGGATGGGGTGCCTTTAAAGTTAGCACACTTTGTGGTTGACAGCTTTGACCCAGATACAATGGAGATACATGCTCCATGTGGTGCAATGAAGATAAACAAGACGGTGGTGGGTAAGTTATTGGCGATACGTTTAGGGGTTTAAAATTGATGTCAACAGAAAGGAAGACTGAGATGGATAGTGATGTGGAAGCGTGGAGGAAAAGGTATGGAAGTAAGTTGGTTTCAGCCAAGAGTATGGTTGATAGTATCGAAAAGTCGGGTGGGGCAGACAACTTCGAATTCCGTATGGATTTCGTTATGTGTTTTGTTACTGTGATGGTTGACTGCCACAAGCAAGGAACATTAAGGGAGGGTTCATAGTTGACCAGCTGAGGGAGTGTAAAAAAGGTTGGGATAGGAGTGATCCAAATAGCCCCTTTACTGGACCCCTAGCAACACTAACGGTACTTTTATTTGTTTTTCTTGACCTATTAACAACTGTTATTAAAACCTCCACAACAATTAACATGTGTTAGTTACAGATTTTTCCCCTTTGCAGCTGCTGTATGTGGATAGAGCAACTTGCCTAGGGCTGGATGTTGATTACAGTGTGTCTCCAATGACATATTGGACGGCTAAGCGTTTGAAGGATAGAGAGAAGATAGAAATTTGAACGGTGGTTTTGGAAAGGGCTTGCTTAAGTGTTTAAGTATAACATGGGAAAAAGATGACCAGCCTAGTGTCAAGGTACTACAATTTTTCCATAACATGTGTTATTGGTTCATTAGCATAATTATTACATCTGTATCTGTCGTTCCAAAAAAACAGGATAGAGTGCAAGTCGTGGAGACAAACATAGATGAGATATTAAAGTACAAAAAGAGGGTAGAAGATGTTTTAAGAGTGTTATGTGTAGAGCATCCTGACGATGTTGATGTTGCAAGATACGCGACACTTTTGAATGATAAACCTATGTGGATAAGAGATGTTCAGGTGAGTCAGCAAATACAGGATGTTTTAGGCGGGTTGAATGCTGAGAAACAGGATTCGGTGGGGTGTCAGAGCAGTGAGGCGTTTGTAGATGTTGACTGTCACAACCCTATTATTAGTCAGTATCCAAACAAGCGCAAAACACGTAGCTCCAAAAAAACGGACAGTGAAATTGGTGAGTTATGTGTTTCTTTAAACTTTGTGTATTTTTTTTTACGGTTTGTCTACTAACATGAGTTAATATGTAAACAGGATCAGGTGTAGAGAAAAAGGACAATGAGAATGCGGAACTGGATTCTCCCGTGGTGGTTAGTCAATATCGCCGAAGTATGGCTAGGGCTGAGGCGAAGCGTAGGCAAAGTGGTAAGGCAACAGAAGGTAACACAAAAAAATCGCGAAGTTAAATAACTAGTGTTAGTAGTGCTCCTGCTTAACAGGTGTTACTGTGTATTGGTTTCCAGATGGCAGTTCACGGCGTAAGGCGGTGAGCAAGAAAAATTTAAAGGGGGCTGGCTCGCACAAGGTAGCAGATGTTGGTACTGTTAGTGGTTCGCGCACAAGATCGAGAAGTTGTCAAGCAACGGGACGCACCAATGCAAAGGAAGATGATAACGAAATTGTCAATAATGAAGGGGCAGAAAAAGACATAGATTTTGGCACTCCATGGAGCAAAAAGGAAGGGGGGACAGCGCTAGAAGTGAGGAACCAAAGGCACAAACAGGTTAATTATTTTTTTAAAGTTTACAAGGCCTCTAAAATTAGACATTGTTTAAAATCATTGAGATGTTATGAAAAACTGTGCAGATTTGAAAGGCGGTGATACAAAAGAAGTTGGTTAGATTTGTGAAGAAACAGGTTCACCTATGTCCACGCCGGGCGAAAAGTCTGAACGGGAACGCGTTCCCAGCGGTGAGGCATGCAATGCACAAGAAGGTAATTAGTTTTTTTTATAAAACATTGGAATAACAGTTGTTAAATGGAAAAACTATTCTGTTCAAAGTTATTAACATGTGTTAAGTGTGCCTTTTTTCAGCAACAGTTGTCGGCCTAGATGTTAGTAGCGGTAGTAAGAAAAAAGATGTTAGCAGCGGTATAATTGCTGCACTTGAAGAGACATTTGAAAAAGGACCTCTGAAGATTGAAGCTGCTAAGTGTAACATTTCGCATTAAAATCCTTGTACGTTACGATTATTATTAATAAAACGCCAAGTTTCATCATTTATCGTCGTTTAAAAAAAAATATTTCGTGACGCATTTAGACCCCTTATACTATACTATATACTTATAATATTTGATTATTATTGAAATAATTGTCTAAAAATAAAAGGCTTGGGCCGGGATTCGAACCCGAGCCCATAGCCGGTTCAACGTGCACACACCACACAACCAACTAGGCTACACTATCTTTCTGTCATAAAGTCCACGCGGTTTATTAATATAACATGTTTTAAATCTAGCAAGTTGACTTAGAAAGTCAACTGCACATCGACTTACCATAAATCACAAATCTCAAACGCGTTTTGATCCTGATATGGAATGATGTTGATTGCCTTGACTGATTCGCACAATTTACACGCTGATTTGTGGTCAAAAACATACCAATTTAGTGTCAATTAACGCGTCATCATTTTCATCAAGGTCAACCTTACCAATTCGTTCACACGAGCCCTCACCCTATAAATTGATCACTCTCTAACAATCTCTACTCGCCGATTATCCCTTCCACATCTCCAATTTCTGTTTTAAATCAGCTTTCAAGGCATCTTGATCGTGCTTTGACTTTTCAGTTTGACCAAACTTCTAAACACGATTTCGTTTTGTAAGTTGTCTTTTTTTTATGGGTTTTGATCTTCGGCCACCTACAAACAATAGCCCCATCATATCAGGGGCTATTGCTTGTTAAATCAGATTATTGAATAATCTAGGGTTCGAAGGGTATGATTTGGGGATAAACCTTCTGCAGTCTTGTGTATATAATTATTACAGAACATAAATCATCACCAACTGATCAACAGATCAGTTGGTGTGACCCTTACACTCAAGACGCGAACCGGCCGGATGGCCAGGGTTCGAGTCCTTCAACACGCATGTAATTATTTTTCATTTAAAATGGATTTTATAATCAAATTTCAAGTTATATATATATATATATATATTTTTTAAACCAAGATTTATCGTTCTCAGGGTCTAGCCCAGTTGGTGGCTAGGCTTGTGATTAAAACCCGAACCAGTCCTAGACCCGGGTTCGATTCTTGGCATTAACAAAACATATTTTTTTTTACCATTTAAGCTTACATATATTCTCTTGTATTTTTAAAAATTAGTTTTAAATACTAAAACTCTTTTATAAATTCTACAAAAATTATTTTATATTATTCTAGTAGAAAAGTTTAACATACAATTTTTAGTTTTCCAAAAATCATTTATTTAATATATATAATAAATATTTCAAGTTTATTCTATTTTATTTATAAAATTCTATAAAAATATCAAAACGATTATATAAATTTCCACAACAATTATTCTGAGTTTATATAACATTAAAATTTTCTGAAATGATTTTTATTTCTGAAAAATCATTTATTTAATATTTTTAATCAATTTTTGTTGGTTTTAATCATAAATAAATCATAATAAATTCATTTTTCAATATTTTTGCACCAAAATTTTATATTAATTATTTCTATTTATTTGGAACAGAAATAAAATTTTTAATTTAAAAATTCTTTAATTTTAATATTTTTTAAATATTAAAGTTATATCTTGACAATTTGAAATAAATAGATTTAATATTCTATTTTTAAGAAAATAATTTTATAAAAATTATTTTCATACTTAAAACTTTATATTGTGACCATCTTTAATTTAAAATTTACAAAAAGACTTTTGTTTATTTATTTATCAAATTTCTCTTATTTATTCAACATTTTATTTATTAATCAAACGAATACTTATCCCCAATTCGAAACCCTAGAACATACTTGTAGACTAGATAGACTTAGACTTATTTGTTACCTTATACATAGGGTAATACTTGGCAACTTTGGGGCTACACTTATACTTTTCTCGAGACTTAATACTTTGCTAAGGTGAGTTTACGTAACCATGTTTATGCAATTCTTTATACTTGCAACATTATACTTAAGCAATTCTACATACATGTCTAGTTGTAAACTTTAATGCCTCATGATTTAGACAACAACAACAGTTAGACTCGTTTCAACAATACATAATCATTAGCTATGGCCAAGCCGGCGATACTCAATAATAGATCTATTGGATTGACAATCCCACCTAGATTCGTTGACCATCTTTTATGGGGAGCGCGGGTGATTGTTATCGTTCCAACATAATATTAAGGTGAACCGTGGAAGACGGGATGGACCTATTGATTATGTCGATTCAACATTTCATGTTTATTCATGTAGACTTAAACTTACGATAGACATATGAATTGCTAAACTTTTATTCTTAAACTTAATTGCTTGACATGGATTATGTATTCTCACCAACTTCTAGTTGACCCCCCCCCCCATTTTTCCAAACTCAACAGGAAATAACGATGCTTGAAGTCTAGAGCTAGCATGAGGAGACAATTTGAAGTTTATGCTTTTGTTTGGCAATTTGATGTATTAGATTTCATTCAAGTCATTTAATGTAATTCAATATTGTAATAAAGGATTATGTAAACATATGTTTTACCATGAGCTATTGGAACAATCATTCATACGTGACACCTCGATGTTTCCGCCATCGGTTGGGGTGTTACACTAAGGCAGAGGCAGACATGGAATATGCAAAGCTTCCGGCCGACCGCGATATACATGATGCGGTTGGTAAACGTAAGTGTGTAAAATGTAGTATTTTTGCAAGCCTATTGTTTTGCATGGTTGCGACACAATGATGACCCTAACACATGTTATTTGTTTTGATTAAACGTGTGGTACCTTCAGCTGATGACGATATCGCGGGTCTGGCACATGGCAAACAACATGTAAATGATGATGGACCAAATGATTTGAAAACAGCTGAAACAGCCCCCGGCGTGGGCGTGTTGGATGACACGAAACCTAAAGATGGATGTGGAGACGAAATGATGCATGATGACATAGTAGTGCAAGATCAAACAGCGGGTACTACTGATGATTTTGTTTATGATGGTCCAACGTGGAGTGTTGGACTGACACAGATGGATGATAATGAGAAAGCAACACCAACAGGTTTGTTTTTTACTAGTTGTACCCCCCCCCCCCAAAGTATGCTATAGTAATCCTGGTGTTAATCCAAAGTTTGTTTGGCGACCAAATTAACAGGTGTAAAGGGCAATGGAGTGTAAACATGTCGGTTGGTAGTGAGGACGATGGGCAAAAACCAGGTATGCAAAATGTATAGTTGGGTTTTAATGTTACGGGTAAGTGTTCATATAAACACCTGGCTTGCGTGCAACACAGGCTCCCATGTTTCCGAGGGACCGTCGGTAAACATGGAGACAGAGGAGGTAAAGGTGGATGTAAAGGCGACGAGTACTTCGAAGGTTAATGAAGGATCAGCGGGTAATGTTTCCAGTGCTTCAGTTATTATATTATGAATTTCTTTACGTTTAAACAAAGTGATTGGAAACCTATTAACAAGTGTTATTAATTTTTTTTATGAACAGTTTTTGACCCCAGGACACCGGGCATACCTCAAACTTTGCAGCATGTGGATGGCAACAAAAAAGGGGGTAAGGTTTCTAGTGCTTCAATTATTATATTAGGAATGTCTTTATGTTTAAACAAAATGATTGAAAACATATTAACAACTGTTATTAAAAAAACTTTCCAAAAATTAACATTTGTTAGTTACTGGTTTGCACAGTTGATGCTACGCCGGAGTGTAGTGCATTGGCGATATATATTGACCCGAACATCATGGAGGTTGAGCCGGTCAGCTCGTATGACGGGGCAACTGGCCTTTACTCAGTAGGAGCGCCCGTTTTAAGGGTATGTCAGGGTGGGGAAAACACTGTGCTCCAAAACGTGGCTGCACGCCTAGATGCGGCCCGAAGAAACCCAGTACGGGAAAGAGTTGTCGCGCCTGTTAACAGGTCGCCGTTCTTTATAAGAGGTGTGGATATACAAGCTCCTGTTTCGAAAGAAGATGAGCAAATCTGGAACTATATAGCTAGTAAACTAAGTTTAGCATCCAGTCTATTGTAAGAAACGTTTTGTTTTTGTTTTAATCTTTTTTTTATTTGTGTTTCGGTTAACATGTTTAAGATTCCTTTTAAATATAATGTCTTACAGAAGAGAAACAGGCTCATCAACTCAGCAGGCAAGGCAGGATGATGTAGGAAGAACAGATCCACGAGAGATGTAAGTTTTTTGGATTATAACACATGTTAACAATAACCCAGAAATAACACGTGTAAACACAGGGAGGTGTTGTATCGTAGTACTTATAATCTGGAAGCAACACGTGAAATGTTCAAAAGTCTAGCTGCTGGAAGGAAAGTACTAGACGTTATAGTTGATTGCTGGGTCGAAGTCTTAAACAATGAAGAACGTTACAAGTCGGATGGGTTGAAGCAAAGGTTGTTTGTTAGGACTAAGGCTGTGGTAAGTACTTTATATTATATTTGAAGTAAAATCAATTATAATTTATTATAAAATTGTATTGATTAGTCAGTTAAATACGTTTGGTTTATGTTTTGTTTGATGTGTAATAGTTTGAGTGGATGCTAAACGATCGGGGAACAACTGAGGAGAAACGAATGGAGAAGTTTCGGGGAAGCATGCGGGCAGCTGTCTACTGGATTGAGAAATTGGTGGATTTACAAAAGTTCGACATGATTATGTTTCCAGTTTTAGAGTACAACCACTACTACCTTGTGGTGTTTGAACTTAAGTACCCGGAAATATGCATAATTGACAACGCTGGGGAAAAGCAAGGTGTGCCAATTGTGGACAGTCAGAATTATTTTGAAAAAGATACCCCGTACAAAATTGTAAGTTTGTTAAATAACACATGTTATAGTTCTGTTCCTGATTTGTGGGGATATCTGCTTAACACTTGTTAATGTTTTTCCTCTTTATATAGAAGCATATGCTCGTTAAATACCTACATGAGCTACAACATCCAAAAGCATAGAGATTGAGTGAGTTACGGATCCATAGGGAGAAAGTTGAGTGGGCTACCCGTAACAATGTTGATGACTGCGGCATCTTTTTGATGCGCCATATGGAGAAATTTATGGGTAAGGGTGAACGGTTTGAATCTGGGTTCAGTACGAATGGGTCGAAGAAGTTGGGCGAGGTGAGGAGGCTGCATAAGAAGTTTGCAGCACATATCTTGCGTTCTCCAGTGAATCTCTTGAAGGACCAGGTTGAAGGAGCTTGCCTACGTTAAAAGCCAAGAAGTTGCAGCTTTATTTTTGTGGCAACAGGTTGTATGGTTGCTAGCTAAAAACAAACTTGTTTTATTAGAAAGAGTAGTGGTATGTTAAAGTTGTATTTATTTTGGTGTTATCGTTGCCATACTAAAACTTGTAATCTTTGGGTGGCTTCCTGGCCACGTGTCATGGTAGTTAAAAATTATGCACTAATGTTTAAGTAACTTGTCGTAGTAATGTTGAGAAGCTTTAATGGAAAAGGAACACAAGTAGTAGGCAAAACCGAAGTCCATATGCCCACTAGTTTCTACTTTAGTATAATTCCAAGTTTGTAGACTTTCATTGGGAATAAAAGGGAATAAAGAAGCAAAAGGACGGGTGGTCTATGAAAAAGGTAATAGAAAGTACAATAGTACAAAAAGGAATAAAAACTCAAAAGGTGTGGTTCTCTATATGAAAAGGTTATGGAAGAAAGTACAAATAGTACAAAAAGTAGGCATATGGAAAAAAGTGAACTCTTTTTTTTATTATTACTTAGAGTGTGACTATGACAAGTGGGAATAGAAAAATGTAAAGATACAAAAGGTATGGTGGTGTTTTAAAAAAGGTGAAAAGAAGGTACAATAGTACAAAAAAGGTGATTGATGTTAGGTAGAAAAGTACAAAGAGCATTAATGAGATGAAGACATTATTTGTCTTCCCTCTTTTGAACTATTATAAAATGGGTGGGTGAATGAGGGGAGTGGCTGTGGGTATCATCCAAAAATATACAAAATGATTGGGCATCAAGGTTAAAATAAAGTACTCGGTGACTTGTGGGTAGCATATCAAACCAACAAAAGAAGCTTCGAAGGCTTCTCACTACCACCGGTCCCTAAACCAGTAAACCACACTTTGTTTTCTATGTTGGTTCTGACAGACAACTATTAACCACGTTGAGTAACACCTGTACAACAAAACGGAACAACGCAACTGGGAACGGGAGAATAAATACTGTCCTTGCTTTGTTGGTTCTGACAGACAACTATTAACCACGTTGAGTAACACCTGTACAACAAAACGGAACAACGCAACTGGGAACGGGAGAATAAATACTGTCCGTGCACATCATTTTTAACGTGTATGTAAAAAAGGTTGTATAATTGTTAAGGTTTCATGTAACAAACAGTTGTTGAGTTGGTGTTTGGTTATGTCTACGGTATAAGTAACACGTGTCAACCACGTTGACTATGCGCACAAATGTTAACACATGTCAACAATTTTAATACATCAACTATTGTTTTTTTTATTGACCGCAGCAGATTTGAGCCACAATTGAAACCATTGGATAACAGGTGTTAATGGTTTTTAATATATGTAGTATGTTTTTTAACACATGTTAAAACTTTTAACAAGTGACATAGACTAATACCTGTTAAATGATTGAGTAACACCTGTTAAAAGGAACAACTCCGGAAAAGCCATATACATATAAAGCTTTCAAAAGGGACGCCATAGGCGTCGAATAGTATAAGTTATACATAACCAAAGGTTTATAAAACATGATACGCACTAAGTAACTGCTAGAAAGTTGGTGGGCAGGTGTTATGTACGTAACAAAGTAGGGATACTAACACTTGTTACATGTACATAACACACCCCAAAAAAAAAAAGAACGCAAAACGGCTCAGTGCTATGCATTAATGGCTGATGTGCATCTACGGTGCGGGACCTCCGGACTGGAGGTTCTGATTAGCTTGTTGTGAAACCTTCTCACAGTTACCTGAATCATGGCCAATAACATATTTGTTGCAAGTGCGACATAGGCGTGGTACCTTGTTTGGCTTTTCTTTATCTTTCTCACCTGGGCCCGTGATACGGCGATTTTTCCCACATCTCTTATTGCGAGCAACATCAGGGTTGTTTACCACAACATCGCAATCCATTTCTTGACCAAGCAGCTCCTCCATATCAGCCTCATTTGTTTCCTTCTCGCTAAGTTCGACGGATCCTTTTGATAACAAATTAAGCTTGAGTTCTCTTAATTTTTCCACCAATGTAGCTAGAGACTCTGTGTCGGTACGCACAACATCCACACACTCAGTAACCAGCTCAAGCACCTCATTCCTAAGGATGGATTTCGGATTCGTGTCTACACCATACCGGCCTGAAATGGAAAAGACCTTTTTTGGCAATACGTCCCTACGCCAACGGTCCATGATGTAATGATCCAGAATAGTTTCAACGTTCTTCATACGATAGACGCAAAAAACATGGCGACACAGATACCCAATTCGTATGAAACCCATACAAGAACAAACTGCTGTATTATCACTTCCGTAAAACTTAACCTGAGAGAATAAGCCCCAAAAAACACATTAGAGTAAAAAACTATATCTGTGTAAACGTTTGATAACATGTAAGATAACACGTGTTAAGTAATGGTGCAGCCCACGGATATCTGTGTGACACGTGTGATAACATGTGCTAGCATTGTGTATGCAGAAAAATGGTAACAAGTGTTACCCATGGTGTGTTAGTGGTGGGTCTAAACGTGACAACCCATTAAAGAATAGGATAAAAAAAGTAGGCAGGGCTTGTAATGTTTGATAACATGTGTTATCGTAGGTATTAACATCTGTTAGTGTAAAACACAAAGCCGGTGTCTGAGGTCAAACCCGGTAGATGTCTGTCACGTCACGTCTGCGGTCCAGGTGGGTCACATCAAAAACAGTAAAGCCATCATCTTGTTTTTGATTTGAGACGTAGCAACATAACATTCCCTTTGTTATTTCTTTTCGAACTTCCACAAAAACATCATGAGAGTTTAACATGAAAGCGTGCTTCTCAATTGCCAGATCAGTGGCTCCACGGAACACAGTTGATGATGTTTTGTACTCAGAAAGTCTTTGCCGATAACGTTGGCTGTCAAGTCTTGCTTCGTAACAGAGCATAAACTGGACAAGGGTATTGGCACTAGTGGAATTGACTTTAAAGGCAGCATTAGAGCTCTCGCATCGAGAAGTTGTCTCCATTAAGCAACACATAGGGATATCGCGGAAATATGCCGGAACCCATCGCTCCCTTATCTCATACATCTCACTCAACCATTCATGGTCTTCAAGACCAAATGTTGCCAACAATTATTGCCAACGACTCTCAAATGTTGATGGTATTATGTACACATTCCACACAAGGCGATGTATGCAAGCCCTTAACTCTGTATTTTGTAGCTTCTCAGCTGATATCTATAGGGGCATAACATTTGGGAGAAATGTCAGTAACACATGTTAAAAAAAGGTTGTTATTTTTTTGTGAGTGGCTGGTAACACGTGTTAACAACTATGGTTTTTTTTGTTATTTAACACGTGTTAGTACGCTTAACACGTGTTAACGGCTAAAAAGGTGTCTCAAAAATGTCAGTAACATGTGTTAAACAGCAGACAGTTTTTTCAAAAATAAGTGTGAGTAACATGTGTTAACGGCAGACAGTATGTACAAACCTTTGATGGCAACTTCTTCATAATATGCCACATACATAACCTATGGCGTGATTCAGGGAACACTTGCATGATCGCTTGCCTCATGGCTGGGTCCTGGTCAGTCAATACTAAGGTTGGTTGACTATTGTGAGCTTTAAGAAATCCCTGAAGCAACCATTTGTAGGACTCAACGGTTTCATTGAATAGCAACCCGGTACCAAAAGTTACACATTGCTTGTTGTGGTCAACCCCGGTGAATGGCACAAAAATCAGATTGTACCTACATATTGAATAGAACAAAATATAGTCAGTATAAAAAAAACGCTTATCCACTGATAACACATGTTAGGCTGTGGTGTGGGGTAGTAACACATGTTACCTGTTGGTATGGTACGTGGCGTCAAAAGCAACTACATCACCAAAAGCTTTATAATTCAGTTTCGAAATCTCGTCAACCCATATTACGGATCGCAATTGGCCATCAGAAACGGTGAAGTCGAAAAAGAATTCAGGCAAGTTATCAAAACGGTCGCGCAAACGATCAAGAACCAACTCTGCATCACGGTCGCCTATGAAAATCCTCAAATTCTTACTAAAGTTTTTGAAGTCAACAGGCGTACCGTTAACATTGTGGTGACCCCCCTTGATGGCTACAAGACACCTGTGTGCCCTGACAGGCCCAATTCGATTCAAACTCATTTGGTGTATAAACTGTTAAGTAGAAAATGTAAGCTTCCTTGAAATCTTAGTTAGGTCACGATTCACATTGTCAACTAACTCATGATTGTGCACGTCGTTGAATGTGTGAACCACAAATTTTTTGGTTTTAGCACAATATGCCACTAACATATGAGCTTTACAATCACACTGAATGAACGTTGTATTCTGGTGAAGCATTGCTTGCTCAGATAGTGTGTCAATTACCCTACCCTTCTGTGGTATCCCAACTTTGTTACACCGAAAGTATTTATGTGTGGCGATACCCTTCCATACCTTAGTCTGGCCCTTTTTCACTGTGAACCCGGCCTGGTCGGCATAATCTTTGTACATCACCAACGCTACGTCAAATGTATCGAATGATTGACCAACGGTAGGTATGTATTTCTGCACAACATTTGGGATCCAAAACCTGGTTCCGTTGGGGGGTTTCAATCAAGAAGTGCGGTGGGGGGTCTTCAGTAACTCCTGCGGACAAATATAAATTTGTTAACATGTGTTACTGACTGAAAAATCTGGCACTATGACACCGGATAATCAGTTATCTGTGTCTACTGATAAACGTGTTAACACGTGTTAAAAAATCATATTTGAAAAAATCATGTCAGTAACATCTGTTAAAAATCATAGTTGAGACACCTGTGTGCCGTTAACATGTGCTAAGGGTCTTAAAACTTGTTAAATAACAAAAAAAAGACATAGCTGTTAACATGTGTTACCAGCCACCCATAAAAATAACAACCTTTTTTTAACACATGTTAGCCCAAAAAAACCTACCAAGTATCAAATTTTAACAAAATAACCATAAATGTCATATACTAAAAACATAACCATGTACACGATCAAAGGTAAAAAGACATTTTTAAATAATCACAATATAAAACATAAAAAGGGTAAAAAAACACCACCCCATGAGCTTAAAAATCATAACTCTTAACAGGTAATGTGGCCCGACGTGGCTCGTGTTTCTATAATACAAACTACTGACTTTTATGCTAAAAATATAACATGAAAACCAAAAAAAGAAAACAGCCAATGCCATAAAAAAGACAATTAAGTTTGGTCTCTTCTTGCAAAGAAACATAGTTATGCTTTAAGTTTGGAAAGAAACATAATACAAGCTGGGAAACGTAAACCATAAAACACAAAAAGAATAAACTTGTAACATAAAAACACACACTTAAGTTTTGTCTATTCTTGGAAAGAAACGTAATATTTCGTATCTTAAACAGTACGGAAACTAAAAAAAAAATTACCTTGTACTTCATCACTTTCAGAACTGTTTCTTTCAATCGACAAAGGTTGTCCAGTACCGAATGCTAGATATGCTGAAAAACAAAACAGTAACAACAAAAATATGTGTCAGGAAAAAAAAGTAAAATTCCGAACAATAAAACGTGAGAGGGTGTTGTTTCATCTACAAACCTGCAACTGTGACATCGCCTGCAAAATTGTTGAGAATCACACCACGTGGAGGAGATGCAAATGGAGGAACCATGTCTGGAGGTGAATCTTGAAGGTTAACATCCATGGAGTGAAAAGAAAAAAAGTAAAATTGCGAAAAATAAAAGGTGTGAACAAGATGTTTAATCTACGTACCTGCAACAGCTAAATCTCCGGCAAACTTGTTGAGTATCACACCACGTGGAGGAGATGAAAATGCAGGATCCATGTCTATAGGTGGATCTTGAAGGTTAACTTCTATGGAGGAGGGAAAATAAAATATGGTAAGAGGATGAAGAAAGGTCTTGTTTAGAGTGTGGGTTGGTAAGAAAAAACGTGGGATTTGGAGGGTTGGTAAGAAAAAGTAGATAGTACCATCATGAGGGAATGTGAAGAAAAGAAGATGAGTGTACTTTATGGAAGATTGTGAAAAGATACCATAAGGTGAAATGACATTGTTACCCCTCCTTTAATAAAATAATGATATTGATACTTGATGATGTGGCTTCATAATAGCCACATATTGGGTTTCTATAGTTTACCAAATAAGGTGGGTTTCTTGTAGATACTCACACTTATTATTATTATTATTATTATTATTATTATTATTATTATTATTATTATTATTATTATAAGAAGAAGCAGCATCAATTTGAATGTTCATTTGAAGTCTAAGAGGAGAGACGAAAGAGAGAGAGAGAGAGAGAGAGAGAGAGAGAGAGAGAGAGAGAGAGAGAGAGAGGGGGGTGGGGTGGGGTAAGGTTGATTTTTTTTATTAAATAATCATAGGGTTTCAAATGTCTAAATTGCCCTTCATTAAAGTGGTAAAAATACAATCCTACCCCTGACCTGAGAGCATTCACAGTAGATGTTTCATAATAGTGTGAGGGAGCCTCTGTATTATATAGAGTGTGTATAAGTGGTTGTGAGTAGAGAAGAGAGAAAATATATAGAGGATACACTGTTCATCAGTAAATTTGGAGGAGACACTGTTCACCCCTCCATAATTTTTTAATATTTTTAAAAGTGGTTGTGAGTAGAGGAGAGAGAAAAGGTAATGATAAAAGTATTATTAAATAGAAAAGGAGAGAGAAATGTAGTGATTTTTAGTGTAATTATAGAGATGGAGATGAAGTGTTTATTGTGAATGCTCTTAATGAGATTTTTTAACTGAGTTAGTGAAAATGACGAATTTGACATAAAAATCCAAACCTCAGGTGTTGATTTGCAAAAAAAAAAAAAAAAAAAACTTTTTTGTACCGAAATGACAAACTTAACCAAACCCCAGGGACGAAATTGACATTTAACTCGAAAGAGTATTTGCAAAAGTAAAAGCAAATGAATGCCTTATATTATTCATTAAAATACTAGACTATATATATAGCGTTACAAGATCCAACGGAAACAAACTATGTAGAAACTAGTAACTAAATCTAAAGACTAGGTACAACCCCTATGACCCATTCTTACCTTCCAAGGTACACTTTCTCAAATACATATCCATAGAAGTTGGTCAAACAATCGACCAAGTCTAACTACTGACAATTACAAGCCATGTGCATGAAACCTTGAAGTATCTCTTTATTCCATAACCATGCAAACCAACCAATACTCTTTGACCCATGAACAAAACCTGATTAACCCATACCAATCAAGATTAACCCAACAAAAAAAGGCACCCCATTGGAAAAAGTTCTTGGGTGTGAATAGGAGGAATGATAAATTTAATTGTTTCATTATCATTATATATTTAGGGTATGTTTGGTTGATTAAGTGCTGAATCATTAAGAGGTTTGAGTGGTTAATAGGCTCTGAATGATTAAGTGTTGAATGGTTCAGATGCATCAAGTCTGAATGGTTTAGCTCTTAACCATTCCATTCAGAGTTTTTTTTGGTTGAAACAAAGAGTCTGAATGCTGAACCATTAAGAGCTAAATGGTTCAGAGCCTCGTTAAAAAGCTACCAAACATGTCCTTAGTTATAATATCATTATCATCATTCATGGCAGCAACAAGACAAGAACAGCAGAAACTTTCACCACTGAAATCCTCAATCTTTGTTTTAGAGTATGGTGATAGCTTTTGAACAACCCATATATATTATATAACGGCAAAGTCCTTATACAGAGATACATGAATAGCAAACACTGGTGAAGCTATCCTTATATCTTTATTTAAGTGAAAGCTGATACTTAACCATAGCTGATTCAGATGTTGGATCTTAGTCTTCTTTCTCAAAGATCTTAACATGGAATCCATTAGGAAATTGTAAACTTGGAGTTCGTACAATATCTCCTCCTTTGATTAGTTTCCACCTGATATTGGAAAGGAAAAACCTAGTTTATTTATATAATTCTATCAGTCACTTGCATGCAAATATATATTTTATATGTTATTACCGATATTTGGTCACGAGGCAATGAAGAAAGACAGTTATTTGAAGTGTAGCAAAATCTGCTCCAGCACAATACCTCAAGCCACCTCCAAAAGCCATGAAAGTCTTTGACGCGCCTTTTAACTCCTTCCCCTGCTCAAACGTTGCAATACAGTTATTGACTTCATAAGTAAAGCTAAAGAAGTTTATTACCATCTATTTTTTTGCTGTGTGTGATTACTGGTTACCTCCCATCTCCATGGATTGAAGGTAAGTGGATCCTTATAGTTGACAGGGTCTAAATGGACAGCTGGGGGACATAGCATTACCATCCAACCAGATGGAATAGTGTAGTCTGTATAAATACGGTTTCTATATTAATGAATCTTTCTATATCTAGAAACTTATATGGCATATGTTGGTGGATATATAGTATTTACCTTTGAACTTGATATCTTTTACTGCTTCCTTGAATAGTACTGGTGCTATGTGACCCAACCTCAGTGTTTCATGTATAAGCTGTAAATTATGTGGTTAGTTCACATATATTTGATCCTTTTAGGTATGAATGAGTCAATTTGAGTGATGTTTATGCTAGGTGGGTTCGACAGGTCAAATAAAAAGTTTAGCTAAGAAGGTAACAAATCAGGCTAACATGAATTTGTCCAAAATGTGTTTTTATTATGCATAGACGGCTTTATTCAAATGCATCATCCAACTTGTCCATCTTGTAATTTCTAATTGTATAACTAATTATAAACTTTGTGGACAATCAATACACCTGAAAAGTGAATGTCATTGACTTATATTCTTCCCATGTAAGTCCAGCCTCCGGTTTTCCCGCTTTTTTAGGATTCTCTCATGTTCTTCCTGCGTAAAAGTAAAAGATTGTATATTTATGAGTGTCCAATATAGTGTCATACACGAGTCTTTATAGATAATAACAACCCTAATAGGCTTAATCCTAGATTACAATATTTACTGCACCCATGTAGATTGAAAGGGAAGATGAAGAAGATTCAAACTGGTGTAAAAATCTATAAACGTGGAGGTCCGCAAACTCTTGGTGATTATGTTTAATGCGTTGATGTTGTACAGGGTTAGTGGACAATTAGACTAGACTTATATTGTCATAATAGCACGAAGTAAAGGACGATGAAGCTCAAGAAGAAGAAGATTGTGTATCCAACATGTATAGCAATAAACTAGTAACTATGAGATATTCAGCTTCAACACTTGAGCGTGACACAATGGTGTCGTGTTTGGAAGATCGAGATCTTAACTTATCACAAAAAAACACACAATACTTAGATGTGGATAAAAAAATATCTGGACAATCTCCCCGGTCAGCGTCTAAATAGGCTAACTATGAGAGAAGAAATGGATGATATATATACATAGGGATGACGGAAAAAAACCTGAGCTCCGCGGAAATACCCAAAACCTGTAACATCCCAGACGTGTATTGTGACCGGTATTCGGGTATGGGATTGGAAATAATAATTCACAACTTAGGGACGAGTATGTGATTAGGTTATACCTAACTCGATTGCCCGAAACTATATGCCCGTTAACCTAAACAGCATACCCAGAAATTTTTAATTGAGTAAATTGTCAATTTAGTCCCTAAGGTTTAACCAAAAATGTCTATTTAGTCCAAATAGTTTTTTTTTTCTCATCCGTGTCCCCACTGGCGAAGCATAGTAAGGGTGGGGAGGGGCGGCCGACCCCCCTGGATTTTCGCGCAGAAGTTCTGATTATATAGTATTCGTATAGAAAATTTTGAAAATATAGGGTTTCGACCCCCCGAAACTAGTGACTTCCGACCCCCCGAACCTTCGGGTCAAGCTTCGCCACTGCGTGTCCCTGTGGTATAGGTGGATGCCCACTGCAATGATTGACACAGACCTCTACAGCTCGTAGAAGCTGATGCAAATAAATTTTAGGGTAATGCAAATAGGAGGCCCTGTTTTTTAGAACCATCACAGTCACCATTTCATGGACACTAGAACCAAGACAAAAAAAAAAAGTATACTACACTTTCTAAAACTATTTGCGTAAATAATTTTGTTTTTGGTGCAGACAAACCAGTTTTGTTATTGGCAGACAAACGGAGAGGGATCAGTTATTTGAAGGGGGCTCAGAACCAAAGGCTAGGACAACAGATGAAATCAAGGCCAAAGGGTGGCGGTTGTGTTAGACGGTGGTTTGTGTTAAAGGGTGACGGTTGTGTTAGACGGTGGCGGTGGCAGTGGCGGTGGTGATGACGGCGGTTGTGTTAAACAATGGAGCAGTTAGGTCTTATTTTGGGTTATGGTCCGGGGAAAGAGCTATGTGTATACTTTTTTGTTTATGTTTTTTATTAATTAAATATTTTTTTTGGATGAAAATGACAAAAGAAAAACATTTGATGTGTACAGACAAAAATACCCCATAATTAACTGGGTTTTGTTAACTGAGTTAGGGCAGTTGACTAAAATGGCAAAAAATGAAAACCACAGGGACACAGATGAGAAGAAAAATATTTGAATAAAGTGACAATTTTTAACAAACCCCGGGGACTAAATTGGCAATTAACCCTCCTTAATTTTATCATATTTTAACAATTTAGATTTATATGCTACGAAATTATCTTTCGCAACTTATGCTAGCATGTATTTTAACGATCCTATTTAGATTTATATGGTACATAATGTATGTAATTTATCATATTTTAATTTGTAGACTTTAACGATATCGACGATGATGGGAGGCAGGGAGGGATAATCGGAGAAATGCAACACAAATGTAACCAAGTTTACTTGGTGTTCTAATTAAGTCACTCAAACTTTTTTTTGTCTCTCTAAAATCATTCAAGTTTCATTTGTTGTTCTAATACTATGTGATTACCAGGTCATTAGGTCACCTTCTTTTTTATTTTTATTTTCTTTTTCATTTTAATGCTTACGTGGATATTATTTTTATTAGGTGAGTTTTATAAAATGAAGATTTAAAAAAAAATTAAATTTTACATGTTCAAAAAATTTATTAAAAAATATTAAAACCTAACACATCATCACTTTAACCTGGAAACCTGATAATTACATAGTATTGGAACACTAAACGAAACTTGAGTGACTTTAGAGAGACAAAAAAGTTTGAGTGACTTAATTGAAACAATTAGCAAACTTGGTTACATTTCTACAAAGTTACCCCAGGATAATCAATCAAGAAAGACACAAGGAGATGCTATAGTTAATTTATGATGAAACGCGTCTAGATAGTAGATAGTAGATCATTCAAAAATGTGAAGTTGGGAATAAGGCTTATGGGTATGGAGACGCCCCCCCCCCCCCCTCCGTCCCTGATTTTTGCCCCGTCTCCCCCCAGTACACCGCCCCCTGCCCCGTCCCATTGATGCCCCGTCCCCCACGTCCTTCTGAGAACGGCAGAGCCTGACCAATCAGAATTTTTTATTTTTATTATTTTTTTTTTGAAATAAAGTCGTTGTCAAACGGTCATAAAGCAACGGCTGTTTTTTTTTAAATTATTTATATTTTCAATGTTAAGTTTTATAATATAAATACCCCAAATCAACCAAAATCAACCACATATCTCTACATTTTATACCACATATCTCTACATTTTATAAACTAACCACATTTTTATAAAAAAATCTCTATGGATCCCTTCCAACAATTCAACCAAAACCCAAATGAAAACCCCACTCACCCTTTCTCGACACCGGGTTACACGCCGGTAGTCGATCCACCCATCTCACAAACCGTTACACCGATCCCGGCGGTAGCCCAAATGCTTCAAAACCCGGTCGCCTTTGCACAGTTAAACCCGATCGCATATATGCAAATGCAAAGCTATATGCAACAAATTCAAAACTTCCAAAATACCCAACAATTTTC
Organism: Ambrosia x helenae; assembly: GCA_030844895.1. Classification (NCBI taxonomy): domain Eukaryota; kingdom Viridiplantae; phylum Streptophyta; class Magnoliopsida; order Asterales; family Asteraceae; genus Ambrosia; species Ambrosia x helenae. The sequence continues at coordinate 97,794,993 of CM061226.1, read as the reverse complement.
TATACCACCACAACCCATGACACCTTTTGGAACATCCCAACCCACTACACCTCTTGGGACATCCCAACCCACTACACCTCTTGGACCATCTCAACCCGTAGAATCGGAGAGTGAAACCGATGATGAGATAATTCCCGAAACCCAACCTACGCCACGAACCAAAGGCAAACGCAAAGGAAAACAAAGAGAACCGGGACCGGGACGTGGTAAACCACTAGAGGGAGCCCCTAGACCATGGTCCGATGTCGAAGAGGAAGCCTTAGCTAAGGCGTATGTCTTTGCTTCAACACGTGCCAACATCGGTAAAATATTTAAATTTATAGATGTTTATGTTTTATTTTTTTCGAAATATATATGTGTTTATTTTTTTTCGAAATATATATGTTTATGTTTATATTGTTGATGTTATTACTTAATTAAAGGTACCGACCAATCGATATCCCAATTATGGGATGCGGCGAACGAATACTTTCACAAGTTGATGCAAAGCCGCCCGTATCGAAAAAACGACGCTCTTAGCTCGAAGTGGCGAAAGGTAAATGCGGATTGTGGTAAATTCAATGGAATTTACAACCGTATTAAGTCAAATCCGCCTAGTGGTTGGAACGAGCAAAACATTTTTGAGGCGGCGTTGAAGAAATATAAAGATGAGACAAATAGATCGTTCTCTATGATACGTGCTTGGCAGGTATTGAAAGATGAACAAAAATGGGGAGGGGTTCGGAACGAGGTTCAACGGGCGAAAAGAAAAACTAAAGCTAAACAGGGAGGTCCGTCTGTTCCAATCGACATTGATATCAACGACGAGCCCGAGTTCGATGAACCAGAATTCATGGAGGAGCCACGCCCCATAGGTTTATAAATTTATAGTTATTTTTATATATAATTCGTTGCGTTTTCGTTATAGTATAAAAATATTTTAATGTTTATTATGTAGGTCGGGACAAAGCTCGAAAAGAGGCGGCGGCCGGGAAGAAAGCGGCAACGGGTAGCTCGAGCGGGAGCGCTTCCAGGCTTGAAACATTAAGCGCGCAAATGGAAGCATTCAACCAAGCTAACGAAAGGAAAATAAAAATCAAGGAAGATAAGATTAGGTTGATTGACGAATCGAAGGCGGTGGAAGAGTGGAAGATTATGTCCGCCGATATCTCGAGTTATCCCGAAGACAAACGCGCCGCGTTGAAAAATTTGCAAGACAAGTTGATTAACAAGTGGAAATAGTTTTATATATTTTAGGATATCGTATCTTTTTTTTTCGGTGTGCTCGTTTTTATTTTTAAAATTTATCATGTCTTGTACTTTTTATTTATAATATTTAGTTTTTAATTTAACATTATTTTATTTATTTGTTAGTTTTATAAAAGTTGTTAAAATTAATTTTTATAAAAAAATAATAGTATTTAATGCTTGAGACATGGGTTTCTCATGTCTCCACACCCCACCCATGTCTCAAGCATATGGAGACATGACCAAGCGTAGGTGGCATCCTATGTGGCATGGAGACATGACCTTTCTCATGTCTCCACACCCCATAGCCTAAGGGGGTGGTTAATTGAATAACTTAGTTAAGGGTATACAATTGTTCATGGAGGTGGAGGAAGCGATGTTGAGAAGTTGTGTGGCCATATGAAGAGCTTCAACATTTACTTATTAATAACAAGCATATGTTAAATAAGTAAATTTCTTTTAATGTTAAATAAGTAAATTTCTTTTAGGGATTCTAAATTGTTTACATACCGTTAGTTCCTTCAACGCTTGAGGATTATCCATTAGAAACTTGATTGACAAAGTCATAGCTTGGGATGTAGTTTCAAAGTTGACAAACAATAGCCCAAATATCAAGTCCAAAGACATTTCTTCCGTAAGGATTGTATCATTTTGTTTGAGTTCTTCAAGAACATAATCGAAAAAATCATTTTGGACCTTATTTGGCTTAGCCCGTCTTGCTTCTAGCATGTTCTTGAGTATCATCATCACCTTCTTTCTTCCCTGCTTATTATTATATATATATTAAGGATCAAGAATGACACCTTACAGCTCTCACCGGTTTCATTTTAGTTATATATATATATATATATATAGGTTTAGAATCCTGTACAAAGTACATTTTTCGTGAGAAGTGTGAGAAAGACTAAGAATTGACATGTAGACATCAAATTTTGGATTTAAGAATGATGTTTTAGGCTGTTTTAACTTGAAAAACACCAAACACAACAATCTAAAACACAATACAATGTATTATAGTCATTAAATTTAAAAAACAGCTAAAACACACTACTTAACGCTTAAAACACACTGCTAATGTTCTTAGCATGATGTTTTAAGTTTTAAGCCTAAAATACATTGTTTCGGTTTTTAGTTGTTATGTTTGGTGTTTTTATAGGCAAAACAATCCAAAACATCACGACTAAGTTCAAAAAATGATGCTTAAGTATCAATTTTTAATCTTTCTCACACTTCTCACAAAAAAACACTTTGTACAGGATCCTGACACTATATATATATATATATATATATATATATATATATATATATATATCGCGAATGATAAGTAAAATCCAGTTTTACTCCTTTATTGGTTCAAATTGATCGAGAATGCAATCTCTAGAGACAGATGGAACAAGCTATGCATATGAAATTGTGAATCAAGATCATTTGTCTACCTGTAGACACTTATAATAAGCAGTTCCAGGTATCTCCAAAGGGAATGAAATTAATCCTTTCATAAAAGCATCAAAATTCTCTCTTAAATTCTCAGAAGACTTCTTTGGATCATAACTTATCATTTTTCTCCCCATGAACTCAAACACCATCTAATTAAACACCAAAATAATATCATAAACATGCACATGTTAAAAACTAATTGTCATTGAAAACAATTAAGTACTTACATCCGCAACTACAGTTTTCAACTCGACTGTTTCTTGGCTAGCCCACTTCTCTATGTTTCTTGTTGTCACACTTTCAATTTCAGAAAATGTCTTTTTGAGGCTTTGGTGACCGATTACAGTACGCATCATGCTCTTGAGATACTTGCTCAAGCTTCCATCCATAAAAGCTACGGCTACGCTCCCTATTACCCTTTTAATGCTCAGTGGGTACCAAGCTTTAACGGATTTGCCTTCTTGTTGCAATATCATATAACTAAGTTCCGAATCAGTTGATACTATAACTCGTGAACCAAGCAAACTTGTTCGAAATATTGATCCGTATCTAATATATAAAAATGATATATTATTGTCACAATCTAATGACTTGAAGCACCGAAATGTACATATCATACATTAACAAACACCTAGGTGGCCATCCTAATTAATCCATTTATAACTAACTAGATTATATCCCGGGAGCGTCCCGGGTTGAGAAATCTAATTTGAAATATCAATTTTACATCCGAAATAGACTGATGCGTTTTACAGTTACATGCAGGAAAGCTTCGGGTAGCACTTAACCTAAAATAATTAACAATGTATCTCCAATGTTAGTGCATAACCTTAAACAATGTATAATAACTCTAATATTAAAACCCAATGTTAGTGCATAACCTTAAACAATGTATAATAACTCTAATATTAAAACCTAACCTAAAACAATGTACAACTCCAATGCTAACACATGTTGTAAATAAAATTCATATTTACTGGTTTGAACATAACTAATGACTTGCCTATACATGATTAATGAATAACCTGAACACTTTGTGTTTTTTTTCCTGAACGAACAAAACCACACAAAAAATAGTCGTTTTTTTCTCCGTTTTTTATATACCACTATGGTACCCGTTGGAAAGATAATAAAACGCTCGTTAATTTGGTGTAATTTTTTTCTTTAAAAAATCTCGTATATAAAAGATATTAACGTTTGAAAGTTATGGGAGGAAACATTAGAGATAAAAATCTAATTTTGTTTTTAAATTTTAAATTATTATTTTCCTAAAATAAAGCCCTTGTCACATGGGATGACACATGACACACTCAATGAAGAGAATACTCTCTTTAGGTGTCATGACATTAAAATAGCTTTGGTTTATTATATGTATAGATAGATAGATAATTTTAGCTAAAACATAATCGTGTTAAACCGTCCAAAAGTTGTCCCAAGTGTATTTAGAGGACATATATAAAACCTCCTAAATTGATTGGATCATAAAAAAAATGATTGGATCATGTTGTTCCATATAGTTTAATCATAGCAAACGCTTATTTAGCCAAAGTAATATATCGTGGCTTAGCCAACGTTTGAAAGTTAATGACTACTTTGGTGATTTGCCTGGTCAACTGTGTTGGCGATCAGGCCCAAGAATATGAACACCGAATTTGATCTTAACCAAGATCGACTCTTTCTTTTTATTATAATTCTTTACACACAATCACATAGGCCCTAACCATCTATATATATATATATATATACACTATATATAAAGCATGAGGGAGGGATGACCGCAAAAGTTAAGTAATTACAACCTTTTATGCATATAGTACAACACTTAATTGAGTTATTTAGGGGGTAAATTTGTCTTTTTTACACTATAATGTATTTTACTCTCAAATTGGAATCCATTTACTCTTTACGCTAGATTTTAAATGAGGAAAATCAAAAGACGCTGACGTTATGGAATTCCTCTCAAAATGATGAAACGCCCTGAAGCATTTACTCAAATTGATGAAATAGATGTGGAGTGGGAAACCCTTAATTCACTTTCTCCTCATATCTCAACTATCATCTTTGCCACCATTAACATTAAAAAACACCCTACACCAAACACTTTGCCTTCTCTCTCTCTCTTTTTTCCGATGACATTGATTTTGCCCTTAGTTTGCATTTCTTGAGAACATCTATACACAGACCCCTGTTTCACTTTCCCCCTGTCATATGAGCACCAACGATGCAACCCAGATTCCTCTTTAATTTTTGTTTCAGCAGGTTTGTTTGCTCGCCTATATTGTTGTCGCTGTTTGCCTAACGTTTTTGTGTTGTTGTCGTGTGTTTCGATTGTACATAAACCAAACAAAACTACTTTTTTCTCTTATAGGTTGGTTTCGTATGTGACCTAAACAAAACTATTATAAACAAGCAGTGGGGTTTATTGTGTTTGGCTTCACCCGTTTCAATATTTTATGTTATTAATCATTGTAGGAGTTGTTTTATTCAGAGTGTTCATTCTCAATGATGTTGTTTTTTATGTTTATTGCAGGTGGCTACATAACAAAGTCTTAATCCTCTGGTAACATGTCATGATCCAAGTTTTCATTTTCTCTTTCTTTTTTTTTTTACCTTTTAAATTTTTTTTAGCTAACGAATATATTTGTCTCTATTAGAGTCAAACTTTGAAAGAGGTATTTTGTTCATCAAATGTAATCTATAATGACCTTTGCTATTATGGAAGGGTATTTTACATCATTCTGTATAGGTATGCATCTATTCAGAGGTTGTAATTTCCATTCAGTAGTTACGTTCTGTTTTTTTTATATTGAACTGCAACAATTTAATTTGATACACCTTTCTGGTAGTTCTATTGTTTAAGGTCGAATGAGCCTTTGCGCATGAGCTTATTTATAATTCTACATGTTTCAGGGCAAAGATGATTATGAAGAGATTTATCATCTTCAAGAAAAGGTCCAACCTCCACCTTAGTAGTTTAATTTTAGAACTTTGTTCTTAATCTAATATGTTATTTATGACTTGTGTTACAGGTTTGTTCTTATTATCGTGTGACACACGTGTGGGACAAACGAGCATAAGACGGCCCGACACGGGTCGATCTTAACTAACACGTTAAAACCAAATGCGTGACTTTGGGTGTAAAATTCATCTGTTCATTTCAATTCACCTTTTGGATGATGTTCTCAAATACATTATCAGTTACATGTTATATAGGGAGGGAGACATGGAGACTATTTTTGATTTTCCTAATCAATTTAGGGCCACCACTACAGTGAATTCGTGAGTATTGAATTTGTCTAATTCGTGAGTATTGAATTTGTCTAATGTCTTTGAATGATGCAATTTTTTTATTACTTTTTATAATTAATAATAATTATTAATCCTAGCTCTTACAGGTTGCAATTACAACTGCCTCTTTCTCCAATTATCATGGGCTCATTTACTGGACACACCTAATAATAATTCCCTTGAAAGATTTGGCCAAGATTGAACTAACCCATAAACTGAAGGTTGTATGTTTGCCTACATTAAAACTGAATTTACAATTTTAAATTTTTATCAATGAAAACTGAATTTAGCTTCTTTTAATAGTTGTTATCAGTATGATTTAAACCAAGTTGCTTTAACTTGGAAACTTAATGCAGTTATGGTTAAGATGGACGTTTTATCCTTTGTTTTTTTATAATTAATTGTTTATGTGTTATATCTGTGTTAGTTGAGTTTGTTTTCTTAATAAAAAATAAACTTCTGCAGCGTTTTGGCTAACAACTTGTTTGTATCGCGAAAGCGGAGGTTTAGTGTTTATGGTTTTTGCCCATATATTTTAACTGCATATGTTGTATGACTAACTAATCCATTTCTTTGTAGCAATGATGTATAATATTTAACTTCCCATCCGATTCTTCGCTCTACTATTTGATTAATTACATAGTTTATGGCGAAGTTTGGTTCTCGAATCAGGAGGGGTTGGACTTGTTTTTTTCCGATCGGTAGTGGCAAATGACATGTTTAATTTTATTTTTAATATATTGACAAACTAAGGAAAACGAGTAGCCCGTTGTAAGTCGTTGCCGCCGCAGCATCGCGCGGGTTTCGTACTAGTTTATACTAACATAATCATATGAATCCTACTTAAATACTTCTCCTAATCATAATCTAATACTAACTTACATAATTATCTCTAAACATTAAAACCTACTAGATAATTCAAAACATAACCTTACTAGATAATTCAACTAGTTAATTAAAACTAATTAAATAAACTTTCACTTTGACCCTCCAACTTTCTTTCAACTTCATTTTAGGATTAATTTCCAACAAACCGCCTATTTTTGCCTATTTTTGTAATTTTCCAAAAAATCTACATGTTATAAGCCTCTTTACTTTTCCGCCCGTATCGGAAAAAATAAACGAGATGATTTACCGTTTTATTCTGTTCTTGATGAAAATAGGTGTATCACAATCTTTATTTGAGGTGAAGAACTGTAGAGTTTCACCGAGTAGCGGCCAACCCATTGAACCTGGAGGAAGGTTTCCATTGCATTTAGGGTTCCTCCATCTGAAAACCCAATGTGTAATGCATACTACAAACAAAGCTGCAATGCATACACCAACATGCAACATTATATGTGGTGTACAGTGCAAGAAAATTATGGACTTGAAAGAAGGCAGAGTGGGAATGATTTGGTGAGGAGGCAGTATATGTAGCGATGCCTGAAGAAATATTGAAGTACCAATCAGTCCCTCAACAATCTGTTATTATGCTAATTCTTCCCAGTTTTTGAGTAACAGTTTGCTTTTTATGAGATGAGAGATTTTGAAGAAATAAATGAAAGAAACTCTCCATAGTAAAATAGGGTGAAGTTATAGCTTGATGTTACAAAATTAGAGGTTGACAATCATGTTAGTTTGAATTAATGAACATTAACAATCTATATATTTATTTATTTTTATTTTTTTTGAGAAGTAATCTATATATTTATTTATGCTAAAAGAAACCAATATGGAACAATCTATATATTTATTTATATCGTCTGATGTTCTCATATTTTCTGAGGATGAGGCATGTTCGATCTGTCGTAAAGCCTGACTGGATTCACTTGGGGAGCATGCGGTCCACTGCAAGGAGCTGCCCGGTTTTAAATACCGGCATGACTGGGTGCAGGACGTTCTATGGCATATTTTAAGGCGAGCTGTGATTTCGGCCAAGAAGGAGGCTCCAGTGAATTTCCTTACGGACCCCACGGAAGGCAGGTCTACTTTGCGCCCAGCAGATTTGCTGGTCTTTGGTTGGGCTAGGGAGAAACACGCTTGTCTTGACCTCGCAGGTGTGTCCCCGCTAGCTGGTTGACGAGATAATGGTTTCGTGGATGGACAGGCAATGACAAGGGCGAAATCAAAGAGAGTGGAAAAACACGCCAAAACTTGCGAAGATAACTTGCATGTTTTCATCCCCTTGGCTTTTGATACCTTTGGCTTCTTGGCACCGGAAGCTATCCGTTTCCTGACAAGAGGTCAACGGGTAATTCATAGCAATGTTTCGACTCCAGGGAAGCAGGGGTTTGTGTTTAGTAGATTGGGGTTTACGATTCAGAAAGATGTGGCAGCACAGCTTGTGCCCGTCTGCATGTTTTAATGTAATTTGATATTCATGAAATGAAGTTCGTATTGCTTAAAAGAAATCGATACAATCTGGTAACATAATTAAGCACGACTAAATTTAGATATTTTTAGGTAATTTTAAGTCACATGGTTAAAATGTCATAGTTTAGCTCAAACAACAACGTATCAGCTAAACATATCAAACTACATGTACTTAGACTATGTGTTAGTGCACTGCGGTGTGTCTTCCCAGATTGAAGATTGCTAGATGTGAAGACTTGAAGATCGAAGATAATTAGCTAGACCTTAGGGGGAGTCTGTGAACGTCATTCCAGACATCCTCAGCTCAGTGACTGGTTAATTCTGCAGATCACTAGCTAGGTCCAAGGGGGAGATTGTTAGTGCACTTCGTGTGTGTCCCCAGCTAGTGATAGGTTGATAATAGTCGTAGGCATGATTGTATAGCGTTTTAGATGTCATCGGGTTGCATCATAGTGTTTATATAGGCATAGGGATACTTTGGTAAGTTGTAAAGCTTCATACACGTCCCACCCTCTTCATACACGTACCAGGAACGTGTATGAGGGACGTGTATGAAAGCCTCCTATATATACCCCATGCCTTAGTTGTTTTATAGGACTTTTGCTCATTTCTATACAAGTGCAACCTTTTGTGTACGTGTTTTGTGTGTGTGCTCTCTATCATATTATTATCCTATCCATAAACACCCACCTATAACAACTAACCGAATCGTTGATTTCCGCCCTCGATTTGATACGCGCGCGATACTAATTTCTTGTTAGATCGATCCTACAAAACATAATTGAAATTTAACTAGAAAACATAATTTAAAGCAAAGTTAATTTATGCCTTAAAATTTGCCACGCTAGAACATGGTCAAAAGTTTAGTGAACTTCAAAATAATAGTCGCTTTGCGTAATTTTAATTGTCGTGGATGTTCATCCTTGTTACTTTTAAACATCTTCTCAAATCTTCACATTCGCTTTTGAGTTTACTTCACTTACTCGATAGCATATCAGAATTGTGATGAGGTCCACCCTCGCCCTGTAGCACGTGAAACTTGGCTAACACATTATCCCAAAAAGAAGCCGTATTGTTCGACCTATTTGATTCCTTAACGTTTATTCATGCAATCGCCAAAGTAACAACTTACTCGTTGACCCATTCAACCGATGAAGACATGATGTAGTTTTGAGAATTTTTTTAATAAAATTTTGAAGGTAGATGAAGGAAGACGGTAAAAAATGGAAAAATGGTTGAAATATATAGTAAACGAAATAAAAAAAAACTACGTTTTGCTTTTTGACCGTTAGAGTAAATTTATTGTTTTTAGACCGTTGAGGGTGGTGAAGTTATTATATTTTTTTTTATTGTTGCAGCTCGGTTACTTCTTGCCGAGCTACAACGTTTTTGAGCGTAACCAAATGGATAATGACGGTGTTAGTGATATGTAACCGTTGCAGATTCATGGTAACCAAGAGTGCCCCTTCCCCTCTGATTGAGCGTGCGTTTTGTAACTTTTCATAGAAGAACATGTAGTATATATGTAAGTCAAGGACGAATTTCGTAAATATTTTTTAAAATTAATCATCAACATGAAGTTCACCTTTAAAAAAAAACATGGTTGTTGACTTTTATTGGTAGTTTCAATTAATAGCAGATGCATTACTTTCTACTCTTTTATTTGCATTAAAGAAAAGATGATAAATAGAATTAAACGAGTCTTTATGGATAGGAACGTCCTAATTAAATCCCCCGACTTCTATTTTCAGCTCCTTTAAAGTGTTTTGCTATGGTTGAAGATCAAAAAAGTGGACGAACCTGAAATAATAGTTAAAACAGGAACGAGTATAATGGATCTTGAATGCTCCGAACCTAAGCTTAAACCTGCACAAGGTAAAAGACCGTTAGGCTCGTTACAGAGGAGGAGGGAGGGCCTCTCTGTAACCACCCTCCGGCGTGAGGATAAGTATTTGTTTAGTGAGAGAAAGTAGAGAGAGAAAGTGAGATTTGGAGTGTATGCATTCGTGTGGTGATTGTACTTTGGAGGGGGTATTTATAGTGGTCAGCAAAGTTGTACTTTTCTACGGGTCCCCTTTGTACTATCGTTCGGAACCTTTTGACTTCCGGGAGTGGGTTGTACTTTCCTTCGGTGGAAATACCATGCCACGTCCTAGTGTCCTTAGTCCGTGTCTAGGGGGCGAGCCGCGGTATAATTGCTTATACCTCTTCATGTCTTCCCAAGTCCTCAAGTTACTTGTAACTTGCTGGACTTAGGTGTGACCGAACCACAGGCGCATAAGCCGCGGTATAATTGCTTATACCTCTTCATGTCTTCCCAAGTCCTCAAGTTACTTGTAACTTGCTGGACTTAGGTGTGACCGAACCACAGGCGCATAAGCCGCGGTATAATTGCTTATACCTCTTCATGTCTTCCCAAGTCCTCAAGTTACTTGTAACTTGTTCGACTTAGGTGTCTCGCGGCTATTTGGTTGTGTTACAGCATTTGAGGGGTTTGTGTGGATTGCTGGCACGTGTCGAAGCCAGCTGTCTAGAAGCTTGTGTTGTACGCTTGGGACACGTGGGTGCCTTTATAGCCATGTGATGCAGTTGTTGATGTGATGGCGGTTCATCTATCGGGGTGATCTGGACCGCTCATTTCGTCCAGCTGTCCCACACCTTGGCCATCTCAATCGGTTGCTTCTATCCCCTATATAATCCCTCTTTTACTTTTCTTTTCTTCACATTTTACTGTTTTACTCTCTAACTTTCTTCCTTTTCCTTTTATCCTTTCGGCGTCCTATCCATCCGTGCTTTCGTTCGAGCCCTGTGAGCTTCTTAAAGGTGCGTTGTCTTTCTCCTTCTTTCCTCCTTTTCCTGCTTTGTGTTTTGTTTTTGGGTTTAAAGATGGTGAAAGATGACATGGGTGTCACCTGCTCAACCCTTTCCGCTGATAAGCTCGCACGGTTCATAGATGATTACGCGATTCCGCGGGATCTGAACCCTGTGTTACCAGGGCCGAAAGATACCATTCATCCTTTCCCTCCCGGGAAGATTGGTTTCTATACGCGCGTCTGTGACTTTGCCAACTACCGGGTCCCTTTTACCAAATTTTTAATGAAGGTTTTAAGGTTTCACGGTGTACACATTTCTCAAGTGAATCCCTTTGGTCTTAGCCGGGTGAATCACTTCGAGCTTTCTTGCCGCGCCTTGGAAAAGGGGGTGGATCTAAATGTGTTCCGGTGCTTCTATAAGCTCAATAAGATTGGTAGTTGGTACACCTTTGAGAAGCGGCGGTCATTGGAGAGCTGTCACGATTATCAGAAGACCAGCCTGAAAAACTGGAAAAATAAGTTCTTCTTTTTCGATGACCGGTGCTTACCTGCGGATATGGTTTGGTGCGAGAGGTTCGAGGCGTCCGAATGGGACTTACCCAAGCGGTTTCAATATAACCGTGCTTTGTACTTGGATTTGGCGGAGAACAAAACCAACATTCAGAAATATCCGGAGCATGTTCTTTGCCTCGGAGGTGTGAGCATGAATAGGAGTTTGGATGACAAGTGGCCGTTGGTGCGTTATGATGGAGAGGGTGAGTGGAGAGCCGCGCCTTATTTATTTATTTTTTCTTTTGTTTTTCGCGTTTTACTGCTAGTTTTTTTCTAACTCACCTTTGTGTTTGTTTATACAGAGATGTCGCTGCTAGATTGCTTGAAGCTGACCGCTTTTGATGATGCGGCCTTGGAGTATACCAGCGAGGATTTGGGCAATACAAAACCCTTAGTCGAGCAAATGGTGAAGACACACCAACCGATACGTCCGGTGGAGAACCCAGGGGTTGGTGCCAGTGGGGCCGGGGGAGGTGGTCAGACCACGGGGGTCGTGACTGAAACTGTTGGGGTGCTTTTGACCTCTGAGGGTGTACCCCTTTCTGCTGCTGGGGTTCTTCTTGACCCTCTGGTTACAAGCGCCGGTCAATCGGACCCCTCTTTTAGCACGGGTCCCCATTCCTCTGAGCATGCACGTGCCTCCAAGGAGGTTTCTGGTGACATGGAGGGGCGTGCCCTCACTGATACCTCGGTCTCTCGAGGTTCGGGCAAGAGGAAGGCCGTGAAGAGCACAGCTGCTAGTTCGAAACCCAAGAAGAAGTTGCGGTTTGTAGAGGATCCTACACAGGTATATTCTAACCTTCTCCATAACCTTGAATACCTTTTATTTGGGGGTAAATCCTCTAGAGACTCGGCTCCAATACTAATGGTAGATCATCCTCAGGGCGGGGGTCTTAGTGATGAAGAAGAAGGTGTTGATGGGTCTACCGGGATACTTAGCCCGACGAAGGAGAAGGTCGTGCGGCCTGATGCTGCTTCGGCTGGTGAGTTTAGGCAATCTCCCCTTCTTTCTCAAACCAATGTGGGGGATAAGGATGATACTTTCCCCCCACCATGGTTCGAGACTGAAGCTTTTTCCCTTTATGGTTTTGCAGCGGTGGCTGGGGAGGGTTCTGGTGGTGGTGACGGCTTGATTGCCGATGAGAAGTTCGTCCCGGAGTGGGACTTAAAGAATGGGGATCGGGTGATAGATGGTCTTTCTGCTCGCATGATGTTATTCAACCTTGACACCCCTGCTGACCGGGAGTATTACCACAACATGGACTCTCCTTCTCTCTGTGAGGCCTTGCTGGTTAATCAGGCTCACTCCAACTTTTTGGTGACTGAGGCATACCGTCGTTGGACAGATGCCGAGGTAGATCGGGAAAGATTAAGGAGGAAAGGTGCTTCTTGCAATCATGGGCCTGCCATGACCGAGCTGAAGAAGAACTTGAGGGACGCCCAGAACCAGGCTTCGTCCACCCAAGCTGTTGTGGCTTCTGCCGTGGAGTCCCGAGACAAGGCCCTTCAAGAGGTTGAGCTTCTGAAGAAGAAGCTTCATGAATCGGAGGCTGCTGCCGCTGCTGACTCCAAGAAGACGAACGATCTTCTTAACCAAATGGAGGTTACAATGGCGAATTTGAGGACAGGTACCGATGCTTAAATTGCTGGTACATTTTTGGTAATTAAACTTTCTTTTTGGTCTTGACTTAATTTTTGTTACTCGCCGTTTTGTAGAACGAGATGAGGCCGTAAAAGGGGAGAAGCTGGTGCAGCAGGTGTTGACCGCGGCGGAGAAGAAGTTAGCGGGGGATGAGGAGGCCTGGAAGTCTGAGAAGAAAGAATTGGTCGAGAACATCGACGAGCTATTTAGGTTGAAGACCTTCTTCTTGACAACCAGGGCTCAGCTGATTGCGGATCATGTCCACAAGGGTTCGGCCATGAAGAAGGCTGTTAGTGATGTAAACAACGCCATGAACGCCATGGGCTTCAACGTTGGGGTGAGAGCAGGCTATGCAGCCGTGGCTAAGGGAATTCCTTTGGAGAAGATGCCCCTGATCAAGCATAATGCTTAGGAGGAGCTTACTGCTGCTGCCCAAGCCTACGATTCCTTGGTCTTCCACAAAGTTGCCAAGTTAGCAGATCAAGTGACTGGCCCACCGGAGTCCTTGGCCGAGGCTTTTGACGAGCCGAAGCTTGAACCCGCCGCCTAAGTTTAGTTTTGTTAGGAACATTTGACATTTGATCCGGGCCTTTATGTGGTCCGGAATGTTTTGTAATATTTTGAACATGTTCCACCGGGTTCGAACCTATTGTTAGGTTCGAACTGTTTTTAACGCAGGTTAAATTCTGGACCTTATCGTGGGTCCGGTTTATGCTTTTGACTTATGATATGTTCTGTTCTAGGTGATATCCTTGGTCTTGAAGTGACCGATTCATAGGAAGAAGGCTCGTAGCTTACTTAATCGTGCGTCCACGTATCTTGCTACGCCCTAATTTTATCCGCGGATTTTTGTGTGTTTTTTAGATAACCATGGTTTGTAGGGTTTCCTTACCGGAACGCGGCTATCATCCATGCCGCGTGCTGGTGTTTTAGGCTCTTCCCTTTTATAGATAAATTTTTGTTTTATGACTGTGTTTAAAATTTAGCAAGGTGCTTGATTTAGGTTAGTTGAGACCCGGATCAAAACTTATCCACTTTGATCTGGATCTTTTTGCTACTACTGTTCAACTCTTTGTGTACCACGTGGCATTTATTGCATCGGCCCCTTTTTTGAGCCTCGGCTTATGTTAGCACCTTAGAGTATTTCAAAGTAAACCAGCTTTTTATTGATATTTTTGTCGGGGAATGTCACATCCCGATTAGTAACAAGAAATGTGAAATAGTGGGGAATAGTGCGTCCCATTTTACAATACGAAATTATAAAAAACTTTTACTAAGGAAAATTAGCTGGTCATGCTCACATGTAGCACTTTTTCAGGTGAACACCGTTCCAGGTGCGGGGTATGCCTTTCCCCCCTGCGGTTTTAATTATGTATGGCCCTTCCCAGGAAGCGGCCATCTTTCCTTTTTCGACACCGCTGGCCTCGTTGCAACGGAACACATAATCTCCCGGCTTGAACCGGACTTCTTTCACCCTTGAGTTGTAAAATTTTTCCAACTCTCGTTTGTACCGCGCTTCTTTAATGGCTGCGGCTTCTCTTCTTTCATCAAGCAGGTCCAAATTCATTCGCAGTTCTTGGTCATTGTTGCTGATGTGTTGGACTCGTAGGGACGGGGAACCAATTTCCACGGGAATCACGGCCTCGGTTCCGTAGGTTAGACTAAAGGGTGTTTCCCCGTGCTTGTCTTGGTATGGGTTCGATGAGCCCACAAAACGTTGGGGAGCTCATCTACCCAGCCGCTCCTCTTCCGTCCCAACCGTTTCTTTATCCCTTCCACCAAACCTCTGTTTATTCTCTCGACCTGTCCGTATGCCTGCGGGTGTGCCACCGAGGCAAACGACTGCTGGATATGGAGGTCTTGGCACCACTTCTTGAAGGGGTTATTTGCGAACTGCGTCCCGTTGTCACTGATGATTGTTTGTGGAAGACCAAAGCAACATACTATCTGTTCCCATACGAACTTCTTTACCTCTTTCCTAGATATTTTTGACAGGGGTCGGGGCTCAACCCATTTCGTGAAGTAGTCCACGGTAACTAGTAAGAACTTCATGCCCCCTGTGGACTTGGGAAATGGTCCAACGATATCAATTCCCCATTGTTGGAACAGCCATGCCGCAGTCACGGGGATGAGGTTATTCTTAGCTCGGAGACTGACGGGTGCATGTCGTTGGCATTCCTCACATTTTTGCAGCTCTGTGACGGCGCTATTGTGCATGCCCGGCCAGAAATATCCCGCATTCATTATCTTGGCTACGACCATTCTGGGACCTGCATGTCACACCCCAACCGATGGCGGAATCATCGAGGTGAGACTTAGTGGTAGATTGTTCAAAGACTTCATGACACTAGATTTTGTGACAATATAGTTTAAAGATAGAATTTCATTTATTGTCTAAAAATAGAAATACAAGTAGTTCATATAACGAAAAATACAACAACAAGAATATGATAACTTGAACTAGAGTGAGTTTCTATGTCCAATCCTAAGTAGTTTTCTTGAATGTCTTGCAATAAATATTTCCTGCAACATGTATAAAATATCCGTCAACACATAAAGCATTGGTGAGCATACTAGTTTTGACATACATACATAGTATAATAAAGTTTTGCTTATAGGCATATGCAAGAGAACCATACAAACGGCGACTAGCCACGAAGAATTTTGCTTAACATGACCCATGTAGGGGGGCGGATAGCCAATCCTATAGCGCTATACATGCAAGGTGGGTTGTCAACTATATGAACATTTGTATGTTAGAGTAAATAATTCTACATAGCATAGCGTACAAGCATATAATAGACTTTAGATTGCGCATGATAGAATTTAGAATATGATAGACTTTAGACTAAGCATAATAGATTGTAGAGTTTAAAATCGTTTGAGTTTTGATAGTGTTACATGTTGAGCCCCAAAGAATAAAGGATAAAAGGGGGACAAGTATGAACTCACCTTTGGGTGCGTTTTAGCAAGGTTCCAAAAGAATGAGTCTTGGGGGATTAGTTCCTTAGCCTTGGTTAACTAGAATTAAAAAAAATAAAGAGTCTTAGATTCAAGTTTAGATTATAGATTCAAGAGAGTCAAGTAAGCCTTTTAGGCGAACCAAGACACAAACCACCATGAAGGTGATTCGGATGGTCATAAGAGTCAAGCAAGCCTTTTAGGCGAACCAAAACACAAACCACCATAAAGGTGATTCGGATGGTCATGAGAGTCAAGTATTGGTAAGGTAGGGATGTATCCACAAACCTTCCAAGTTATTAGATTAGTAGAGTTTTGAAAGTATATATTTTAGTATTTACATAATATAACTATAGGGTTAAAGTAGTGTATGGTGACTTAGTTTGGAAGAGCCTTGGCTTTCCTTTGTCAACCATTAACCATAGCACAAGTCCATTAAGTTGTTGGTGAACTTGGTTGGTATCACTTCAACTAACCTTCTAGTACATAAAAACAATAGAAGATGAACCACCTTTGAGGCCTCATTTTGGTGTCCTACTCATATTTATTTGCCATAGCAAACAAGAGCAAGGTCCTAGAGGTTTCCCCAAGGGGTTAGAAGAAGAGGAGAAATGAAGAAAGAAAAGGGAAGTGAGAGTTTAAAATGAGAAATCTCACTTAGAAGTGGGCTTCCATCACTTAGGATTTCTTGAAGAATTTAGATGTTTAGAGAGGATTTGAGATTGAGCAAGTGATTAAGGTGTAGGGAGGGGTTGTATTTATAGATGAGTTAAGGTGGTTGGGTATTAAATAGATTTAATAGGGTGGTTAGGAGGAGATTAGGTGGGGGTTAAATTTAATTATTATGGAATGGTTCTTATTGTAATAGCTTCTGCTGACCATCGAACAAGAGAAAAAAATAATAATAAGTGAACGAACACATTTGTTGTTCATTGTTGTTGTTAAAACAAGTAAAAGTGACTAAATATTAGAGTCACGTTTTTTTTTTGTTTTGTATTTTTTTTAACTTAAAATATTATTAACATATATACATATATATATATATATGTTTTATTAAAAGAAATAATTATATATTAAGATCTTAACTAAATGAGTTTCTAAATTGATTAGGATAAATTATAATGACGGCTCATCATGATTTGGTAGGAGTAACATAAAAAAAACAAATAAAGGCGAACTTGGAATTTGTTAAGTATAAAATTTAAAATATATGAAAAGTGAAAATCACGCGGTGTTACAGTCTCCCCTACTTTAGGAAATTTCGTCTCGAAATTTAATTAAGAGTCAACCTTTTGAAAAATAGGTAAGTGGTTTGATACGAGAACAAAGCTTGTTAGTTTATTATGTTTAAAGCGAATATGGTATCTAGTCACTTGTGCGATAATTATGCTCGTAAGAGAAGTACTTTTCAAATTTTACCTAAGGTTGTACGTAGAAATTTGAGAACTTAACTGACATAAGCATTTTGTAAATACTGAAGTAAAGGGTACGTATAAATAGGTTTGTATATGGAGTTGATGCAACAAGTTTTGGAAAAGTAAATATATATATATATATACAGTATAACATACATGAAAATAGAAAAAAAATATCTTGTGAAGGTAGGTAAGTATACAGTGTATAAAAAAAATAGTAAGAATTTTAGGAAAGTAAGTATTTATACGGTATGAAATAGTGAATATTGAAGGTAGGTAAGTATATTTGTATAACATATAGAAATTTTGAGAAAATAAGTATTTATACGGTATATCATATATGAAATAGTAGAATTTGTTGGCTTGTAAAAGAGGTGTCCTTGGGTAATTGGGTGGAATATTAAAAATGTGAACATCATGAGTGACTAGATGTGGGAATGAATAGTATTTAGTAATAGATATTTGGTTTGCACAAGGTCGAAAATTTTGTTAGGAAAAACTTTTTAGAAGTGATTAAATAAACGAGAAATTGGACTATTTGGAAGACAGCTTTTTGGCGAAATAAATAGTAGTTATTTAGTTTTGAAATTCAGTACATAATTATTCAAGGAAATATATAAAGTGATAGATGAATCTTGTTTTACATGTATAAATGCTTTTAGAGATTAAGGCCAGAGCTTACGGAATTTAGAAATAGATTCTTGATAATGAGAGGATTGCTGATTAAGCAAGGAAAGCACGAGGAAGGAACGGAGTTCGATGGAGATTGCAAGTATAGATTATTCATAGCAAGGATGATGTTGCATAATAGAGAGTGTGGTTCAAAACAAGGTTATGATATGCATAAAAGACAAATGATGCAAGTGTAATTAGACTAGAAAACTATAACATAAACTGCATTGCAAAAGATAAATAACGTAAGTGTTGGTCAAAATTTAAACTCGACACCCAAAACTTCTCATGGCATGAATAACTCTACTTTTGGTAGTATGACAGGACATTTATGTATAGGATGTACCGGCGGCGTATCCACCATGCCGTTATCATACCTCATCCGTGTTGTTATTCAAGTCATGATAGGTTATACGCACTGGGACTTGTTATGTTTTCCATGTGCCCAATTTTTGTAATTACGTGTGCACCCGTAATTAGTCCAATTGTCGTATGGTCCACATAATTTGTCTTAGTTATGTGTGGGTCGCTAGTGGACACAAAATACTTATACACAAAGGAAAAGACACTAGGCTAAGGCATTAGATAGTTTTGATGTTGTAAACAAAGTAAGCAACGTGACATGCAAGCACATAATGTGAAAAGGCATTAAGCAAGTTTTTTTTATGTTGTTAACCGTACGTGTTTTTGGCGTAGTTTTATGGTTTCATGATATAATGGTGTAGACTTGTGCATATGTTGTTACGTTCAGTTGTATAAAATCAAACAAAAGCATAGACAATTGGATTCCTAATGAAAACGTTCTCGCCTAAAATGTTTTGACTGAGGGCAACATAAAATTCGAGTTCATTACAAATTGAGTTTATGGGTACGTGAGCAATTTAGCTTGTTAAGATTAAGGGTCAAGTTTGATGGTAGAAGAATTTAGTCCGTTGGATGTTAAAGAAAAACATATTTAGTTGAAGTTGGGGAAAATTTAGTGTAAAAGTCTTATCGAAGATGGTCGTTTGATTTATGAAAAATCCATTTTATTAAGTGAGGAAAATAGTTTATTGACAATTTTAGTGTGGCGTTGATGAATATTTTGACTCGTGATACGATTTCAAGAGAAAGGTTTTTGGGATTACAAAGAAGTAGGTTGTCTGATTTAGCGTGTCTTTGCTCATAAGTCCTGTTTGCTAAAAAAATTCTTTTGTTATGGACGACATTAGGCGTCCTGAAAACAAAATTTATTTTTAACACTTTTACATTTAAAATCTCGTTTGTTATACCCACTTGACACACATTTGTTAGTGGTTTGAAGGTTGAAAGTGAGGATTTTGTATAAGAATAGGCATCCTCTTAGGAATAGTAGGAAGAACTTTGTTCAAAAATTTGAAAAAGATTGCACGCGAGGAGAAAAGGGTTTTGCGATGTTTGAATTTTGCCGATAATTACGATTATGACCTAAGATAAAAATAGTATGTCTTAATTCATAAAAGAAAATTTCAAATCCGAACAATTTTTTGAAAACATTACATAAAGAAATTCTCATTTTTTTTAAAGAAAAGATAAATCAATCTTCTTTAGTGTGGTGAGTGGGTCTTCCAGCATCGTAGATCACCATGGCAAGTCTTGGACACTGGTTGCGTCCATGGGTCGGATCGTTGCACTCGGAGCATATCCATCCATTGGCTTTAGTGAATGAGATAGTACTAGTAGGTTTTTCGGGTCCTGGTTTAGTGGTACGACGACATGTTTTGGCTAAATGACCATATGTACCACAGTTGGCGCATATGCGGCATTGTGTGTGAGTGGGATGGTGATATTTACAACTGTCGCATAGCGGAAAGGTTCCACGGTACTGCTTTTTGTTGGAATTCGGAGTCTCAGGAGTTGTCGAAGTGTGGTTTCGTTTGAGGGTTTTGCGTTTTCGGTTACCCTTTCTCGTTTGTTTGGTAAGGGTATGGGTAGAAGGTTTAGTATCTACATGGTTTGTGCTGTCCTGGATGGTATCCTCGGGGTTTGGAATTGGGTTTGTTGGTGTTTCTAAATTAGGGAGAATCTTGACTAGTTCTTGGGCAATAAGGCTCGCCAGTTGGTTGAGATCGATGTTGTTGAGACGGGAAGACATCTACGAGAATCATACATAAGAAGATTTGTATAAGCGTTTTTAAACAAAGTGACTTTTGAATTTAGGAAATAAGTTACTAGAATTTTGGTTAACAATGAAAAGCTTGTGGGTAAGGTTAGATCGTTGAAATTGATGCAAATTTAGATAAGCAAAATACATAAGCTTAAGTTGTTCTCATAGACTTAGTATGCAAGTTAAAGTTACACGTATAGTATGCAAGTTTCACATTGTTCAAATAGCGTAACACATATGTATAAGCAAGTATAGTGCACTTAGTTAACATAAAGGAGTTTTGATTTATGTTGGTTTGCGATTATTAGTATTGTTTGGGGATTGTGAGAGTAGCTTGTAATGCGAGTCTTGAGATTGTATGCGAGTGAAATAAATCGAATATATAATGAAAACATAGCATGAAAACATAATTGAGAGTAGTATTAGCATAAAAAGAGAGGCTTGTTTTAAGCAAGCAATTGGAATGTTCCGGAATGGAACTAAGACTAACCAAAGTGGTTCAAATTTACCTTTGAGTTTGAAAACATGCTTTGGCCTAATAGGTGGAAATACTCTCGCCGAAACTTTCGGTTAACGGTATTCACCCTTCCAGTTACTACATGTTCCTTGTCATTAGTAAAGTTGAGACTTTGGCGAGATTAAAAAAAAATAATCAAGGATTGAAACAAATCGCTAAGTTACGGATTTCACTCCTATCTTAGCGAGGTCGTTTCTTTGAGTGTGGTTTGTACACTTTGTCCAACGTGGTAAGAAAATTAATTCTAACCTTCAATTGGTAAGTGTCCACTAGAACGAGAATTGTGAAATTTCCACCAAGGTGAGGATATCACTCCTATCTTGGTGTAGTTTCAAAAAAAAAACACAAAGAATTTACGCGGATTGAAAGTTATCACCAAAGTGAGGGTTTCACGCCTATTTCGGTGATTTCCTTTCGTTTGTGGTATACGAGTGTCTTCGAGTGTAGAGTAATCCACAAATAGGAAGGTAAATTTTAAGGACCAAAAGAATTGAGTAGAAGTAAGATAGGGAGAAAAAGTATATTAAGCATGAATAAAGAATGGTCAAAAAGGTTCTTAACTATAGTCTAGGTCAAACATGGCAATTTTTCCTAATTCCCTATAGTCATGGCTCTGATACCAATCTGTCACACCCCAACCAATGGCGGAATCATCGAGGTGAGACTTAGTGGTAGATTGTTCAAAGACTTCATGACACTAGATTTTGTGACAATATAGTTTAAAGATAGAATTTCATTTATTGTCTAAAAATAGAAATACAAGTAGTTCATATAACGAAAAATACAACAACAAGAATATGATAACTTGAACTAGAGTGAGTTTCTATGTCCAATCCTAAGTAGTTTTCTTGAATGTCTTGCAATAAATATTTCCTGCAACATGTATAAAATATCCGTCAACACATAAAGCATTGGTGAGCATACTAGTTTTGACATACATACATAGTATAATAAAGTTTTGCTTATAGGCATATGCAAGAGAACCATACAAACGGCGACTAGCCACGAAGAATTTTGCTTAACATGACCCATGTAGGGGGGGGGGGGGGCGGATAGCCAATCCTATAGCGCTATACATGCAAGATGGGTTGTCAACTATATGAACATTTGTATGTTAGAGTAAATAATTCTACATAGCATAGCGTACAAGCATATAATAGACTTTAGATTGCGCATGATAGAATTTAGAATATGATAGACTTTAGACTAAGCATAATAGATTGTAGAGTTTAAAATCGTTTGAGTTTTGATAGTGTTACATGTTGAGCCCCAAAGAATAAAGGATAAAAGGGGGACAAGTATGAACTCACCTTTGGGTGCATTTTAGCAAGGTTCCAAAAGAATGAGTCTTGGGGGATTAGTTCCTTAGCCTTGGTTAACTAGAATTAAAAAAATAAAGAGTCTTAGGTTCGAGTTTAGATTATAGATTCAAGAGAGTCAAGCAAGCCTTTTAGGCGAACCAAGACACAAACCACCATGAAGGTGATTCGGATGGTCATAAGAGTCAAGCAAGCCTTTTAGGCGAACCAAAACACAAACCACCATAAAGGTGATTCGGATGGTCATGAGAGTCAAGTATTAGTAAGGTAGGGATGTATCCACAAACCTTCCAAGTTATTAGATTAGTAGAGTTTTGAAAGTATATATTTTAGTATTTACATAATATAACTATAGGGTTAAAGTAGTGTATGGTGACTTAGTTTGGAAGAGCCTTGGCTTTCCTTTGTCAACCATTAACCATAGCACAAGTCCATTAAGTTGTTGGTGAACTTGGTAGGTATCACTTCAACTAACCTTCTAGTACATAAAAACAATAGAAGATGAACCACCTTTGAGGCCTCATTTTGGTGTCCTACTCATATTTATTTGCCATAGCAAACAAGAGCAAGGTCCTAGAGGTTTCCCCAAGGGGTTAGAAGAAGAGGAGAAATGAAGAAAGAAAATGGAAGTGAGAGTTTAAAATGAGAAATCTCACTTAGAAGTGGGCTTCCATCACTTAGGATTTCTTGAAGAATTTAGATGTTTAGAGAGGATTTGAGATTGAGCAAGTGATTAAGGTGTAGGGAGGGGTTGTATTTATAGATGAGTTAAGGTGGTTGTGTATTAAATAGATTTAATAGGGTGGTTAGGAGGAGATTAGGTGGGGGTTAAATTTAATTATTATGGAATGGTTCTTATTGTAATAGCTTCTGCTGACCATCGAACAAGAGAAAAAAATAATAATAAGTGAACGAACACATTTGTTGTTCATTGTTGTTGTTAAAACAAGTAAAAGTGACTAAATATTAGAGTCACGTTTTTTTTTTGTTTTGTATTTTTTTTAACTTAAAATATTATTAACATATATACATATATATATATATATGTTTTATTAAAAGAAATAATTATATATTAAGATCTTAACTAAATGAGTTTCTAAATTGATTAGGATAAATTATAATGACGGCTCATCATGATTTGGTAGGAGTAACATAAAAAAAACAAATAAAGGCGAACTTGGAATTTGTTAAGTATAAAATTTAAAATATATGAAAAGTGAAAATCACGCGGTGTTACACTGCATGTATGCCACATATGCCATGGTGAATTTCTTGGACGATATAAGAAGCTTCGTCCAAATCAACACATTTCAAGAGTGGTCCCAAGAATGTTCTTCGATATAACTGACCGTCAATGATTTAGTATTGGAGGGCTTTTACTTTTAGCTTCCGAGCTTTCGTCTTGTCTTCTGGGACAACATCATTCATAAGATACTGGACTATAGGAGTCATCCAAGTATCCGATGCTGCGTCCACTGATAGTACTGCGGTCGCTTGGATGGATGGGCCTTGTAGGGCTTCCATGTGTACCTCTTGCTTGGTGATGTCAGCGGTGAACGCGGCAAGCTTGCTTAGAGCGTCGGCCTTCTTGTTCTTGCTTCCTGGTATGTGAACTACTTGACAGGTTTTGAATTGCTTCATCAATTTTTTAGCCTGCATTTTTTGAAGCAAGGATTAGTCGTTTTCTTTGGTACTAATATCTTTAGCCGATGGTTTTGGGTAGTACCCGTACCTCAGCTAAATATAGGATCATGTTAGCTTCTTTAGCCTCATATTCCCCAGATATCTGATTAGCTACCAGCAAAAGAATCGACATGTGAAATGACCTGCAATGTTTACAATGCTTTTTAGGAATTTGGCCGAACTTTGCATATAGCAGGGAGTTATCATAGTGCTGAACGTATATGAATACCTTCTTGGCTCCGACCTTAATAGCCAATCGGAGTCCGGCTATGAGTGCTTCATACTCGGCCTCATTGTTGGAGCTTTTGAAGTCCAGCCGGATGGCATATAGCAGTTCTTTTCCTTCAGCTTCTTGCAAAACCATTCCGGCACCTGACCCTTCAAAACCCGAAGCTCCATCGGTGTAGAAGGACCAAGTACTTGCCGGAGCATGTTAGGGCTCGGCTTCTGCGGACTGGGGAATTTCTACCAGGAAATCAGCCACAGCTTGTCCCTTTACTGGTCCTCTAGTTTTATATGTGATGTCAAAGGCGCCGAGCTCAATGGCCCATTTAGCCATTCGTCCGGAGGCTTCTGGCTTTCGGAGTACTCGGAGGATTGGCTGTTCAGTTTGTACCTCAATGTTGAATGCTTGAAAATATCTACGGAGTCTTCTAGAAGTATGAACCAAAGCGAGAGCCAACTTTTCCAGGATCGGATATCGAACTTCGTATTCCCGGAGAGCACGGCTAATGTAGTACACCGGGTGTTGCACAGTGGCCCTGGTGACAATGAGGACAGAGCTGATGGTGTAACCTCACGAATTTTTCCATTTATTTTGCATTAAAGTATTTCCCAATCCATGATATAAAGTCTAATTTATTTCTAAGTATTCTTATCTTTATCCGTGCACTCTATTTTTCTAAGTTCCTTTTATCATTGTACTTAAAAAAAAAATCTTCAATCATGACATATGTCCTATCCTAATTCTATTTATAAAATCGTCATTTTATAAGACGGTGTTTTTATTTTCTAATTCAAACTAATGATTTTTTTTTTATTTCTTATTTAAAGTTGATCATTTTTCCAATTACATTTATAATCTCAAACAAGGAAGATATAAATTCATTTCAAAATAAAGCCTTGAGTCAAGAGTCAAAGTCTTGACAACATAATTCTTGGAGTCAAAGTCTTAGTCAAACAGTCAAAGTCTTAGTCAAATAGTCAATTCATCATAAAACCTTACTTTAAGGTGTTGACCAATTTTAATGGCTAATTGAATCCAAAACTAGTATAAAAACCCACCTATGACTCATTATACTTGGCACCTCTAAATCGATTGTTTCAATCAGATTAAACTTTCCCTCATACCTTTCTTCTATAGTCTATTACTTCTACGATTGAAGCTTTGATTATAAGTTCTTGTAATTGGCGAATTGGAAGCTTGATATTCTTTCTTTTTCGTTTTTTTTATTTCTTCAATTTGGACTAGCTACGTTGTTGAGTCTTTGGGATTCGCCTCGCATACATTCACAACACTTAGAGGATAATTCACCTTAGCCAATGTGAGTTTACGTAACCATGTTTATGCAATTCTTTATACTTGCAACATTATACTTAAGCAATTCTACATACATGTCTAGTTGTAAACTTTAATGCCTCATGATTTAGACAACAACAACAGTTTAACAAGTTTCAACAATACATAATCATTAGCTATGGCCAAGCCGGCGATACTCAATAATAGATCTATTGGATTGACAATCCCACCTAGATTCGTTGACCATCTTTTATGGGGAGCGCGAGTGATTGTTATCGTTCCAACATATTATTAAGGTGAACCGTGGATGACGGGATGGACCTAAACTAGTCGGAGGTTTGATTATGTCGATTCAACATTTCATGTTTATTCATGTAGACTTAAACTTACGATAGACATATGAATTGCTAAACTTTTATTCTTAAACTTAATTGCTTGACATGGCTTATGTATTCTCACCAACTTCTAGTTGACCCCCCCCATTTTTCCAAACTCAATAGGAAATAATGATGATTGAAGTCTAGAGAGTTAGCATGAGGAGACAATTTGAAGTTTATGCTTTATTTGGTTATTTGATGTATTAGAATTTCATTCAAGACTCATTATGTATTTTCACTTTTGGATATTTGCACTTTAAATTAATTTCAATTAAAACTTCATTACCATGTGCTACTGTATACTCATTCTTACGTGACACCTCGATGTTTCCGTCATCGGTTGGGGTGTTACAGATTGGTATCAGAGCCATGGTTATAGGGAATTAGGTTATTAGAAAAAAATAATCTAGTCTATAACCATAGGATTTTAACCAGTACTTGCTCCTTTTACTTGCAACCTTACTTGTTTCTATTCTCTATCCTACTTCTTATCCTTACTTTAGTCCCTACAAGAAGAGTGCTCTCCATCACAAGATCTACTCTTAGACTAATAGGACAAATCCTCAGGTTTAGCCTGAACCACCTTGAAGATCTCGTCAAAGTTCTAGATTTTAATAACGAACACGTGCAATCTGGAAGGGTGAACGCCTGTATTCTGAGTTTTCTGTCTAGGACTGGCATTGCGCATAAATCCCAATCAGACGAGGGACCCGGATGCCTACCTGGGAATTCTCGGGATGAGTGTTCACTTATAGGCTAAAGCATGTCTTCATTATGTTATTAGGATCTAGAAGTTTTGATAAGTCAACGTTTTCGTTTATTCGTTTTAATTAATGAATAAATGATTACACTCACTTTCCTTAAACTAAGCTCTAAAATCTCAAAATTTTACAGCTTAAATCAATCTCATTTCATAACCATCTATGGATTTCACAATCACACTTCACCTTACCATCTTAGCCACTTTTTAAATATTCAACACCCTACCCAAATCATATTATTTCATTTCTCCACATGTTACTTATTTTTTTAAAAACTATAACCTCATACCTTAGCACAAACTAAAGATTTCTAAATCTTGTTGTATTTTCATTACCTAGTAACTTTACAAAGTACATATTTTTGTCAAAAGATGTCCTCGAACTTAAATTCAATTGTTTATTTATTGACGTAACAAACAATTTTCTATATAATGCTTTAAACTATTAACAATCACTTAATAGAACCTTGATCTTCAAAACCTAATGTCATGTTTGAAATCTCCAACTTACGGGAATATTTTAATCAAAGCCCACTTAGCTTGTACTATTTAACAACTTTTGCTTTATGTATAAAACCAATTTTGAAAATAAGATTTTTTTTTCCATAGGAATAATATCTAGTCTCTAAATTCTCCATCGACACTCACTCATTTTCAACTTGTTCAAATTTTTACAATATTTGGCATATACCACAATCATGTTTTCTTATACACTTGATTATAACCTTTGATCCAAACCCCAAAATTTACACTGCTACATAATCTCCTTACTATAAAATAAACTCTTTATAAACTATCTTCACATTCACTATCTCTCACAACCTTGATTCTGCTTCAAGATTTTTCATCATCCTCTCAAGAACTAAATTCATATCCTTCACCTTCTCACACATGAGCTAGTTACCCATGATAACCAAACTATTGAAACTTGATTGTGTGTTGCATCAAACATAATCCTTAGTTATACATGAGGATTCGACTATCTACCATATTTGAACATTTGAAACTAGAATTCATGGAATATAAACTATTTGCTATAGACACACCTAGAGTCATTAACCTTGTCTAGGGCAACTCTATTACAACTCGTATGATATACTTGATACTTGATTGCTTACATGTACATATTATCAATTTGCAATTCATGTGTGTAATAATTGGTGCACTTAATCAAACAACTGATAGAGGATGAAGTACTTGCTCAACAGTTAGTAGAGTACCAAATAACCTACTCAACGATTGGTAGAGGTCATCATGCCTGCTCAACAGTCGGTAGAGGCCCTACAACCTGCTCAACGACTGGTAGAGGCTATCGCACCTGCTCAACAATCGGTAGAGGTTCTTATTCACTGACTGGTAGATGTCTTTTTCCTGCTCAACAGTTGGACTCATTTTTGGATACATTGTATACGATTCAATCACAAGGTTATTTTGCATTACTTACATGTGTGCTTAGAGTCATAGAAGGACACAAAACCCTAATGTAAGGTAAGTTGGTGATTGCGGTCCGGAACGTAATCATGAATTTACAGGTACATTAAGGTAGTGTGAAATTCTAATAAGGTTTTGGTAGTTCATTTGGTTTTCATATAGTTAATCAACTTATGCATTTCTTTTAGGATTCCTAAAACTTAAAGTTTAGCGTTTTACTAGATTCTCCTTGCTAATTCATGTCGTGCCTTAACCCAAACCACAGTTGCCCTAATTTCTACCCAATCACTGTCAACCCGGTGTTTTTTTTTAACTTCAGGACGAAGTTTCTAAAAGTAGGGGAGACTGTAACCTCACGAATTTTCCCATTTATTTTGCATTAAAGTATTTCCCAATCCATGATATAAAGTCTAATTTATTTCTAAGTATTCTTATCTTTATCCGTGCACTCTATTTTTCTAAGTTCATTTTATCATTGTACTTAAAAAAAAAATCTTCAATCATGACATATGTCCTATCCTAATTCTATTTATAAAATCGTCATTTTATAAGACGGTGTTTTTATTTTCTAATTCAAACTAATGATTTTTTTATTTCTTATTTAAAGCTGATCATTTTTTCAATTACATTTATAATCTCAAACAAGGAAGATATAAATTCATTTCAAAATAAAGCCTTGAGTCAAGAGTCAAAGTCTTGACAACATAATTCTTGGAGTCAAAGTCTTAGTCAAACAGTCAAAGTCTTAGTCAAATAGTCAATTCATCATAAAACCTTACTTTATGGTGTTGACCAATTTTAATGGCTAATTGAATCCAAAACTAGTATAAAAACCCACCTATGACTCATTATACTTGGCACCTCTAAATCGATTGTTTCAATCAGATTAAACTTTCCCTCATACCTTTCTTCTATAGTCTATTACTTCTACGATTGAAGCTTTGATTATAAGTTCTTGTAATTGGCGAATTGGAAGCTTGATATTCTTTCTTTTTCGTTTTTTTTATTTCTTCAATTTGGACTAGCTACGTTGTTGAGTCTTTGGGATTCGCCTCGCATACATTCACAACACTTAGAGGATAATTCACCTTAGCCAATGTGAGTTTACGTAATCATGTTTATGCAATTCTTTATACTTGCAACATTATACTTAAGCAATTCTACATACATGTCTAGTTGTAAACTTTAATTCCTCATGATTTAGACAACAACAACAGTTTCAACAAGTTTCAACATTACATAATCATTAGCTATGGCCAAGCCGGCGATACTCAATAATAGATCTATTGGATTGACAATCCCACCTAGATTCGTTGACCATCTTTTATGGGGAGCGCGGGTGATTGTTATCGTTCCAACATATTATTAAGGTGAACCGTGGATGACGGGATGGACCTAAACTAGTCGGAGGTTTGATTATGTCGATTCAACATTTCATGTTTATTCATGTAGACTTAAACTTACGATAGACATATGAATTGCTAAACTTTTATTCTTAAACTTAATTGCTTGACATGGCTTATGTATTCTCACCAACTTCTAGTTGACCCCCCCATTTTTCCAAACTCAACAGGAAATAATGATGATTGAAGTCTAGAGAGTTAGCATGAGGAGACAATTTGAAGTTTATGCTTTATTTGGTTATTTGATGTATTAGAATTTCATTCAAGACTCATTATGTATTTTCACTTTTGGATATTTGCACTTTAAATTAATTTCAATTAAAACTTCATTACCATGTGCTACTGTATACTCATTTTTACGTGACACCTCGATGTTTCCGCCATCGGTTGGGGTGTTACAGATGGCTCCTTCCGAAGCTGAAAGATAGACCGTGAGTGTCTCACCGGGCTCTTGGGCTGTTAAGGTGGGCAGATCAATCAAGCACTTCTTTAGTTCGTCGAAGGCGACGCCGGCTTCGGTCGTCCATTCGAATTGTTCTTTTCCCAGACTTTTCTTCAAGACATTCATGAACGGCAAAGTGTTTTCTGCGGCTTTGGAGAGGAAACGGTGCAGGGCCACTAGTCGCCCGTTTAATGACTGCATCTCTTTTAACCACTGGGGAGGTTGCATTTTGAGCACGGCCTCCACCTTTTCCGGGTTGGTTTTTATACCATCCCGAGCCATTAACACTCCTAAGAATTTCCCTTCTTCCAAGCCGAAGGAGCATTTTTTAGGGTTCAGTTTCATGTTGATTTCTCGAAGTTTGCCAAAAGTCTCGGCGATATCTTTTATCATTGTATCCTCCGTGACACTTTTGATGACCACGTCATCAACATAGACCTCCAGGTTTCTTCCTATCTGGTTGCTGAATGCTGCATCCATCAGCCTTTGATACGTGGCACCGGCATTTTTTAGTCCGAACGGCATTTTTGTATAACAATACAAGCCTCCGTTCGTAACAAATGCCGTTTTGTCTTCATCGATCTCAGCCATCTGAATTTGATGATACCCTTTGTAGGCATCAAGAAAACACTTTAATCTGAATCCGGCCACGGCGTCAACCTTTACGTCGATCTCCGGTAGAGGATAACAATCCTTCGGACAGGCGTTATTAAGGTTTTTAAAATCTACGCACATTCTCCAAGCCCCATCCTGTTTCTTGACCAGTACAGGATTGACTACCCAAGTTTGATACCGTACTTCCCGGATTATTCCGGCGTTCAACAGATTTTTTACGTCTTCTGCGATGGCCTTGACACGGTCAAGGGCCATACTTCTTTTCTTCTGAGCTACCGGTTTTATGCTGGGATAAGTGTTCAACTTATGCTCTGCTAATGATCTTGGAACCCCGGTCATATCTGAATTTTCCCAGGCGAAGACGTCCAAAGAGTTTGAGAGCAGCTTCCAAAGTGCCTCCCGAGCCGCGGTTGGGAGTTGTGCACCGATGGAGATTTTTTGCTCCGGGAAGCGTGGATGTATTGACCATTTCTCAGTCACAGCGGTGCCAGAGCTTCCCGGGTCATCTTTGTCATTCCCTGTATCTAACGATTGGCGAATCTCCGAAACAGAAAGTCCGGCCTCGGATTCAAGTGTTGCAATGCCTTCTTCCGTTGGAAACTTGAGCGCACCATGGATGGTAGATGTTACCATTCCAAAGGCTTTCATTCCTGGTCTTCCCAGGATGATATTATGCACTGACCTGGAGCCCACCACCAGAAAGGTTAGGATTACTATTCGTTGGCACTTTCCCAAACTGAACGTCACTGGTAAGGATAGTTGCCCAACGGGCTGCACAATTTCTCCTGAAAAACTTATCAACGGCATGGAAACTGGAATTAGCTTTTGCTGGGATGTTTCGGTCATTAACTGAAAACATTGGAGGTACATGATTTCCGTGGCACTGCCTCCATCCACATAAATGCGGTGAGTTTTGTGTCCCGCCACTATCCCAGATACTATAATCGGGCCTTCCTTTTAATCAGTTGGTGAAATGGATGGGAAGGCTATGGGTTGGGACATCCATGCCGCGACATGATCATTGCTCCGCTTCGTCCCCTGCTGTTTGAGAGCACGAAACATATGAATCCCTGCTTGATCATTGGGATTGGCAATGTGGGTGGTGTTAGCTTTTCCTTCTTTGATTTCCTTCACCAAGTGTGACAACTTACCCGCTTTAAGAACTTTCTCGATTTCTTGTTTTAATGACCAACAGTCATCAGTATCATGGCCCGGGCCCGGTGGTAGTCGTAGTATTTTTTGGTGTTTTTGTCGGATGTGGGCTTCTGCCTCGGAGGCTTGGGGAAGTCAACATTCTCCATGCTAAGTATCTCGCTAGGAGATTTTAGTAGGTCGGAATAGGTTGACCCCCGGTGTGAGGAGGAGTTTCGGCCAGTGGAGCTTTTGTCATTTCGGGAGTAAGGTTGTGACCTATTTTTTACTCCAGGAATTACTTCGGTCCGAGCTTTGAGCTCCCGAACCCTTCTTCCACGAACTGCTTCTTGATGAGGAACGGTACTCGTTGTCATATGTCTGGCTACAGGCACTTTTCCCCCGAGCAAAGGCTCGTACCCGCTCCATCAACACTTCCATGGTTTTTGGAAGGTCTTCATGTAACTTCTCCACTAGCTGATTGTTCCGGACTCCGTGGCAAAAGCCGAAAATCCGCAGCTGATCGAGAGTTCCACTGATCTGCATGCTTTCCTTGTTAAATCTGTCAATGAACCTTTCAAGTGACTCCCCGTCTTTTCTACGGATGTTATGGATCTCGGTGATGTCTTTTGAACACCTCCGCTGTTGGGAAAAGTTTTGTAGAAAAGCACGGCGAAGTTCAGTCCAACTTGCTATCTCGCCTGGTGGTAAACCGTCGAACCATACTCTGTCCGCCCCCGTAAGGGTTTGGGCGAACATGTGACACCATGCGGGCATGGGCCATAGCTCAATCTCTGCAGCTCCTCCAAAATCATGAATGTGATCATCCAGATCTGATGTGCCATCATATCTTTTTATGGTTGTGGGCATTTTAAGTTTCGCTGGCAAAGGAGCGCTGGCGATACGGGGTGCGAACTTGGAGTATGCAGCCATGTAGGCTGGGCGGTATGGAGTGGTAAGATCATCTTTAGCTGTGGTGATGGCTGGCCTTCGCTCTGCCATGGTGGTAATAGGTTGCACGGTTCCGTGGTGACCCGGGAGGAAGCAACTCCCTTGCGGAGTCCCGAAGGCGGGAGTGGTAACCACGGTGGAGTACGTGACTTGCGAAACAGGGCCCGAACCATGTCCGGAGGACGCTTGAGGTCCGTTGGTGGAGAACAAGTTTACCTGTACACTCTTGAGTTTTGCTTCCTTTTCTTGCTGTGCTTTAAGCTGCAATAAAAAGTCACGGTTCTTGAGGAGAAAATCCTCATCAAACTCTGGTGCGGTGTCTTGATTCTTGCGGAAGATGTTGTCCACCGAACTCTACTTGGGCATAGAACGTCCTTCCGTATTGGAGAGCCCTACGGACGGGGCGATGACAACAGAGGCCGTAACAGTGGTGGTCTCTTCATCATGCTCCGTATTTGTGACATCTTCGATGATGAAACCCTCAGATGAAGCCGCCATGGGAAAACCGTCGATATCTTTACCTTTTAAGGGTATAGAAAACGGTTGTACAAACGGATGGCGCCAATTGAAGATCCAAAAAGTGGACGAACTTGAAATAATAGTTAAAACAGGAACGAGTATAATGGATCTTGAATGCTCCGAACCTAAGCTTATGTAACACCCCAACCGATGGCGGAATCATCGAGGTGCCATGTAGTGACGATTATTCAAAAGCTCATGGTACTAAAATGTAAATATATGATTATTGAATATTGTTTTACAACATGTGAAATTAAATACAAGACAACAAAATAAAGATAATTGATTGATTTAATCTAAGTCCAAAGTCCTATGTGAAGCGTTAAGCAGCTTATCCTGAAACATGCACGAAAATAATTTTGTCAACATATGATGTTGGTGAGTACTACTTAGCTTTGTACATATAGTATAAGTTTGAAAAGGTAATACAATTCATGTGTCTAGCATCAAACACGCAAGTAACCAAACAAGACAAAGATCAAATGTAAAGTTTGTACAATGAAATTGATAATAAGCACCTCAACACGTGTCAAGTCTAAAAGAGCACCATAACATAAGTTATGTCTAAATGAGCACCGTAACATAAGTTACGTCTATATGTAAAGAGCACCATAACATAAGTTATGTCTAGATGTATGATTTTGTATGTAAGCTACGTTCATGTTCAAACATAAGCACAAAGATAAATGATGTCTTGTAAAATACATCTATTTCCAGTGTAATGTTTGTACAGTTTTCGAGTCGTTTATATAGTGTTTTTATTAGTTTTAGGCTTGTACCGGTCTATTTTATTTAGTATAGGTTTTTATAGATTTTTATTAGTTTTGTGTCTTTTTAGTACTTATTTATTTTATATTTTGGTAGGTGTTCGAATGGACGTTGGAGCGTAAAGGTGTAAATCTGGTCAAGTCAAAAACACCCGAGCCAAGAGCACGGAGCTATAATAATATATATAAATCTATATCTATATATATAATAAACCAAAGCATTTTTTAATGACATGTCATAATATTATGCAATCTCTCTTTTGAGAGATGCCACATAGGATATGATGTGGCAACTCTAGGCCAATTAAAAAAAAGAAATAAATATGGTTTAAATATGATTTAACATAATCTATTAAATACATAATCTACTAAATGTAAATATTAAAACTTTATTATTTTCTCTCTCATGTTTCATCTCATAACTTTTAAATGTTAATATCTTTTATATACGAGATTTTTTAAAGAAAAAAATTACACTAAATTAACAAGCGTTTTATTATCTTTCCAACGAGTACCATAGTGCTATATAAAAAACGGAGAAAAAAAAATGACTATTTTTTGTAACCCGACAGGTATTGTGTCAGGTTTGGAATTAGTTTAAAAAAAATTGTGGGGTTGGGTCGGGCCTGGGATTATGTGATACCCGACCCAATTACCCTTTTTTTATATTAGAATATGAAACTTATGTCAGAGATTTGTTTAAAATAATAATAATAATAATATTCATTAATCATATATTGGCAGATGCCATTTTTATAGTTTAGATACTTCTAATTTTATTCACTTTACTTAGATTTTTCAACCCGGGATGCTCCCGGGGTATAAACTAGTAATAGTATATTAAAAACTATTATATTAATAATAATAATAATAATAATAATAATAATAATAATAATAATAATAATAATAATAATAATATCGGCCCAAAGCCTAAAGACGTTTTGTAAAAAAAGTGAATTGAAAAACCTATTATTGGAGAGGTGGAAACAAGAGATAAAGCGGCGGACATTATTTGAAATTTTGGAGCTGCACAATTTAAAGGGTGAGACATAATATAATCGGGAGGAGGTCGCAAATATTATTCTTGGGGAGGAGACTATTAATAAGAATTTCGAGGACAGCAGCACAAATAGAAGAGAGGAAGGGGATCAAGGGTTGAAGCCTAGGTGCGATCACGGGTCGTTTCTAACTCAACTATTTATTTATTTATTTGAAACCCGTTGTGAACACCATGATTTTGTCTTGCTTTTATTGTTTTGATTTTATCATGACTTTTATTGACTAAACCTTTTTGCTACCTAGGTTAAAGATGATTGCACTTGAATGATTTATTTTCTTTTGGTTTTGGAACTTTTGGTTGTGGATGAATTTTAAAGTAAAGAACTCTTTATTTTCTGGTTTGATGTGTATGCATATTTAGTTTTATTTAAATAACTTTTTATAAACTCCACTTGCGTTTTTGTGAATGTCTTTCATGTATGAATGCGGGTTAGGTTGCGGACTTGGTGTTAGCAGCTAGTTTATGGTTAATTGCCTAGGATTATCCATAGGAGTTTTAATTGTTAATTAGGTAATTCTAAGTGTTCTACCAATTCTCAATAGCTGTAAGGTGCGAGATTGTTGGTCTGTCTAGGGTGTTAAATTGCTAGATCTAGATGCTTTGTAAGATCTTCCTAGTTTCCCTAGCATTCCTTGTAGGCCAAGTCTTATTAGAAATATTGTAGTTACCCCTTGCACTTTCGGGTGTATTGTGACTAACGCGCTGTAAGGTAGACTGTCTGGTGGGTACTTTAAGATTCGAGTAGGTAAGTGATGTATTGTAAAATACATCTATTTCCAGTGTAAAGTTTATGTAATTTTTGAGTCGTTTAGATAGTGTTTTTATTAGTTTTAGGCTTGTACCGGTCTATTTTATTTAGTATAGGTTTTTATAGATTTTTATTAGTTTTGTGTCTTTTTTAGTATTTATGTATTTTATTTTATATTTTTGTAGGTGTTCATGGACGTTGGAACGTAAACGAGCAACTTTGGTCAATTCAAGAACACCCGAGTCTAGAGCACCAAGTAGTAGTAGTAATAATAATAATAATAATACTTAATAATAATATGAAACAAAAAAAGTGACCTTGAGGTCAAGGTCACGGCCCACAAGGCCCATGTGATTGAAAAAGTAGGGCTCCAAGATAATTGGGAGCTACATATTATCAATTGACAGCTGCGAATTGGGAGGAGGAGAGGAACACGACAACACAGAGGAAACATATATTTTTTTGATCAGCAAGCATATTCATTGGACTACAGTGATATTCAATCGAACAAAAAGAAAAGAAGCTACAGGGCTGTGATCGACGAGCATAAGAGCTTTGAAGCAGAGAAGGTCTCGAGCACGTTAAAGATTAACATCCAAGGAACCTCGGGTTTGGTTTAGTTTTATTTATTCATTTTAATTATTTAGAGACATGATTAAATTGTTTTTTATAAACTTTGAATTTATGTTTCTAATTATAATTATGAACTAGACTTTTATGGTTGCTTAGGTTTATGAACTAGACACGTAATTTGCAGTTTTTAATGATTCTTGGTTTTTAATTTTGATGTGTAGGATTACATGATTTTAATTTTATTGTTGGATTTGATATATGTGTGTTGGTGTTATTTTTATTTGAAGTTTGTTTATTGGTTTTGTGGAGCTAGGCATGTAGAGATACCCCCTAGGTCTTGAAATCAATCTAGTTCGTCAACTTAGGTTAGCGTGCTAGTATTTGGAGTTGGAGTACGACACAAGTATAACAAACTAATATAATAAATTAACTAAGGCGTGCAGTCCATTCTTGAGGGTGAGAAATCTAACTCGAGTTTGCTAGGTAACTAACTAGGCATTGTTCGGTAGTTGGCAAGCGCTAGGGCGGGAGTCGCTACTTGTCCGTGTTTAGAGTTTTCCTAGGTTTTCTTCAGTAGAGTTTAAGTCTGATTCATAGTTTGAGGGTTTTAATCCAGGAGAGATTGTAATCTGATTTCTGTGGGATTTTGGTACGCTAGGGCGATCCGGATCCATCTTAGCATTTCTACGCTTGTCCCGCCTTAAGTCTGGTGAGCTATCTTTGACAGGAGGTTTATTAGATAAGAATAGGGTCTCAAGTTAATTACCAGATTCACGATTTATTGCTAGTGTCTAGGGATTTTACCTAAGTAACCAACCTTCTTCCTATCCGATTTCTCCAAGTTCCTTGTTCCTATAAGCAACTAAAGTTATTTTATTTATATTTAGTTTCTTTTAAGTTTATAATTAGTAGTTTAAAATACCCCCCATATAAGTATATATTTATTTAGGCTAGTATTCGGTAGAGGTTGTGATCTAGAGTTGCATTCGCGTCTTTGGGTTCGATACTCAGTCTTATCTGTTTACTACTTTGCGACCGGTACACTTGCCGTGCGTGTGTAGTTTTTTAGGTGAGTCGTTTTAATTAAAGCTTGTGTTATTTATATATATACATTTGCACACATCAAGTTTTGGCGCCGTTGCCGGGGACGCAATTGGCATTCTTGATAACTTCCCGAACCGTTTATCTGGTCTTTTACTTTGTAAATAGTTTTTGCTTTTACCTGTTATTATTATTTTTTTTATTCGTAATATAGATATATATTCCTTTTAACATGTGTGAAATCTGTGGAGGACCCCATTTTACTATAAAATGCCCAAATTCATTGGGGTATTCCGCAGGTTACTATGCTAACGAGTATTTGCAGCCGCAGCCATACCAGTCATATCAGCCTTCATACCCACAGGCTAACCGGTGGTTTAACCCTGCAACATCTGAGTCACTAGATATAATAAAAAGTCGGCCTGATCGTCTACAAGCTGAGATGTATGAGGAAAGGCATGGTGGTAGCTCGTTAGAGTATCCACCTAGCCAACATTTGTATCCACATCCCGATTATCGGGATATCTCGTCTCACACTAGGCCCGACTTTGCCGCCCTTCTTGATAAGCAAGACGCCTTCATTGCTAATCAACAGCTCATGCTCGAGGATATGCGTTCTTTGCTATCCATGCGCACCGACAATTTGAGGGAACAAGATGCGGCACTTGAGAGGCTACAGGCTCAGGTGGATGAACTGAAGACCATAATGGACGTTGAAGTCCCACCTCCAGTTCAGCAGGTTTATTTCACATATGATGATCCAGACGAGATGGTAACACTTAGATTACCTGATTGTATTAGGCCCGTTGCTGAAACTGTTTGTCCTTACTCATCTGATTCTATGCATGATTTAACTGACCCATATGATTGTTTACACTTGTCTTGTGAGGATGATATTTTGCAGGATTCAGGGTTAGAGCCAGAGACCATAATGGACGCCTTAGTCCCACCTTTGGTTCAACAGGATGAGCAGCCTTGCCAAATCTCTAGTTCAGCAGCATATCCTTGGGGGGTAGATGTCTGGAGGGAGGCTGAGGAAGATATGGATTTTTCAGAATCCACAGGCTGGCTGTTTGAGGAAGAAGTGGTGGAAGAGGAAGACACCACTAACCTGCTTGAAGAAGCAGCTGATGGGGAAACAGAGTTTGGTGACGAGTTGGTTGATTTATTAGCTCCAGAAGTGGACAAAGATTTTGACCAAGTGTCAGCAAACAAGGAAGATGAGAAAGAAGCAGTGGTGGAAGAAGAAAAACACCACAGCCGGCCCGTGCAGGCATTGGATATTACACTGCTACTAGTGCCACCACCATGGCCACCACCATGGGAGAAGGCGAAGAGGCACCTGGACCGACACAGGGTGAGGGTCAGGAGTTGTAGAGATAACAAGTCCCCTCATTACATGCCAAGAATCAGGTTTGGTCCAGGTAAATTTAAATATTGGTGGCCCGACCCATTTAAATTCGATAAAATATTTTTAAATTCCACTAATGTAATTTTTCTAAATAATATGGACCGGGTGGAATTAAATGGGTTGGATCGGGTCCAGATAAAAGAGAAGCCCCCTGATTAAGTTTAAGTGTGGGGAGGCTCTGTAGAGTTTGTAAATTTATATTTATACCTATTTTTTTTCTAGCTTTTCATTTTTTTTATTTTGTGGTCGTTCTTTGGTAGTAGTTTGTAGGTTTTTATCTTTGTTTTTTGTGTCTTTGAGTTAGTTAGCAGGTTTGCGTGTTTGCTTATGTAGAGGAAATTTCACAATGAGCGGATCCCATGTATTATCTTTATATATATTTTATGAGGGGGAGTTTTGGTAAAGGTTTGGGTAATAAAAGAGATTTTTTCTTAAAAAAATTAATTAACTTTCTGTGAAAAAAGATTTTTCACGTAATGTGAGGAGTCTGGGCTGACCCGTTCGCCTTATGCGACCAGCTATTACCCCGGAAAGTTATATTTTTTTTCTCTTGCAACGCGTGTTGTGATCACCAGTGTCCTTCACGTTGAGCGAGAACTAGATTTTTTTTCTACCCATTTGGTTCTACCACCATTCACCGCCATTTTGCCAAGCAGGTACGTTTTCTTGTTTGTTGTTATATTTTGAGTCTAAGTTAGTAGTTTGAGTCTTTTTATTTTTGTGTGGTTCGGTATTATGCTCGGTTTTGTTTGTTTTGTTTTGCGCAGGTTTGGATTGCACCACTCGTACTCAATCTCCATTCGGGTGATTCTGGACCTGTACGTTATATTGAAGCAACCCGAGAGTTTACCATTGTGTCAGAGCCGATCGCGACCAAAATGCTATACGATTGAGCTGGATTGGACTAGAGCTTACGAAGAAAAATTAACTAGCTAAGTCCTTTTCAATTTGCCCTCGGTTTTTTTTTATTTTGTATTCGGAATTTATTTTTTGTTTTGTGTCGTTTTCTATTCCTACATTGAGAGCAATGTAGAATTTAAGTGTGGGGATGGGAAACTGTCGTTTAGTCTGTATACAGAGTCGTTTAAATCAAAAAAAAAAATTAAAAAAAAAAAAAACTGAAAAAAAAAGTCCCTGATTTTGAAGTTTGCATTATATAAAATATGGAAAATGATAGGTAAAGTTAGGTGTCCGGTTTTCAAATAGTATGTATAATAAGAGATTAAAATTGATTGAAAACGTGTCTGATTTGGGATATGTGGGTAGGCTCGGCCGGTAGAAAGGTTTCCTTTGAAAAGTAATAAATTAATTATGTTAGGCTATTTTGTGGGTTCTCATGTAGGAGAAACGGGGAGACCAAAACCGCCAAAAATAGTATAAGAATCACCGTTATAAGTAGAAAACCGTTAGAATTTCTAATCACTTAAAAAAAAAATTAGAAATCAAAGCAAAAATGCTGAAGCTTAAGGTGCCTGGCCACTGGGATAGCGACTTGGATTGGTCACACCCTCTGAGTTAAGTATGCCAAAAAAAAAAGTGATTTTAAATTCTCTTGGTTTTCTACATAAGACGGTTGGGAAATGGTCAATTGGTCGTTCCTTTAGCTTCATAAGCTTGAGGCGGGATTAGGAGGAACTGTGGCTTCTTTCGAGTGAGACCCTAGATAGACTAATCAACATGAACTTAACATAAATAAAAAGGGGCTTGGAAACCGGTGTGGGTTTAAGAGGATCAATATACCTGCAATCGCAATCAACACGTTAGTAGATTATTAATTAAGTAACCTATGTTTTGAAACTGGATGTAAACCTAACTGTGATTCCATAGCATAATTCTTTTTCAGGGACGAAAAAGAGATAAGTGTGGGGATATTTGATGTATTGTAAAATACATCTATTTCCAGTGTAAAGTTTGTGTAATTTTTGAGTCGTTTAGATAGTGTTTTTATTAGTTTTAGGCTTGTACCGGTCTATTTTATTTAGTATAGGTTTTATAGATTTTTATTAGTTTTGTGTCTTTTTTAGTATTTATGTATTTTATTTTATATTTTTGTAGGTGTTCATGGACGTTGGAGCGTAAACGAGCAACTTTGGTCAATTCAAGAACACCCGAGTCTAGAGCACCAAGTAGTAGTAGTAATAATAATAATAATAATACTTAATAATAATATGAAACAAAAAAAGTGACCTTGAGGTCAAGGTCACGGCCCACAAGGCCCATGTGATTGAAAAAGTAGGGCTCCAAGATAATTGGGAGCTACATATTATCAATTGACAGCTGCGAATTGAGAGGAGGAGAGGAACACGACAACACAGAGGAAACATATATTTTTTTGATCAGCAAGCATATTCATTGGACTACAGTGATATTCAATCGAACAAAAAGAAAAGAAGCTACAGGGCTGTGATCGACGAGCATAAGAGCTTTGAAGCAGAGATGGTCCTGAGCACGTTAAAGATTAACATCCAAGGAACCTCGGGTTTGGTTTAGTTTTATTTATTCATTTTAATTATTTAGAGACATGATTAAATTGTTTTTTATAAACTTTGAATTTATGTTTCTAATTATAATTATGAACTAGACTTTTATGGTTGCTTAGGTTTATGAACTAGACACGTAATTTGCAGTTTTTAATGATTCTTGGTTTTTAATTTTGATGTGTAGGATTACATGATTTTAATTTTATTGTTGGATTTGATATATGTGTGTTGGTGTTATTTTTATTTGAAGTTTGTTTACTGGTTTTGTGGAGCTAGGCATGTAGAGATACCCCCTAGGTCTTGAAATCAATCTAGTTCGTCAACTTAGGTTAGCGTGCTAGTATTTGGAGTTGGAGTACGACACAAGTATAACAAACTAATATAATAAATTAACTAAGGCGTGCAGTCCATTCTTGAGGGTGAGAAATCTAACTCGAGTTTGCTAGGTAACTAACTAGGCATTGTTCGGTAGTTGGCAAGCGCTAGGGCGGGAGTCGCTACTTGTCCGTGTTTAGAGTTTTCCTAGGTTTTCTTCAGTAGAGTTTAAGTCTGATTCATAGTTTGAGGGTTTTAATCCAGGAGAGATTGTAATCTGATTTCTGTGGGATTTTGGTACGCTAGGGCGATCCGGATCCATCTTAGCATTTCTACGCTTGTCCCGCCTTAAGTCTGGTGAGCTATCTTTGACAGGAGGTTTATTAGATAAGAATAGGGTCTCAAGTTAATTACCAGATTCACGATTTATTGCTAGTGTCTAGGGATTTTACCTAAGTAACCAACCTTCTTCCTATCCGATTTCTCCAAGTTCCTTGTTCCTATAAGCAACTAAAGTTATTTTATTTATATTTAGTTTCTTTTAAGTTTATAATTAGTAGTTTAAAATACCCCCCATATAAGTATATATTTATTTAGGCTAGTATTCGGTAGAGGTTGTGATCTAGAGTTGCATTCGCGTCTTTGGGTTCGATACTCGGTCTTATCTGTTTACTACTTTGCGACCGGTACACTTGCCGTGCGTGTGTAGTTTTTAGGTGAGTCGTTTTAATTAAAGCTTGTGTTATTTATATATATACATTTGCACACATCAGTAAGCTTGTAAGGGTAACCTCTCAACCGGTGGTTTAACGGCTTATAGGTAACCTTAGGTTTCTCCTTGAGAAGGGTCGAGGGTCCTCTAGTTTATCCTGTAAGTTTAGTATTTTAAGATCCCGGTTCCACACCAGTTCCATAGCCATTAGAAGCTTATCATTCATGTGTAGGATTCTAGCCTAGGTAGTGCCTTCCCATCATCTGATCCCAGTTGCGGTTTTCAGTTTATGTCTATAGTTTATTTAAGTTATATTTTATTTATTTGCATTAGTTTGTTAGAAACCCCCTTTAAGCAACAAAACATTATCAAGTCAGTTTGTAGATAAGTAGTCGAGTCTAGTTTACGTTTTCTAGTAGAGTCTCGTGGGTTCGATACTCGGACTTACTTTAGCTGTACTGCACTGACCGGTACACTTGCCGGTTGTGTGGTTTAGGTTTAGAGAGTCTTAGGATATAAATTTAAAACTTAGAGTGTCTAGTTTAGGTTAATTTAGTAGTTTTTACTAAACCACTTTTAGCACATCAATAAACAAGACACGTATATGAATTGTAAATGAATAAAAATGTATGTGTAAATGAATATGAAAGTTTTGTATACTTGTGCATGAATCACCCCAAAAGTTGTAAAAGCGAAAAAGGGGATAAGTAATACTCACCTTAGCAAGGTGGTAAGTCTTGTGAAATTGAATAGTGTAATCCAACGTTGCCAAGTATCACCCTATGTATAATGTAACAAATAAGTCTAAGTCTATCTAGTCTATAAGTATTTTCTAGGGTTTCGAATCGGGGATAGGTGATCGTTTGATTAATAAGTTAAACGTTTTAATAAATGAGAGAAATTTGATAATTAAATAAACAAAAGTCTTTTTGTAAATTTTAAATTAAAAGTGGTCACATTATAAGGTTTTATGTATGAAAATAATTTTATAAAATTAATTTCTTGAAAATAGAATATTCAATCTATTTATTTCAAATTGTCAAAATATAACTTTAATATTTAAAAATATTAAAATTAAAGAATTTTTAAATTAAAAATTGTATTTCTGTTCCAAATGAATAGAAATAATTTATGTAAAATTTTGGTACAAAAATATTGTAAAATGAATTTATTATGATTTATTTATGACTAAAACTAACAAAAATTGCTTAAAAATATTAAATAAACGATTTTTCTGAAATAAAAAATTATTTCAGAAATGTTTATTGATTTATAAACTTAGAATAATTTTTGTGGAATTTTACAAAGTCGTTTTGATATTTTTATAGAATTCTATAAAT
Organism: Ambrosia x helenae; assembly: GCA_030844895.1. Classification (NCBI taxonomy): domain Eukaryota; kingdom Viridiplantae; phylum Streptophyta; class Magnoliopsida; order Asterales; family Asteraceae; genus Ambrosia; species Ambrosia x helenae. The sequence continues at coordinate 97,751,392 of CM061226.1, read as the reverse complement.
ATAATTGAATAAATTTGTAATATTTATTATATACAATAAATAAATGATTTTTCAAAAACTAAAAGTTGGACAGCAAAGTTTATCATTGAAATAACATAAAATAAATTTTGTAGAATTTATAAAATAGTTTTAGTATTTTAAAACGATTTTTAAAAGAATAAAGACATTATAAGTGTAAAGGATAACACAAAAAAAAAAAAGGTTGTTTATGGTGGGGGTCGAACCTGGGTCAGACCCGGTTCAATGTTTTTAGGCAAACACCCCAACCAACTCGTCTGTACCTCAGATTTGTAAATGTTTCAGTTTTGAAAATATTTATCACATGCGTGAATTGGTCATCTTCCCCATTTATAACCCAAGAACCCTAGACCTTTAATTATCAATCAATAGCCATAGAATTCATAGGGTTAATAATGATAGAGGGCCGATTAACATACGGTAATAAGGAATTAGAACATACCAAACACGAAATGCTTCAAATCACGAGTCAACGCACAAAGTCAAACTACGAGAAAAGCTTTATAATTACAAAGGTTTAAGAGGAATTGGGAGTGGGGGTTTGTGTTTCGGCACCTAGAGGTTGTCAACCGAGGTTCAATTTATAGTGTTCGTGTCTGATTCGTTGTTTAGGAAAGGATTGACCGGGTTTAATTATTCACGCGTGGTATTTGAACAATTGGGAAGGTTTGAGCTGATTAAACGCGTTAATGGTGCATATGGTTGACGTGCATTGATTAGTCGTTCAATATAAGGCAATAATTTGTGATAATGGTGCAAAATTCGTGGCCAAATTGATGGTCAAAGCTGTCGCACAGCAGCAAAAGGAAAGGGGAAGAAGAAGGGTAAGGCTTAGATGTGCTTTTATATTATTTGGGTTGGAATTAGAACAAGGATGAGCTATAGCTCAACTGGTTGGTGTTTGTGTGTTGTGTGGCCGGCTCCCTGCCCGGGTTCATATATGTTCAATGGATAGTCAAATTAAGGGAAAAATCAAGTTTCATATAACAAACAATGATGTTTTTAGAAAAGCTCTGTAGGATCAAGTATCAAGTTTTTAGTAGTTTGATTTTCATGGAAATCAACTCCAAATGTTTCAATAAAATGTAAGGTAGAGTCTTTAAACTTCTATGATTAGAATAAATGTAACCAAACATGATAAATTTCCAATCTGTGTTTGTACACAATAGTATGCAAGGAATTTCTAGATGTTATATGCTTATGAGTACGACACAATTGGGTACAAAATGAAAATAGAATCAAGAAAATGAAAACACAAGTATTGAATTCCCGAGTCTTAAGAAGATTCCATCCATGGCTTAACCAGTGGGATTAACGTCATCCTGACCGTTTGCTTCGTTGATATTGATATTGAAAGCTCGTCCATGTGCCACCAGGTTTACATTATTCAATTTAGGGCATCGAGATCGCATGTGGTTAGGGTCTCCACAATGATAACATGCCCGACCGTTAGTAATCGGTAGTGGTTCCTGGGCAGCTGTTTGATGATTATCCTGTGCCCTATCCATTACACGACAAGTGGTGACAAAGTGTCCAAACCTTCCACATCTAGTGCATTGACGACATGGAAGACTTGCAGGGTGATGATACTTGCAAGTGTTGCATTGAGGATGGATTCCCGTGTAGGCTTTCTTGATAGGGGGTTGAGCCACAGGATCCACAACAGTATGGTTCAGATTATCGCCCATTCGTTTCTTAGAGTTCGAAGCAGTAGTGGCGGCCTTTGCTAAAACAGTCTTAGATTGTTCAACAGCATTGGTGGTTTTCTCAGTAGATGTCTTGGTGCCCTTCCTAACCAAGTTTCCTTTCCTTACGTGTTTGTCTGTCAAAGTGGCTGCAAGTTGGATGGCTTCTTCTACCGTAGTGGATTTGCTTCCAGTGACTATGTCTTGAATCAGGTCATGTAATCCCTCGATATATTTCTCGATTGCTCGAGAGACCGGGGTGACCATGTGTGGAACCAATATGCTGAGTTCATGATATCGAGTATTATACGCAAGATTCTCACCACTGTCTTGTTTGAGCTCACGAAATTCATCCTCCAGTTTCCTGATTTCGTTCCTAGGGCAGAATTTGGCGATCATGAGTTCCTTAACCTCAGCCCAAGACAAAGATAAAGCAACATCAGCTCTTCGATTACGCTTTTCGCCATTCCACCAGGTTAGCGCCCCTTTTTAAAGGACACTAGTAGCATAGCGAACGCGGAGTTCATCAGGACACTCACTGTTCACAAAGGTGCTCTCCATACTTTCAAACCATTGGAGGAGGCCAGTAGCACCCTCCTCACCAGTGAATTTGGTGGGGTTGCAGGAGTTAAAGTGTTTGAAAGTGCACCGAAATTGAGTCGTACTCCCTGTGTTGGCACTGTTACTATTCTGGGTTATCTCACTAACAAGGTTTGGGATCACTGCAGCAATTTGTTCAGCGACTAAAGATGCGAGGCGACGATCAGAACGTTGTCCAGAAGCACGAACAGTGCGTTGGCTGGCATCACGGAGCATGCGGGGAGCAGACATCTATGAGGCAGTCAATGAATAATCATGAGATTAGAATATGTAAGTGTATAACCGTACAGATGATTATGAAAGTATGAACTTGTAAGCAATATATGAAAATCATGGAATACAAAATATTGTATATGAAACGAGAGGGTGTTATTGAAAAGCTTGCATAAAATACTTGGAGTGCCCTTGTCTAGCTGTAAAGCCCAACAAGAACGTTGACTTTTCAAAGGAATTGAACCCAATGGTGATCAAAGAAGACATGCTTTAGCTTATAAGTGGACACTCACTCCAGGAATCCCCAGGTAAGCATAACAGGTCCGTTATTGGATTTATGCGCTGTAACACCCCAACCGATGGCAGAAACATCGAGGTGTCACGTAGTGACGATTGTTCAATAGCTCATGGACTAAAAGTGCTGCAGAAGGGATTCGATCCCAGGTACATGTCCCATTCCCTCATGTTTAGAACCACTACTCTACAATCCATTTTGTTAACATGTTTTGATTTCAAAACTATTTAAACTAAATAAGGTATATCATCTTCTTCCCCAATTTCAACTAGTCATAACCTAACCCTAACCCCAAAATAATTGATCATCGATTCACAGCAGCTAACCATGAAAATCATGGGGCTTTTGATCTGCGTGACTCGACAAACATAAAGACATGAAAACATGGTGCTTACAACGTGATTATGATGCTCGAATTTAAGGTGCTCAGACCCGAAACAAAGATCAACATGCGAAGGTCTTAGAGTCGCGTTTTGAATGCTTGTTATGTGGATTCAGTTCGTGTAAGGATGCAGCAATATGATGGTTGAATCAATTTATAACATTGTGTAAGAAAAACGTATTTGTGTAAGAAAAACGTATTTGTGTAAATGATTATCTTTGCTTAAATGTGTTAAATATAGACTAAGGATGCATGCTTATGTGTTAAGATGTGTTAGAATGCGTTAAACACGACAAACTGGAAAACTAGTTAAAAAGGGGTCTTGGTTCGACCACTTCGAGTGGTCGAAGGAGAAGTAATCGTCTGGTTCGACCCTTGTAAATGGGCGAACCAGGGAAGTGGAATTTGAGGAATTCCCTTCGACCAGACAGGGCTCATTCGACCCTGTGAAAGGGTCGAAGGAGACCACCTTCGACCAATGAATTGGGGCGAAGGAGGATTAGTATAAATACCAACCTTTGTCATTTTTCATCATTTCACAAACCCTAACCGTCTCAAACGCTCTCAAACGATCTTAAACACTAAGGAAGGAGTTTTTGCTCTTCTTTTTCATAATCTAACCTATCTACAACATCTAAACAAGAATCCAAGGTGTGTTCATAATCCTAAACCTTTTTAAAAGCATTTTAATTCGTTTTCATCTAACCCTAATTGTCCGGATCTGTTCTAAGGGTGTTTTTATGATTAAAAACCTTTTAAACATCTTTCTAAATCAAAACATGATCATTTAACATAGGTTTTCATGATGAATAACATATGTAAATTGTGTATTATGTGGTGTTATGTGTTGTTCAATGATTTGCTGCTATATCTATGATAGAAACATGATATAGGATTGTTATTAATGTTGGAATATTGTTGTCTAGGGTTAGGATTGGATATGATGATATTTGGGGGTTTTATTGGATTAAAACTTAATGTATGAATATTTATGATCAATAGAATGGATAAGAAAGATCGGATAATCGACAAACTGAGTATTTTAAGCTAAGCATGAATCGATTTCAAAAGTTTCCAAATTGGGTAAATTATTCATGCATGAAAGTGATGTTTCCATAATCTTTACCATTTTGGGAAAGGGCTGAAACGGACGTATTATCGGGGGAAATCGGTGGGGTTTTGTAGGGATAAGTTACCCATGCTTGACTGCTGTGTTTGATGATGTTTCGAGTCGTTTTGAATGTGTTTCAAGCGTTTTTAGGAAAAATTGCACAACAGGGGCGAACCTGGCCTCCTTCGACCGATCGAAGGTGCGAAGGAGGAAAACCAGGGTCGAACCTGGGTTTTGTTGGGCGAACGAGGTAAAACGGGCGAAGGAGACATCAAACGGTCGAACGAGATGTAAAACGGGCGAAGGAGACTGAAAAGGTGCGAAGGAGACTTAAAACTGACTGGTTCGACCGTTCTGATGCAGAAATGAGATTTTTGATACAAACTATGTGTTTTATGCTTGAACCTTGTGTGTAATCTATGTGTACTTGATTAGTTAGGGTAATGGGTCACCAACGGGATGTCGGGTCGGTCTAGTGTGTCGGTTAAACATTTAAACACGTTTTAAAACATACTTGGTTACGATCTGGACAATCGGGGACTAGATAACCTTATGGTTATTAGTCAGAGCACTTATGTGAACATTTTGATAGATCTTCGGTAGAGGGATTATCAAGGGCTAAACATCTTTACTTGTAATTGAAGAACGCTATCTAAGGTGAGTTCACGGCCCCACTTTTAATGCTTTAACTTTTGGGGGAGAAAACATGCGCTAAACGGTTTTAGTAACATATGTCATACTATGGTTTTAACTTTATATTGCTATACGATCTTTTGGAAAGTCCCGGGGGAAACCATGAATGTGCAGGGATGCACAACGGGGGACATGTGGATAGATCTATTGGGCGTGACCTGCCCCACTCGTCGGCCTGGAGGGCCGGGCGGGTGCATATTGTCTCGAACAGGTACATTGGTATCATGCTGAACATACGGGCTGCTTAAACATGCTAAACATTGCTAAACGTGTCTAGTAATGGTTTCCAATCGTAGTAGTAATGAAACATACGCCTAGCTAGCGTACTTGGTAACATTAATATAGTATGGACATGGTAACGTTTTGGTAACATTTTGAACAAACCTGTGAACTCACCAGCATTATATGTTGACATCTTTTTGGCATGTTTTTCTCAGGTCGCTAAGGTAGCAATGAACGGAACTAGGCGCACGGGTCTGCATTGGCGTCTAGGCATAGTTGCACGTTTTGTAATAAAAGTATTTTGAACAACTTTTGAGATGATAGCATAGTTGATTAAATGCTACTGAACTGCTTCCGCTTATTAAATTAATGGTTATGTCTATTTACATTTTTCATATAGAGTTGTTTATTGTGATCGTTGACTTGGATCCTGGTTTGTCATGCGCCTCGCGGTAAAACCCCGCAAGTGGAAATTTGAGGGTGTGACAGATTGGTATCAGAGACAATGGTTATAGTGAACTAGGACTGCATGTAGAGTCTGGTCTATAGCCGAGTCGCACACACTAGACGGTCACATACTTTGGGTCTATTAGTGGGATACGTACTAACGTTGTCGGGGTGCCCTTACATCATCATCATGCTTCACCGTTACATCATCCACTTTTATTTGGGTTCTTACCTACACTTGTCTTCTTCTTCTGGATTGAAGAAGGAGGGGTTGATTTGTTGGTTCTAGCACACACATGCCTTCTTACACTTGCACCTATCGTCACACGTTATTAGGCGACGATATTCAGCGACTGGGGTCTAGACTAGGGATACATCTGGAGGATCATGTAGAGCAGTTTATCATTTCGGGTGCACACGAAATAATAAACTAGAATGCATGAAAATCCCGATGGACTTCGAGTTTGGATGTATAGTCCTGGATTTGTCCCTAGGTTAACTCTTGTAAATTTCTGGTGGTTGACACTGGAAGTGAATCTGAATCCCTCGTTCTCTTGATTTGTTAGATCATGTCTGGTGCTCGCGGTAGTGGACGTCGTGGTGGCGGCGGTGGCCGTGCTGGCGGTGGTGGTCGCGCTGGAGGCGGTGGTCGTGGAAACATCAACATGACCCAAGCTGAACTGAACAACTTGCTACAGCAGCAAGTGAACATGGCTATGGCTAATTTCCAGGCTGGAATTAATGCCATGGGTGGTGAGTTGATTTTTGTCGACCTTGCCTCATTTTTGGGTTTCGTGTCCTTCCGTTTGTGTTTTATTCGTATACCGTGTTTCAGGTGTTGGCGCCAATCCACACCCACCTCAGTGCTCTTATAAGAAGTTTAGGGACTGTCAGCCCCATAACTTCGCTGGAACTGAGGGAGCGGTGGGACTGCTCCGATGGCTGGAGAAGGTGGAATCTGTGTTTGTTATGTGTAACTGTCCTGCTGGGGACCGGGTGAAGTATGCTACCGCGACATTTGAGGGGCCTGCACTGTCGTGGTGGAATGCTACTACACAGAACATGGGATTGCTATGCCTTGGGCGGAGCTCGTGCAGCTGTTGAGAGGTGAGTACTGTCCGAGAGAGGAGATACAGAAGTTGGAGCATGAGGTCTGGAGTTACAAGATGGTTGGATCGGAGATTGAGGAGTACACTGTGAGGAGGAACGAGCTGGCGGTGTTGTGTCCTGATTTACACACACCCGAGTACAGGAGGATCGAGCACTACGTGTCTGGACTAGTGCCCGAGATTGCTGGGTTGGTGGCTGCTGGGAATCTTCCCACTATTGCTGAAGTTGTCCGATCAGCTCATCGGATGACTAACCTGAAGGTGGCGGAAGGCGTTTTGCCACCCAAGGGTGCTACTGTGAAGGTTGCTGAGGGGAACAAGAGGAAGTGGGAGAGTGTGGGGAAGAGTGTGGTGCCAGCTCAGCCGGCAAAGAAGTTTGAGTCGTCTGGGTCTTCTTCTGGACAGAAGACGAGTGGGTATGTTGGGAAGCATCCCAAGTGTAACAAGTGTGGTTTTCATCATTCTGGGAGTTGTGATAGGGCTCGTTGTCATCGGTGCCATCAGTTGGGGCACCATGCTAAGGATTGCAAGGTGGCACTCACCCCAACTCAGACTCCTGCGGCTACTCCTGCTCCTGCTGCTCAGGGGACTCAGGGGAGGCAGGGGTGTTATAACTGTGGTGACACGGGACATTTCAAGCGTGATTGTCCCAAACTGAAGCAGGGCGATAATGGGAGGGGCGGGAACGGTAACGGAAACAACGGCGGCGGAGGCAGGACTGCACGTGCTTTCGTCATTGGATCTGCGGAGGCTAGGCAGGATCCCGACACAGTTACCGGTACGTTCCTTCTTAATGATCGCTATGTTCCGTCTTGTTTGATTATGGTGCCGATAAGGGTTTCGTATCTTTGGATATTAGTCGATTGCTAGATATAGTACCCACACCTTTAGAGGCTAAGTACTTAATAGAATTGGCTGATGGTAAGAAAATCGAAGTGACACACACCCTTAGGGAATGTCGCTTGGAACTGTCGGGTTTGTCTTTCCCCATTGACCTTATGCCGGTACCCTTGGGTAGTTTTGATGTCGTGGTTGGCATGGATTGGTTATCGTTGTATCGCGCGGAGATCGTTTGTTTTGACAAGGTTATTCGGATCCCTCTCCCTGATGGAGAGATTCTTTCGGTTCGTGGCGAGAAAAGCGGTGCTCCGCTAAGTATCATTTCCAGCATGAAAGCCCGTAAGTATCTTCGGAAGGGCTGTTCGGCCATTCTGGTACTTGTTAACGTTTCTACTGACGATGAGAAGAGGATCGAGGATATTCCGGTGGTTCGTGACTTTTCTGATGTGTTTCCTGATGATTTACCTGGTCTTCCTCCCCATCGTCAGGTTGAGTTTGGTATCGATCTTACTCCGGGCGCTGCTCCTATTGCCCGAGCTCCATATCGTCTTGCACCTCCTGAGATGCAAGAGTTGTCCAGCCAGTTACAGGAACTCTTGGAAAAGGGTTTCATTCGACCGAGTTCTTCCCCGTGGGGAGCTCCTATTTTGTTTGTGAAGAAGAAGGACGGAAGTCTTCGCATGTGTATTGATTATCGCGAGCTGAACAAAGTGACCATCAAGAATCGTTATCCTCTTCCTCGCATTGATGATCTCTTTGACCAGCTTCAGGGCTCCAGTTACTATTCGAAGATTGATTTGCGGTCCGGTTATCACCAGTTACGCGTCAGGGAAGCTGACGTTCAGAAGACTGCTTTTCGCACTCGTTATGGCCATTTTGAGTTCTTGGTCATGCCTTTTGGTCTCACTAACGCACCGGCGGTGTTCATGGATCTGATGAATCGCGTTTGCAAACCTTACCTTGATAAGTTCGTCATCGTGTTCATTGACGACATTCTGATTTATTCCAAGAACAAGGCGGATCATGAGGAACATCTGCGGTTGGTCTTGGAACTTTTGAGACAGGAGCGGTTGTATGCTAAGTTCTCAAAATGTGATTTCTGGTTACGTGAAGTTCAATTCCTAGGACATGTGGTGAATGAACTGGGAATTCACGTCGATCCGGCTAAGATCGAAGCTATTAAAGACTGGGAAGCACCAAAGACGCCATCTGAGGTGCGGCAATTCCTAGCATTGCGGGTTATTATCGTCGTTTCATTGAGGGATTTTCGAAGATCGCTCAACCCCTCAATGCTCTTACCCAGAAGGACCGAAAGTTCGACTGGGATGAACCACAAGAATCAGCATTTCAGATGCTGAAACTTAAACTTTGTTCTGCACCTATCTTGTCCTTACCAGAGGGTACGGATGACTTCGTTGTGCACTATGATGCTTCTATTCGTGGTCTCGGTTGCGTGTTGATGCAGCGCGGGAAGGTTATTGCTTATGCTTCCCATCAACTCAAAGTTCATGAGAAGAACTACACTACTCATGACTTGGAACTGGGTGCGATGGTCTTTGCGTTGAAAATCTGGAGACATTACTTGTACGGTACCAAGTGTGAAGTATATACCGATCACAAGAGTCTTCAGCATATTTTCGACTAGAAGGTGTTGAACATGCGGCAGCGTCGCTGGGTTGAACTCCTGAACGATTATGACTGTGCCATCAAATACCATCCTGGCAAGGCGAACGTTGTGGCGGACGCCTTGAGCAGGAAGGAGTCTGCGAACCCTCGCCGTGTTCGAGCCTTACAGCTCACCATTCATTCGTCATTGCCTGACCGAATCCGTTCTGCACAGTTGGAAGCCTTGAAGGAGGAAAACCTTAAGGCTGAAACTATGCACAGTGCTGACAAGCATCTTGAGCTCAGGACCGATGGCTTACACTATTTTGCGGGACGTGTTTGGGTCCCATTGTTCGGGGGATTGCGCGAGCTTGTTTTGGATGAAGCTCACAAATCCCGGTATTCTATTCACCCTGGCTCTGATAAGATGTATCAGGATTTGAAGATACTTTATTGGTGGCCGAACATGAAAGTTGACATAGCTTCTTACGTCAGCAAATGTTTGACTTGTGCTAAAGTCAAGGTGGAGTATCAGAGGCCGTCTGGTCTCCTGCAACAACCAGAGGTTCCGGAATGGAAGTGGGAGCGAATCACGATGGATTTTGTCACCAAGCTGCCAAGATCACCTAGCGGTTATGATATGATCTGGGTGATTGTTGACCGGCTGACAAAATCAGCGCGTTTTATACCTATTAAGGAAACCGATGGACTCGAGCGGTTAGCTCGACTTTACCTTAAGGAGGTGGTTACTCGACACGGGGTGCCTGTTTCTATTATCTCTGATCGTGATTCTCGTTTCGCTTCGCGTTTCTGGAAGGCTCTGCACAAGGCTTTGGGTACTCAATTGGATATGAGTACGGCTTATCAACCGCAAACTGATGGACAGAGTGAGCGGACGATTCAAACCTTGGAAGACATGCTTCGGGCATGTGTTATCGATTTTGGCAAAAGTTGGGAGATCCACCTGCCGTTAGTGGAGTTCTCCTACAACAACAACTATCACTCTAGCATCAAGGCAGCTCCATTCGAGGCTCTTTACGGACGGAAATGCCGATCACCACTTTGTTGGGCCGAGGTGGGCGAGAGCCAGCTCACTGGTCCGGAACTCGTGTACGAAACTTCGGAGAAAATCGTACAGATCCGTCAACGTTTGGCTGCTGCACGGGATCGTCAGAAGAGCTATGCCGATCGCCGTTGAAAACCTTTAGAGTTCCAGGTTGGGGACAAGGTACTTCTGAAAGTTTCACCATGGAAGGGCGTCATACGCTTTGGAAAGCGTGGCAAGCTTAACCCTCGTTATGTCGGACCATTCGCAATCCTGGATCGGATTGGACCGGTGGCATACAGACTTGACTTACCGGCGGAGCTCGGTAGTGTGCACAACGTCTTCCATGTGTCTAACTTGAAGAAGTGTTTGGCTGATGAATCTCTCATTGTACCACTGGAAGAGATCAAGGTTGATGATCGTCTTCGCGTTGTGGAGGAACCTGTCGAGATTCTCGACTACAAGATTCGTAGCCTTCGTCGGAGTAAAATCCGCATCATTAAAGTTCGTTGGAACTCGAATCGTGGACCGGAGTTCACATGGGAACGGGAGGATCAGATGAAAGCTAAGTATCCTCATCTTTTTCCGAAGCGCGCGTTTGAGTCAAGGCATATTACTGCTGAAACGGAATGAATCTCGGGTCGAGATTCCTTTCAACATGGGGATGATGTGACATCCGGTAATTTTCTTTTCATTTTGTTCTTTTCGTTTCTTTCTTTTGGGGCTTTGCGCAATTTTCGGGACGAAAATTCTTTCAACGTGGGGATGATGTGACACCCGGCATGTTCGGCTTAAACATATTAGTAACATCTAAGTCTACCTTAGCGAGAAACGTTTATAAACAAACTTAACTGGGTTAGTTGAGTCGGGTCAAGTTAGGATTGTCCAGGGTACAATGATCTGGAGGATCATTGGGAGTCGTTTTGGTAATACACTAGTACCGGGTTCCGTTGTTGGTGACATTACATGAACTAATTAAGTATATGTGTAGATTATGGGTCGTGTGGTGGATTATATACATAGATGTGTTAAAATGATGTGTAAATGATTATCTGTGCTTAAATGTGTTAAATATAGACTAAGGATGCATGCTTATGTGTTAAGATGTGTTAGAATGCGTTAAACACGACAAACTGGAAAACTAGTTAAAAAGGGGTCTTGGTTCGATCACTTCGAGTGGTCGAAGGAGAAGTAATTGTCTGGTTAGACCCTTGTAAATGGGCGAACCAGGGAAGTGGAATTTGAGGAATTCCCTTCGACCAGACAGGGCTCATTCGACCCTGTGAAAGGGTCGAAGGAGACCACCTTCGACCAATGAATTGGGGCGAAGGAGGATAAGTATAAATACCAACCTTTGTCATTTTTCATCATTTCACAAACCCTAACCGTCTCAAAACGCTCTCAAACGATCTTAAACACTAAGGAAGGAGTTTTTGCTCTTCTTTTTCATAATCTAACCTATCTACAACATCTAAACAAGAATCCAAGGTGTGTTCATAATCCTAAACCTTTTTAAAAGCATTTTAATTCGTTTTCATCTAACCCTAATTGTCCGGATCTGTTCTAAGGGTGTTTTTATGATTAAAAACCTTTTAAACATCTTTCTAAATCAAAACATGATCATTTAACATAGGTTTTCATGATGAATAACATATGTAAATTGTGTATTATGTGGTGTTATGTGTTGTTCAATGATTTGCTGCTATATCTATGATAGAAACATGATATAGGATTGTTATTAATGTTGGAATATTGTTGTCTAGGGTTAGGATTGGATATGATGATATTTGGGGGTTTTATTGGATTAAAACTTAATGTATGAATATTTATGATCAATAGAATGGATAAGAAAGATCGGATAATCGACAAACTGAGTATTGTAAGCTAAGCATGAATCGATTTCAAAAGTTTCCAAATTGGGTAAATTATTCATGCATGAAAGTGATGTTTCCATAATCTTTACCATTTTGGGAAAGGGCTGAAACGGACGTATTATCGGGGGAAATCGGTGGGGTTTTGTAGGGATAAGTTACCCATGCTTGACTGCTTTGTTTGATGATGTTTCGAGTCGTTTTGAATGTGTTTGAAGCGTTTTTAGGAAAAATTGCACAACAGGGGCGAACCTGGCCTCCTTCGACCGATCGAAGGTGCGAAGGAGGAAAACCAGGGTCGAACCTGGGTTTTGTTGGGCGAACGAGGTAAAACGGGCGAAGGAGACATCAAACGGTCGAACGAGATGTAAAACGGGTGAAGGAGACTGAAAAGGTGCGAAGGAGACTTAAAACTGACTGGTTCGACCGTTCTGATGCAGAAATGAGATTTTTTATACAAACTAAGTGTTTTATGCTTGAACCTTGTGTGTAATCTATGTGTACTTGATTAGTTAGGGTAATGGGTCACCAACGGGATGTCGGGTCGGTCTAGTGTGTCGGTTAAACATTTAAACACGTTTTAAAACATACTTGGTTACGATCTGGACAATCGGGGACTAGATAACCTTATGGTTATTAGTCAGAGCACTTATGTGAACATTTTGATAGATCTTCGGTAGAGGGATTATCAAGGGCTAAACATCTTTACTTGTAATTGAAGAACGCTATCTAAGGTGAGTTCACGGCCCCACTTTTACTGCTTTAACTTTTGGGGGAGAAAACATGCGCTAAACGGTTTTGGTAACATATGTCATATATGGTTTTAACTTTATATTGCTATACGATCTTTTGGAAAGTCCCGGGGGAAACCATGAATGTGCGGGGATGCACAACGGGGGAAATGTGGATAGATCTATTGGGCGTGACCTGCCCCACTCGTCGGCCTGGAGGGCCGGGCGGGTGCATATTGTCTCGAACAGGTACATTGGTATCATGCTGAACATATGGGCTGCTTAAACATGCTAAACATTGCTAAACGTGTCTAGTAATGGTTTCCAATCGTAGTAGTAATGAAACATACGCCTAGCTAGCGTACTTGGTAACATTAATATAGTATGGACATGGTAACGTTTTGGTAACATTTTGAACAAACCTGTGAACTCACCAGCATTATATGTTGACATCTTTTTGGCATGTTTTTCTCAGGTCGCTAAGGTAGCAATGAACGGAACTAGGCGCACGGGTCTGCATTGGCGTCTAGGCATAGTTGCACGTTTTGTAATAAAAGTATTTTGAACAACTTTTGAGATGATAGCATAGTTGATTAAATGCTACTGAACTGCTTCCGCTTATTAAATTAATGGTTATGTCTATTTACATTTTTCATATAGAGTTGTTTATTGTGATCGTTGACTTGGATCCTGGTTTGTCATGCGCCTCGCGGTAAAACCCCGCAAGTGGAAATTTGAGGGTGTGACACCTACTTTAGAAAATTTCGTCTCGAAATTTCTTTCAAGTGGAGGTTACTATGAAACAAAAGTTTCAAAATCTTTTGTCAATTGACCCAAGGTTAGAAAGTGGAGAGTTAAATGAGAATAGTTTTTGGGAATGTATAACGGGTGAAGGCAGAGGTACTCATGAAACAGTCTCCCCTACTTTAAAAAGATTTCTAACCGAACTTTATGAATGACATACAACAGGATTTCGACTAACAGGGAGTGTAAAAGTATACAAAGTTTAAGGGTTTCTGAAGAGGTGTCAACAAGAAAAGCTCCAACAAACTAATTGAAACTTATGTAAAATGTTCTTATTGAAAATTCTAGCTATTAGTCATCGATCTAATGAAGAGGTAATTAGCAAGTAATGGGTTTGGTCAAACTCCTAGTCCGCTCCCGCAGTATCGTTTATGCTTATATATAGGGTGTACCGCAGCTGACCCACCACACTCCCGATACTTTGGACTCGTACTGATTGTCTACCAATAGCCAAAATAGAATTTCACACCACCCTCATGTAGCTGTAAACCATGATTGCGTTCCGGACCGTAATCATCGATTTACCTTACACTAAGGTGTTATGCTTTTCCATAACCTTAACAAGAAATAAATGCGTGCAAACCAATATGTAATAGCCACTGTAATGAAATGATGTTCAATCAAGACATGGTTAGAGGTTCTTCCCTTCCGGGTTTTCCCTTTAACCGTAATGTGAATAACATGTAAGTATAAGACATGGTTAGAGGTTCTTCCCTTTCGGGTTCACCCTTAACCGGTAGTTTATGTTTACCTCGTTGGTTCTAAACACTCATATTGATAGACCCTGAGATTTACACCGTTCCCCTCGGATTAAAGAAATACTCTAATCCGAGTCGTACGTGGGCACTGGCTTAGATCTCATACGAGTTATCAACTAGTATGTTTATTGGCCATGATGAAAAACAAAATAATGCAAAGTATAACAGGGTTTTGCTCAAAACAGGAAAACATATGCATACAAAATATGCGTTCATGTAAGTATATAAGTATAGCTTAAAAGTTCGATTGAAAGAATAGTATAATATAAATCGAGTAAATCGCACAACTGCTCAAAATGAAAGTAAACGAGTTGAACTCTTGCAAACAAGCAGTGTGAAAAAGAAAAAAAAAATCACAAATAACGTGTTAGAAATAACTATGAATAAAACGGTGTAAGTATAAAATAATGAAATTTACGAGGAGTGAGAGTACACAAACAGTCGTGTAGTCTACTGTCATAAAGGTTTAAATTTAGTTAGTTTTACATATATGCATTATATGATAAAAGACAATTAGTAACATTCTTATAGGATATGCACAATATTTTGCTAGACCAAAAGTCCTGCGATTGAAAGAGTGCGAGTGTAATAAGATAAATTTTTGTTTATCAAAAACGTAGTTTGCGCAATCTTTGTGATATGGTTGAAAGAATAGTAATAATGCATGAGGATAACTTTTTAGTAACCGAAGTGTGTTTTAGATTCAAAACTGATTCATTTGAAAAATCTTCGTAGATATGTGTTTATGAGCAGTCGAGTTTGAAAAATGTTATAAGTCTTATTATTAGTTGCAAGTTTTTTTCGAAAACATATATTGGATACGTCATATGAAAACAAAAGATTTATATTTGATCTTTAAAATATGCAGTACAAGTTTGTAAAATGCAAAATGAAACCATTTCATGAAGTATGTGTAATTCTAGTGTGTGTTAAAAGACCATGATTTAAAATGACGTGAATGATAAGATTAACGTATGTAATAGATTACCAATATTTAAGAAAATTCATAATCAACGAGATGTAGAAATAGATCCTTGAGATGTGGATTTCACTCCTAACTCAACGATGTATTTCAAAATTGAAAACGATTGTGGAATGAAACCAATCACTAAGTTAAAGATATCACTCCCAGCTTAGTGGTTAAGTTTCTTTTTGAAGGAAATACTCTTTGAGGTGTGGATGTCACTCCTATCTCAAAGATATATTCCTAAGATAAATAACCTATAGAGGAGTGAAACTAACACCAAGGTATGGATACCACTCCTAACTTGATGATATCGTTTCGTATGTGAAATACGAGTGTCTTCTTTGCCAAGCAAAATATCGAAAGAATAACGAGAAATAATCATAGCGAAAATATCTTGAAAGAAAATAATAGGAAATAAGAGAAATATAAACGAGAGGACTCGTGAAAGTAAGCTTAGTTATAGACTAGGCTAAAAGGCATTCTAATAACCTAATTCCCTATAACCATGTCTCTGATACCAATCTGTAACACCCCAACCGACGGCGGAAACATCGAGGTGTCACGTAGTGACGATTGTTCAATAGCTCATGGACTAAAAGTGTAAATTTTGATATATTGATTAAGTAGTTTATTACATTGAAAGAAAAATACAAGATACAATGATTCTACAGTGACAACTAAAACTGAAATACAATGAATCCAAAATCTAAGTAAAAATTCCAAAGCTTAAAAGAAACTTCTCAATAATAACCTGAAACATGTACGAAAAATAGTATATGTCAATACAAAAATGTATTGGTGAGCATACCCTGTTTGAATACATATAGTAGAAAAAGTGTTTCGCAATTCACGTGTCATACTGTCTACAATTTAGTGTTCAATCTATGTACAAATGCCACCCAAAATCAAACCTTTGTTTAATGAATCAAGAGTCGCGTATATATAGTATTCGCTCACAGTAGGCGATGAATAATCGTTCACACATAACAATATATAAGTACTATTTATTGCTATGCTAGGCCGCCCAGCGGTTAATGATTAAGGTCATAAGTACACACTATCAACGAATCAACAAGTAAAACACATACAAGAATTGCAATTGTGAATATAGAATAAACCATGATTAAGTGAGTGAAGTAATAAGCGTACATGAATCACCCCAAAAGTGTAAAACATGAAAAGGGGAAAGATATACTCACAGTTTGCGAAAGCGATCAAAATCCAACTTAAGCGATCGTGAGCTAAGTAACGGAATTCTGAGGAATTCAACCTATAATGTATAAGAATACTAATAAGGGAATGTCTACAAAGTCTACGGTATCTAGGGTCTAAGGCATTAGGGTTTGCTAAGTCGATTTGGGGAATTAGAGATTAGAGTTTTTATGATAAGTCGCGTTAAATGTAAAAGTTGTATGTCAAAAATAATATATCAAGGTTTGTAAATGTGGTTTAGGTAATATAATTATTACCATTTGAATATTTAGATGTAAATATATTTGAATAATTAAGGCAAAATCATTTAGTTAATTACTTTAACTAATTGTTGTAAATAATTACGATAATCATAAATATTGAAATAAATAATTATGAGTTACATGATGCTCCGACAAATAATAATTAAGACTTCCCAACATAAGAAATATTTCTATTTTATAAGAAAAGTATTTATAAAATATATGTTGTAATAGTATAAATAAATAAACGTTTAATTATGTCGTAATTGATAAATAATACTAATAATACAAGACATGATCCAAAAATGCTATTTTTATTGAAAATGGATGCTTTCTGATGTAAATCAATGAAAATAATTTTCCCATATTTTTTATAAACTTATTTATATTTAAAACCGATTTAATGAAATTAAATCATGTTTAAATGATTAAAAATAGGAAAATTAATAAAAATAAATGTTTTCTGGCCCAAATATTTTTATTTCAGTTCATAATGATTAGAAATAATTTCTCAAAAAGTTTGAGATTAAAATCATTTAAAAATGAATTTTTAATAAATTAATTATGATTAAAACAATTTAAATTAATAAAATAATGAAAATTAAATAATTTTCACAAAATAAAAGTGTGATAATTTTCTATGAGGTGTCAAGAAGTTACACCTAAATTTTTATAATTTTTGGAGCAAAAATGAATTAGTTATGAATATTTTAAGATATACATGTATTTATATATAAATGAATAAATAAAAAAAAAGTACATATATATATAACCAAAATCTGAAAAAAAAAAAAAAACTCCATTTGCTGTAGAAGGGATTCGATCCCAGGTACATGTCCCATTCCCTCATGTTTAGAACCACTACTCTACAATCCATTTGTTAACATGTTTTGATTTCAAAACTATTTAAACTAAATAAGGTATATCATCTTCTTCCCCAATTTCAACTAGTCATAACCTAACCCTAACCCCAAAATAATTGATCATCGATTCACAGCAGCTAACCATGAAAATCATGGGGCTTTTGATCTGCGTGACTCGACAAACATAAAGACATGAAAACATGGTACTTACAACGTGATTATGATGCTCGAATTTAAGGTGCTCAGACCCGAAACAAAGATCAACATGCGAAGGTCTTAGAGTCGCGTTTTGAATGCTTGTTATGTGGATTCAGTTCGTGTAAGGATGCAGCAATATGATGGTTGAATCAATTTATAACATTGTGTAAGAAAAACGTATTTGGGGACCATTAAAACTTCGAGCGGTTACTATCTTAAACCGAGTAAAGACTCATAAAAATGGACAATAAAAGCACGGAAATGGTTAGGAACGGGTGAGGAAACGAATAGACACAATTAATATGATCGTTAATTGCTAAAACCGGGTTTGAAGATGGCCGGAGGCCCGCCGGAAACTCGCCGGCGGCGAGTCTGCAATCGGAAAAAAAAGAAAAGTGCAGGAGGCATATTTGTTTATTCCTAAAACTTTCAAAAAATGACGTTTTTAGCCCCTCCATTATAACTTGGTTATATTTGTAATGATTTTGGTTAAGTTTCCTTTATAAAACAATTAACTTAGTTAATCAACTTAACTTAAAAACTTTTAAAACTTTTTTAAACTTGAATTTTTTTTTATTAAATCCATTCCAAATAACGTTTCAACACAAATATTAGATTAAAACATAGACACGGTCCATACTAAACATAAATGATAAAATTTTAGTTTGCTCAAAAATTAAATTTGAAAACGACAAAATTTATAGGGATTATAATAGAAAATTTTGAAGGGCTGTTATTGTAAATTTGACGAAAGACGAAGGTGACGAATGTCACATGCGCTATGCTTGCCTATGCCAGAAAACCCAGTGTACAGGCATCCACCCTTCCAGATTGCACGTGTTCTATCACACTCATTAAAGCTCAACAACCTTGAAGGAGCAAAATAAGAGTAGGAATTATGTCTAAGAGTGTCTTCATGAAAGGTACTGCTCCCGTTTCATGATGATGTAAGCTTTCCACTCCCTGTAGGACACCATCTCTATGCACCATGATGAAAGATGAGAAGTATGGAGAGAGAGAAGAAGGAAAGATAGAAGAAGGAAAGTAGAGGGAAATGAGGGGTAGGGTAATTCAGGAAATATTATGCATGAAAGTTGAAGTTCGGTTATAGTCTTGGCCATTTTATCTAATAACCTAGTTCCCTATAACCATGGCTCTGATACCAATCTGTAACACCCCAACCGATGGCGGAATCATCGAGGTGCCACGTAGTGACGATTGTTCAAAAGCTCATGGTACTAAAATGTAAATATATGATTATTGAATATTGTTTTACAACATGTGAAATTAAATACAAGACAACAAAATAAAGATAATTGATTGATTTAATCTAAGTCCAAAGTCCTATGTGAAACGTCAAGCAGCTTATCCTGAAACATGCACAAAAATAATTTTGTCAACATATGATGTTGGTGAGTACTACTTAGCTTTGTACATATAGTATAAGTTTGAAAAGGTAATACAATTCATGTGTCTAGCATCACCAAGGCATTATGTAAACACGCAAGTAACCAAACAAGACAAAGATCAAATGTAAAGTTTTGTACAATGAAATTGATAATGAGCACCTCAACACGTGTCAAGTCTAAAAGAGCACCATAACATAAGTTATGTCTAAATGAGCACCGTAACATAAGTTACGTCTATATGTAAAGAGCACCATAACATAAGTTATGTCTAGATGTATGATTTTGTATGTAAGCTACGTTCATGTTCAAACATAAGCACAAAGATAAACAAGACACGTATATGAATTGTAAATGAGTAAAAATGTATGTGTAAATGAATATGAAAGTTTTGTATACTTGTGCATGAATCACCCCAAAAGTTGTAAAAGCGAAAAAGGGGATAAGTAATACTCACCTTAGCAAGGTGGTAAGTCTTGTGAAATTGAATAGTGTAATCCAACGTTGCCAAGTATCACCCTATGTATAATGTAACAAATAAGTCTAAGTCTATCTAGTCTATAAGTATTTTCTAGGGTTTCGAATTGGGGATAGGTGATCGTTTGATTAATAAGTTAAACGTTTTAATAAATGAGAGAAATTTGATAATTAAATAAACAAAAGTCTTTTTGTAAATTTTAAATTAAAAGTGGTCTTTCGAATTGTATTTCTGTTCCAAATGAATAGAAATAATTTATGTAAAAGTTTGGTACAAAAATATTGTAAAATGAATTTATTATGATTTATTTATGACTAAAACTAACAAAAATTGCTTAAAAATATTAAATAAACGATTTTTCTGAAATAAAAAATTATTTCAGAAATGTTTATTGATTTATAAACTTAGAATAATTTTTGTGGAATTTTACAAAGTCGTTTTGATTTTTTTATAGAATTCTATAAATATAATTGAATAAATTTGTAATATTTATTATATACAATAAATAAATGATTTTTCAAAAACTAAAAGTAGGACAGCAAAGTTTATCATTGAAATAACATAAAATAAATTTTGTAGAATTTATAAAAAAGTTTTAGTATTTTAAAACGATTTTTAAAAGAATAAAGACATTATAAGTGTAAAGGATAACACAAAAAAAAAAGGTTGTTTATGGTGGGGGTCGAACCAGGGTCAGACCCGGTTCAATGTTTTTAGGCAAACACCCCAACCAACTCGTCTGTACCTCAGATTTGTAAATGTTTCTGTTTGAAAATATTTATCACATGCGTGAATTGGTCATCTTCCCCATTTATAACCCAAGAACCCTAGACCTTTAATTATCAATCAATAGCCATAGAATTCATAGGGTTAATAATGATAGAGGGCCGATTAACATACGGTAATAAGGAATTAGAACATACCAAACACGAAATGCTTCAAATCACGAGTCAACGCACAAAGTCAAACTACGAGAAAAGCTTCATAATTACAAAGGTTTAAGAGGAATTAGGAGTGGGGGTTTGTGTTTCGGCACCTAGAGGTTGTCAACCGAGGTTCAATTTATAGTGTTCGTGTCTGATTCATTGTTTAGGAAAGGATTGACCGGGTTTAATTATTCACGCGTGGTATTTGAACAATTGGGAAGGTTTGAGCTGATTAAACGCGTTAATGGTGCATACGGTTGACGTGCATTGATTAGTCGTTCAATATAAGGCAATAATTTGTGATAATGGTGCAAAATTCGTGGCCAAATTGATGGTCAAAGCTGTCGCACAGCAGCAAAAGGAAAGGGGAAGAAGAAGGGTAAGGCTTAGATGGGCTTTTATATTATTTGGGTTGGAATTAGAACAAGGATGAGCTATAGCTCAACTGGTTGGTGTTTGTGTGTTGTGTGGGCCGGCTCCCTGCCCGGGTTTGAGTCCCGGCAGGAGCAAACTCTCTCTCTTTTTTTTTTTTTGTAAAAGGTGAAGGGAAGGGTAGTTGGGCCGGATCCAAGGTGGGCTGTTTGTTTGGGCCTGTGTTGTGGGCTCCGAAAAAAAGAAAAGGTGGGTTTGACTTGGTTTGGGTTATGTGTGGTTTAGTTTAGTCTACAAAATAATAAAAAAAAATCTGATTATTATTATTATTATTATTATTATTATTATTATTATTATTATTATTATATATAAAAATAAAAGGAAAAGTGACGGATGTCACAGCTTAAACCTGCACAAGGTAAAAGACCGTTAGGCTCGTTACAGAGGAGGAGGGAGGGCCTCTCTGTAACCATCCTCCGGCGTGAGGATAAGTATTTGTTTAGTGAGAGAAAGTAGAGAGAGAAAGTGAGATTCGGAGTGTATGCATTCGTGTGGTGATTGTACTTTGGAGGGGGTATTTATAGTGGTCAGCAAAGTTGTACTTTGCTTCGGATCCCCTTTGTACTATCGTTCGGAACCTTTTGACTTCCGGGAGTGGGTTGTACTTTTCTTCGGTGGAAATACCATGCCACGTCCTAGTGTCCTTAGTCCGTGTTTAGGGGGCGAGCCGCGGTATAATTGCTTATACCTCTTCATGTCTTCCCAAGTCCTCAAGTTACTTGTAACTTGCTGGACTTAGGTGTGACCGAACCACAGGCGCATAAGCCGCGGTATAATTGCTTATACCTCTTCAATGGTTATGGTGAGACGTTTAGGTTAACTTTTTCAAGACATCGTCTGGTTTTATGTCCAATCGTACTGCAAAGCGCCTCTCTATAACCATACCCTCGACGACTATTCTTCCATCCCCTTCCCTCGAACCCTACTTTTGGGTAGAATTTAGAAATGTAAAATTTTCATTTTGGTTAATAATAGTTTAATTAGGGTTACTACTTTTTTTTTAAATAATATTACAATAATTAAATAAAAAACATAAAAAAACACTTCTAGAGTTATTAATGATAGTTTGATTACGTTTATTACTTTGTTTTTTAATTTTTAATTTTTTCAATAATTAAATAAAAAAATATAAAAGAAAATCAAAACACAAAAAAAAACCCAAACCAAAACCTTCCCAACACCCCACCCACCCAGATGTCTAGGTTCATTCTCCCTGTCACAAAGCGCCTCGCTATGGCCATAATAAGGCGCTTATGGTTTACTTTTTTCAGACTTTCATGCAACCTTGTACTGACCTCGTACTTTGATGTGACCTAAGCACCTCGCTATGGCCACGCTTTGAAGGGGGTGAAAATAGAAACTAAGGGGTGGGAATAAATTGAGCCTTATGGATATAGTAAGTAATTTATATCTGGGAGTAGAGAGGTAATTTATAAAAAAATATATAGGCTGATAAACAGTGGTGAATCCAAAAATGGTTTTTATGAGGTTCCTTTTGTAGATTTTTACTAATTTTTTTTTAACTTTTTTCATTAAAATTTTCATTTTTTTTCTGAATCGAGGGGATTTTTGGGAAACCCCTTTGAATCCGCCACTGCTAATAAATATCTTTTTTTTTTTTTTTTTTAAGTCAAATGCAACCTATTGAATTATCTACCTCTGAGATAGATGTATAAAATAAATAGAATTGTATAGTTGATCCCTATGGTTGAAGGATGTTGCACTCTTGGTATTAAGGCTTCAATAAGATTGTGGTTGGTATCACGTCACTTTCCCCTCCCATCCCCAGAACAAGGTTGTGGTTCTCCCTTCTTCTCATTTTCCCCTTCCATTTTTTTATTTAATCTATTTAATTTATAATCTTAATTTTTTATTCTCTTTATTTTGTAATTAAAAATAGGTAAGAAAAAAAAAAGTAAACATAATACATAAAATTATAAAAAAGTTACAATTTAAAAAAAAATATAAACTAAAAAGCATAATTACAAAACAAATAAAAATTATGAAAACCACTACTTGTCATCAATGGGATCGACACGAAAATTGTTCCAAATGTAGTCGATTAAATCCGCACAAAGATGACCATGCACAATAGTATCGCGTAACGCCCACGTGTTTGATTCTTGTTGTGTCTCGTCAACCGGCTCAACATTCTCTTCAACGTCATTCAGATCGTATTCGCATATCATGTTGTCTTTGTCTTCGATTATCATGCTATGTAGTATTGTACAAGCGTACATAATAATCACAATCTTTGTGGTGTCCATGCACGTGCAGGGTGTTGTATTACATACCATTGACCCTTTAACACATCAAATAATCGTTCGACGTCTTTTCTTGTCGATTCTTGGCACTTCGCGAGCTTTTTCCCTTTTCATCGGTGGGATTTTATAGGGAAATTTACGCCATGGCCAATGTGTACAATCGATACTTCCTAGCATGCTAGGAAAGTTTGTATCTCTTGATGGAATAAATATAGCTTTTCGATATCCCTCTTCGTTGGTGTACGCAAATAAACATTGTTATATGACTTCACGATATCTTCACTAAATTGATACAAACATTCTCGACTCATTCTAACAGACATCCTTAAATATTCATCCCATTAATCACTACAAGTGCCATATGCCATTTGTTGAAGTGCACCAGTGCATTTTTGGAGCATGGTAAAACCCTTTTTCTCTCTAGCATCCATCTTAGTGTAAAAAACTCATCAAAATTAGTCAAGTCATTTGCAATTCAGTAGAACAATTGGCGACTCATTCGAAAGCGATGCTAAATTGTTCGTTAGTGTATACACAGTTTTTAGCAAAATAGTCACCCACCAAATGATCATGTGCATCTTAAAAAAATTTTGAAAATGAAATTTTAAATTTTTTTGAAAAACAAGTTATAATAAAAGTAAGCATATTTTGAATTATAAAATAACACAATAAGAAAATCTAATATACCCTCACGATCTCTATTTAGCGCATCACCCTTCTTCTTGATACCAAAGTTCCTTCGTTCTCGCTATTGTTTTCTATCTCAAAGAAATTTTTTGTCGTCTATCGCGCCACGTAAAAGTTTATCGCGTTTCTTAAGTAATGATGAACTCATGACTAATATATGATTGTGTAAAATTTAGAAGATGGAAGAGTGGTGGTGATTTTTGGTTTAAAATATGGGTTTATATAGTTTGATAATTTTGAAAAAAAAAATATTATTCCAACGGTCATTTTCCCAACATTTGAAAATAGGAAAAAGGAGGACGGGAGGAAGGGGAATTTTCCTCGTTTGCACCGAAAAGAGGACGGGGGGTTCTCGTCGGGGGAGGTCTCCACCTCAGTTCCCCGTTTTGTTCCACAAGACCACACCCCACCACCTAATTATAGAGTTTGATACTTGAGGTACAAAAATCTGCACTCGTGTGGTCCCTGCCCCTAACACCAGTTAAATTATTTAGTTAACTGGGTATGAGAGCAACATCAATAATGATTTTTGGTGATGTTTTTAGTAATGAGTTGGATGTTTTTGATGATGGTCTTATTGTGGGGTTGGTTTTGGATCAAATTTTTACGTTGTGTTGGTGAGCAAGGACTTGTAAAAACGAATGTGGGTGGGTTCATGTGTCAGGTGGTGGGGTCGGGTGAAGGTTTGGGTAATGATTTCAAATAAGGTTCTCTCACCCCCCCCCCCTCTCCTTCTCTCTCTTTCTCCCTCTCCCTCCCTCCCCCCTTCTCCCTCCCCCTCTCTCTTCTCCCTCCCTCTCTCTCTCTCTCCCTCCCTCTCTCTCTCTAAATATATTATTTTGGGTTTTATGTGTTTTTAAAGAAAGAGTGTTTTTATGATTTGAAAGATTAGACTTGTTTTTAGGTGTTAGCCTCCTTATTCTGGATAGTCTGAATGGACTATTTTTACCCATCTAATTACAACCGCGCTTTAGTCGTCATCCAACCCACCTCCCTTGAGCATCCACCATTCCCACCCACCACCCACCTTCACAAACTATCACCTCCACCCTCAACCACCAAACCAAAATCAAAATCAATAACATGATTCCTTTTTGGAGATCGGTATCAGCACCGACAGGGTATATGGGTACAGATGAATCTAACAACACTTCAGCCTCTACAAATCTATGTAAGGCAATACCAATTTCATGAAGTGATTGAACATAAGCAAGATGAGCTACTCCAAAATCATAGCGTGAATCAATTGCTTTTTTCTTGCTTTTAGATTTTTTTAACTTTCATTCAACGCTCGCGTCCTCATTGCGAGGACCATCAAAACAACCAATTTGAACATATACAATACAAGAAGAATTTGCACCACTTTCAAAGGATGGTTGGAAATTTACATCTATATTTATACCAAAAGTATGTAACCGACTTCACCTCTGCTACAATGTCTTGAACCTTGTGATCCTTCTAAAAATCTTGTCGTTCCTAGCTCTTCACAAGCAACACAAGTGGCGATGATGCTGTGAATCAGCTTCTTCCTTTTGTTACCACCATCGACCGTCTTATGAACAAGAAGAAGATCCCAAAAGGAGAAAGCAAAAATCGGATCAACTCTACACCAATTCCCTACATGCTTTTAAACACCCGAAGCCACCCAACAAGCCGTGAAAAGATGATGAACGTTCTCCACATCCGAATCGCAGAGAACACAAAAATCCTAACCAGTGTTAATGTTTCTTTGAACAAGTGCTAATAAAGTAGGAATGCGGTCCATCTCCGCTCGCCAAGCAAACTCATATTGACATGTATCATAGTGGTGGCAAACACAGCTCTTTAAAGAATGTTTGTTTTTTAGCCTTCATGACCGGGACTATTTAAAAAAAAAAAAAAAAAAAAACACTAAACAACTTCAAGTGATTTTTGATGTAACATAACAAGCTAGAGGTACACAAATCGGGTCTTTTTAATACTCTGTTCCAGGTATGGAACCGCTTTGGGTATGATCGAGTATTGAAAAATCAGGTATTTAGAAAAATCGAGTAGGGTTCAAATACGTTTATTGAGGAAACTTTATCCTAAAACACACGTCTCTTTTTCTTTTTTTTTTCCCGGTGGGTGTCATCTTGATGTAACATGAACCCAAACTCAACCCGATGTTGTCCGAACCGATTAATTGTTAGCCAAAATTAGCCTAACCCAATCAAAACGAATGACCAAACGCGATATATTATATTTGGTTCCATAAAAGGTTCAACAATTTGGAATACGAGTGAAGCCTTTAGTAACCAAATCCCCAATTTTTTCTAGGAATGTTTGAAACAAGCCGGCCCAATACACAACAAGTTAAAAACTCTCTAGTAGGCATATTCTATCAAACTTATGTTTGGCTCTTCTTATTTCCACCTCCTTGTATAACTTATTACTTTTTCAAAAAGTTGATAAGTTAAACAAATGTTTAGGAAATGTGACTTATAACTTCTACTTATGAGGTTTTATACATGAAAAATGAGTTTTTAAAAAGTAAGTAGAGAATAACTTTTCAAAACTCGTTATGACTTTCTTTTTGTAAAAAGTTATAAGGAGGTCTCAAAAAGTTTACCAAAACACCCTCAAGTCGGCATATCTATCATGTCTGTTTAAAAGTTAATCACGATTGTTCAAGAATTAAGACCCCAATCATTATTCTTTCTTCTACAATTAAGTCCACGATCAACAATCAAGACTTCAAACCCAGCAAAGTTTCGAATTACTTTATGTGCATAATTTGTTGATGGACCAACCTGGTAAGCAATGCTGAATTGAAGTTAACATGCCAAAACATATTTTGACTTACAAATTTAGATTTGGAATAAGGATCAAATTAAAACCCTTACCCCCACAACTCAACAGCCGAAAACCTGTTAACCCACCCCGAAAATTGATTACCGCTTACCCTAGCTAATTCAACCGACCCAAATAACCCGACACCAGGATTACCGGATCTAGAATAGATTGGTAATCGGTTTTGATTTCTAGAATGCACAACATGCGTTCCCCATCGTATCGCGTAGGCATCTGTATAGTGTGTGTATACAGACACTTGTAATCATGTAATAAAATGTTAAGTTTTTGAATTAAAAAAAAAAAACTATATTAATACCATACAAACAATAAAGAGAATAAAATGTTCGTTTTTTATGGTGTAACTTTTATTCATGTATGAAACAGTTATTATAGTTTAACAATCATGGGGTCGTTGGTTTCAAACCTAAAAAGTCAATTTTACCTCTTAAGTGTAGAAATGGCTTTTTATAACTTTTTGACGATTAATATTTTAGGGACGAACACAAAAACCATTTGAATTGAGGGTAGTACATGGCAAAGGAACAACAAAGACAACATACACACTACACATCATCCTTACATATTTAGTTATAGAGTAAAGATCAAATACAAACTGTTTTTCGGTAAGAACTATGAGAATCAAAGGGGGTAAAAAAAATTATTATTTTTTTTAGAATTTTTTTTCCCATATGCTTAAACATTTTTTCTAGATGAATAATACAAAAAAAAAAAAAATTTTTTTTTAGTGTAATTACGTCATTAAAGTAAATACATTAGTTTACACTAGAGTAATTATGTAATTACTCTACACGTAATTATGTAATTACTCTACACGTAATTACTCTACACCAATTTTTTTTTTAGTTTTTAATACTATAATACATGTTTAACAATATGGGAAAAAATAAATTTTGAAAAAAAAAATAAAAAAAAATATTCTCCTTTGATTCTCACAGTTCTTACCGAAAAAACACTTTGTACCGGATCTTTCCCCTTTAGTTATAATATCATTTAGTCATTATTCTTTTAACGGCCAATAAAACTTTTATTATATACGGACCCAACGTTATGTTAGCTCATCGAAAACATAACAGCCACCAAAGAATTAAAACACAACTACACACCCATACAAGACAACATTTAGGTTGTACGTAGACCTTAGTGATAACTTTTGAGCAACTTATTATATAAAGGCAAAGTCCGCACAGAGATACATGAATAGCGAACACTGGTGAAACTATCCTTATCTCTTTATTTAATGAAAGCTGATAATTAAACATAGATGATTTAGATGTTGGATCTTAATTAGTTCTCTTTCTTAAAGATCCGAACATGAAATCCATTAGGAAATTGTAAACCCGGAGTTCGTACAATATCTCCTCCTTTGATTAGTTTCACCTGAGATGGGAAAGGAAAAACAAGTTAATATATCGCTTTGAACTTGATTTCTTTTTTCGCTTTTCTGAATAGTACAGGAACTATGCTCGCCAGCCTTAGCGCTTCATTGATAACCTGTAAGTTATGTAGTTAGTTCATATTAGGGTACATGTGCATTCTGGCAACTTTGATTCGTTTACTTTTAATTTTTCTCAACTTCTTCC
Organism: Ambrosia x helenae; assembly: GCA_030844895.1. Lineage (NCBI taxonomy): Eukaryota > Viridiplantae > Streptophyta > Magnoliopsida > Asterales > Asteraceae > Ambrosia > Ambrosia x helenae. The sequence continues at coordinate 97,722,873 of CM061226.1, read as the reverse complement.
ATCCTACATCGGACCAAATACTATAAAACAACCTTAAGAAAATAAAAAATAATGCTAACTTGGTTACCTGTTCGCCCGACCCAAAAATGAACAATTCAAAGTACCAAACCAGACAGGCATAAATTCCCCTGGTTGGTCATCAAAACATTGCAAAAGAGCATTTGTGGATCAAACATGATCTAGCCTAAGTTTTGACCCGTTATCTAACCAGTACATCATGCAATTTCTATGTCTATCATTAATCCTAATAGGGATAGTCTTCGGGTAAATCTTCCTATGCATTTTCTACTCTGACCTGAAATGTAAATCTCATCGACTTATATTCTTCCCAAGTAAGTCCAGCCTTCGGGTTTGCGCGCTTTCTTAGGATTTTTTCATGTTCTTCCTACATTAAATAACAAGCATGTTAGATGAGTGAAATCACTATAGGGATTTTACACTCTTTACATACCGTTAATTCCTTCAATGCACGAGGGTTATCTGTCAGAAACTTGACTGTAGCTGTTATCGCTTGGGAAGTTGTTTCAAAGTTGACAAACAATAGCGTAAACATCAAGTCCAAAGCAGTTGCTTCTGTAAGGATTGTGTCATTTTGCTCGAGTTCTTCAAGAACATAATCAAAGAAATCTTTGTTGACCTTATTTGGCTTAGCTCGTCTTGCAGCATCTAGCATGTTCTTGAGAATCATCATCATCTTCTTTCTTCCCTAATTAAATTTAGGATCAAGAATGAGGTTTTAGGTTCTCTCTAAGATCCCTTAACAGGTTGCAAATTGGGTAACATGTCAAAAATGATCAATGCTTAATTGGTAAACATGGTTTGATTAAAAACTAGATTTTCTCACTTTATTTGTTAAATTTCGTTATAGTTGATGCATTAAATATAGAATTATGATTCCTGAATACTATACTTTGCATGTCAAGACTTAAGATGAGATTTAAAAGCTAGGAGTCTAAGCGGAGCAGCCTTTTCTATCTGTCTCGCAGAATAAAAGGAAGGTTCCCCCCCCCCCCCCCACTACCCTTCCAAGACACTACCAATAGATTCCTACGGTACCGGGTATGTTTGTTTGTTTGTTAATATATGGGAAATTGGATTTTAACACCCTGAACTATTGACAATTGGCCGCTGACGCACTAAACTACAAAATTGACCAACACCGCACTGTACTTTTAACTTATTGGCCTGTATCACCCTCAGACTAACCATGGTTAGTTTTTGCTGACGTGGCATGGTGACGTGTCCATTTTTGCTGACATGGCAGGTGATGTGTCCATGCCATGTCAGCTTATTCCCCATGCTACGTCAGCAAAAATGGACACGTCACCATGTCACGTCAGCAAAAAGTAACCATGGTTAGTCTGAGGGTGATACAGGCCAATAAGTTGAAAGTACAGTGCGGTGTTGTTCAATTTTGTAGTTCAGTGCGTCAGCGGCCAATTGTCAATAGTTTCATCATCATCATCATACTCAGTTAATCCCACCTATAGCAAAGCTAAGGTAGGGTCTGAGGAGGGTAAGATGTAGACAACCTTACCTCTACCCTAAGAATAGAGAGGCTGCTTCCAGTGAGACCCCCGGCTCGATGTGGTTTGGTATCAAGCCTTGGACATAAGGCACATAACACTTAGCAATCGGGACAAACCCGATCGGTGCTTGTACCTCTTTGTCTTTTGGCTATCAACGCCACCACATGATGCATGATTAACCGTCCGTCATTTTTAACGTTATTTTCACGAAATTAGTAAAATAACGTTAAAACTAGTGCAACTTTACTTTTGCCCCCGAGGGCCACACACATATATATATATATATTATATGCGCACACCGTAAGTGGGGCTTCAACGTCACAAAACAAAACTAAACTAAATTCTAACAGGCCTAAATAATTTAAATAATAAATATATAACTCACGTAAACGAACCAACATAAAACAAATGATCCTATCCGAAAAGAAAACCTTACCTCAAGAACATAACAAAGATGAGAATCATAAGATGGAATGATTTGAATTTGTAACAGCTCCGTCACACACTGATCGGGTGAAAAAGATGACGGCATTACTGATTAATTTAGGATCTTAAATCGTCCTAAAACTTTGAAATATATGTGAACTTGCCTTAAAAATATTGTTGAAGATAAACACAAAATTAATTAAAGCTTTTTGTTTGCAGTTTGCTCAATGGAGAAGAAGATGAAAGGACTATAGTTTTTGAATGCTGTGCGTTTCAATTGTCAATAGTTTAGGGTGTTAAAATCTAATTTCCCTTAATATATAATAATATTATGTTTTTTTTCCATAGCAACTTCTCAACTCCCCAGGGTGAGTTTTTGTTTTCAGTAGACTACGTTTATTTTCGATGAAAAATCTTTTTATGAAAAAAAAAATGAAATAAGTTTTATGTCGGTCTTATTATAATTGTTTTTGACATGTTTGAACCGTTTTCATTTTAGTTAATATTTCATACCAAAGGGCTATTATTCTAGTGGTATTGAGGAGTGTAGTAAAGATATTTCTCCATAGGTGATTCAGTATTCTAATTGACATTGGTGTAAATTTAACTTGTCCTGTTTATTAGGTAAATTATTTGTTCACCTGTAGACACTTGTAATAAGCAGTTCCAGGTATCTCCAAAGGAAACGTAATTAGACCTTTAATAAAAGCATCAAAATTATCCCTTAACTTCTCAGATGACTTCTCTGGATCATAACTTATCAGTTTTTTCCCCATGAACTCAAAGACCATCTGATTAAACACCAATATTATCATACCATAAACATGAGTTAATGACTTGTCATCGAATAAAAAAAAGTACTTACATCTCCAATTGTAGTTTTCAAGTCAACCGCTTCTTTGCTAGCCCACGTCTCCAAGTTTCCTGTTATTACACTCTCAACTTCAGAAAACATCTTTTTAAGGCTTTCAGGACCGACTACAGATAACACCATGTTCTTGAGATACTTATGCAAGCTCCCATGCAAAGAAGATAGATTTTGGCTCCCAAATATCCTTGTGAAACTCGGTGGGTACCAACTTTCAAACGACTGACCTTCTTGTTGGAACACCATATAACTAAGTTCCGAATCAGTTGATACTATGACTTGCAACCCAACCAAACTAGTTCGAAATATAGATCCATATCTGAAACATAAAGTTAATGCTAATATTCGGTTAATATAACTGTTAGAAATGATAGCACAAAGGTGTAGTTTAATAGTCAATAGGGTCTTGGATTGTATAGTTCTAAAACATTTTGCATAAGTTGTTTCAGGTTGCTGACATGGCAGCTGGTAGCGGATGTGGGAGGATGCTGAGGTGGCAGCTGATGCTGGTTGCTGATGTGGCTGTTTTTTGTTGTTCCAGGTTTGGGCTAGTTTATAAGTGTATTAGACTGGTCCATTCTAGAACTTATTATTTGAGCCCATATTATCCAGTGGCCCAGATAAGAACTTATAAGTCATGTGGCCCAAGTCTTTCAAAGTGTGTTTGTTTGAGCTTATTTGGCAATTCATGTCAACTTGATCCTACGGTGTTGATTACTCTTCATAGATCTCAAGAGGGACCTTCTAGAGCTGTGTATAAAAGAGTTTTATCTCTCTTGTTTTATTGATTCAACACACATATATTATTTTGTTTACTCTTTCTCTCTCGAAAACCTTTCTAGCTTTTTGTATTTAGTTGATCTTTCAAGAGTTCTTGATCAGTAATATCTTGTTCTGGATCTTTGTAAGGTGTTCTCTAGCTGTGTAGATCTTGTGCTGAATTTTATGATTGTTATTAAGTCTGGTTGTATAGGTTTTAGGGTTGTTTCCCTATATTTTAAGAGTCATTGTATGTTGTTCAGTTTTCTCATCAACAAATCGAGTATTTGAAGTTTTGATATCATGTTTTTGACAATAACTATATATTATGGTTGGTATATTTCGTGTCTAGAAGTAATAACTTAAGGGTGCATATTACCAAAGCTATAGATAGAGATAAAGTATTGGTCCATTGATGGGATGGGGTCCGGTAATTCAAACAGAGTGTGGATTTGTATGATAAGTGTTGTAGGTTGTTGCCCCCACCTTGTGGTGGAGTGGCATCCAGATGAAGAGCGAATGTGGGTGGCGTTGGTTCTACTCGGATGGGAGGCAAAGTTTTACCGATTATTTCACTGTCATGCCTTCGGATGGGTAGAGGTCGGGTTTTCGCGCATCTGGGAGAGCCAAGGGGCTGTCGGCGGTCAAGTAGTCAACCTTGGCCACAGCGCCCGGTGTCACGGTGGTTGGCACGTCGTTCCTTGCCATTCAAAAAAAAGTATTGTAGGTTGTTGAACAATAAAAGTAACGTTCCGTAGATAGTTTAAGGAAAGAAATGAGTAATGAGGAGGAAAAGACATTTTGGAAAGATCCATGCAAGGTTGCAAAAGTCACTAGGCAGTGCTAACTCGGTTAACTGAGGAGTTACAAGTACTCAGCCATAGTCGAGAAGTACTCAGAGATGACTCACCAAGTACTCGGCCTTGGCGGAAAGTACTCGGGGATTAATCGTTGAGTAATCGGCGCCTAGGCGGGATTTTACAACAATGGATACATGGTTGGGTGATGAACGTGGAGTGTGAGATTTCCAAGAGTTTATCACTCAAAACTGTAGAGTAACTATTCGATTAGCTCGAGGCATGGGGTAGATGGGTGAAGGTGCATGATCTTGGTGTCGACACGTTAGGTTAGGGCAAGAGATGGATGCATTGAATAATATGATGCAACTTCTAAATGATTTGAGGTTTGATTATGAAAAAGATAGGTGACTTTGATTTGGAGTCATCTTCGGTTAAGAGCGTTCGTAGGCTCATTGATGGTATGCCATTACCGGATGGACAATGTACCTATAAGGGTCAATATTGTTGGTTGGGGTGTTTTATTGAATCGGTTGCTACGACCAAACTTGGTGGATCGAGGAATTGATATCCCAAGAGTTCTTTGTCCAATTTGTGAGTTTACGAAGGAGAGTGTGGATCACATGTTTGGCTCTTGTGTCAAAGATGCTGGAGTGTGGGTTGACTTTTTAGTTGGCTTCATGTTTCTTCTCCTTCTCTTAAGCCAATGGAACTTATTTCATGAGTTAATTCGTTAGTGTTGAATGAAGAGATGAAGCTTTTGGTGCATGATATTATCCTTACAATTTAGTGCATGAGGTTTATCTCACCCATGCTCACCACTAATCGCTTACCGATAACTTGCTTAAAGCTCAACAACGCCTTTATAACTCGTTATCATATATGACTCATTTTATGGGTTAACACTATGTCTTCAGGTTTTGGTCTGAATTTAATCATGTTTGTATGGTTATGGTTGAATTATTTGACATAATACATGAATGATAATATAGGTCAGGATCAGGTTGCGCATCTCAACCCGTCAACTCAACAACCTAACCCGCCAACCTGACACGATTTACACTCCTAAATTGTTATATATTGTTTCAGTGCTGACTATTGGCTAACCGCTTTTAATATACGAAACTTGTGTTATGCTTCCTGAAAGTTGTCCAAATTGTATTTGAAGTTATTGATTTATGCAACAAGAAAAAGTGGATTATCTCTTTCACATTTTGGGTGGGCTAGATGCACTCTCCCCTTTACTTTTCACACCCCCTTCTAACAAAAACTAGTTTTGAAATTGTAAAATACCACTCCTTGTAAATCACCTTATTTATAGTTCTAAGCATAGAAATCCTTACCAAAATTGCTCTATTCACTCCTTAGGATTGAATGCGTAGTTGGGTTTTCCAATTTAGGTTTCCAGTTGGGTTATATAAATTAATTAGGGAAAATCATCAAAAGAGCCATTGACCCACCATTTTTACCAAAATAGTCATCTTTCATCTCTTGAGAGAGTCGGCTCACGATTTCCGAGGCATCTCAGGTCTCTCCAAGAAGCTTCGGTGATTGACCAACCGCTGAGCGACACGTGTCCATGAAGCCTCTCCAAGAGAGTGGGACACCTCTCCAAGAGGCTTCACAGCAACCACCACCACCACCACCACCATCTCCACCTCCACAGCAACCATCCACCACCATCACCACTAAACATTAACACCATCACCACCGAACATTACCACCATCACCACCTGTCACCACGACGACGAACATTCACGAACCATCACCACCAATCACCACATTATGAATCGACGACACACATCTCACGAATTTCATGTTAGTTTTATTTAGTTTTTTTATTTTTCCATTTTTTTCTTAATGATGATGGTTGGGGTGGTTGTAGGTAGGGCTGGCAATTTCAGACACGAACACGAATACTCGACACGAACCTACATGATTTTAACAAGTACAGGTATGGCCTTAATAGGTTTCGGGTCTAAAAAGGTAGACACGAAATATACCTGTGTAATTTTCGTGTCTAAACAGGTTAAATACTTGTTTACCCATTTAGTACCCGTTAAGACATGTTAAGGATTTTTGTTAAAACAATATATAAGTTGTGGGGGTGGAGTATTAGAGTTATATTTTTATAGATGGAATTCTACCTTTTTAATGCTTGATGATACCCATTTAACGTGTCGGATTTGGAAAACATGTTCGTGTATTATCTTATTAACCTAGTATAAACAGGTATTATCGTGTCTTATCGTGTTAACTTGGTATAAACTGGTATTATCGTGTCTTATCGTGTCTAATCATGTAAACCAGGTATAAATAGGTTTGTGTTCAGATTTAGAAAAAAGTACATGATAAGTTATCGTGTTGTGTTCGGGTATACATGTTTCGTGTTTGTGTCTTAACAGGTTCGTGTCTTAACAGGTCGGGTATACACGATTTGCCAGCCCTAGTTGTAGGTGTGGTGGTGGACGGTTGATGTGGAGGGGGTGGTGGGTGGGTGGTTGCTGTTGAGGTGGGGGTGGTGGTGGGTGGTTGTTGTGAAGGTGGGGGTGGTGATGGGTGGATGCCGTGGAGGTGGGGGTGGTGGTGGGTGGTTGTTGTGGAGGTGGGGATGGTGGTGGTGATTGCTGTGGAGGTGGAGATGGTGGTGGTGTCCCTGAAGCTTCTTGGAGAGGTGTTCCACCCTCTTTGAGAGGCTTCAGGGACACGTATCGCTCAGTGGTCGGTTAATCTTCGAAGCCTCTTGGAGAGGCCTGGGATGCCTCGGAAATCGTGAGCCGACATTCCTAAAAGATGGGAGGTGGCTATTTTGATAAAAATGATGGGTCAATGGCTCTTTTGGTGATTTTCCTATTTAATTATCTTTTTAATATTGTTTTAAAACTTAAACCATATGCAATTTTTAAAGAAGTACAAAATAGAAGGTTTGATTGTTATCTGAAAACTTCAAGTTGAGAGTGCAACAAGTAAAATAAGAAAAAAAAGGGAGTAGGCGAACGCATAATCAACAAAATAAATAATTGTGGGGTATCCATCTACATCTACATTTAAGTATATGTACTATAAAAGATTAAAACTCCATCAACACCTCTCTATTTGTCCACCTCTGAAAAACAAACGTTTTACCTTTTTATTCTGTTCTTGATGAAAGCAGGAGTATCGTTAGTTTTGTTGGGAGTGAAGAATTGTAGAGTTTCGCCGAGTAGCGGCAAACCCATTGAACCAGGAGGAAGCTTTCCATTACATTTAGGGTTCCTCCATCTGTAAACCCAATGGGTAATGCTTACTACAAACAAAGCTGCAATCCATACACCAACATGCAACATTTGTGATTTGCATGAAAGAAGGTAAAAGAATGAGAATGAGTTGGGGATGACAAGCAAGTGGTGAGGAGGTAGTTATATATATAGCCATGCATGAATCGTCCATCGACAATTTGTCAATATGCTAATTCTTACCGGGTTTTTATGATATTAATTTTGCTTTTATGAGAAATTTTGAAAAAGAAAAAAAAAGGAAACTCCATACCAAAGTAGGATAAATAATTTAGGGAAAATGGCCAAAATAGCCCGTTGACCGGGCGTTTTGCATAAATAGCCCTCTCCCCCGTCTTTGGAGAAACGGGACACGGCTACCAACGTGCCTGAACCGTCTCTGTGACACCCGGCAAATTCTGGTTAACAACGTTGTCTAGATGAAAGTCTACCTTAGCGAGTCACGCGTATATTGTACTTAACTGGGTTAGTTAAGTCGGGTTATGGTTCGGGAACTATCGGTTAGTCTAGAAGATCATTGGATGTTGGTCTAGAGGTTCATTAGATGTCAGTCCTTAACCAAGTGTACAAACGGTGACGATTTGTAGGATCGTCAGGGCATGCGGAACATACAAGTCTCGAGTCCCGGGAATTGGTGAACGAGTGTGAATATGTGTATTTACATGTGTTATGTGTTTATAATCATTATGTGACTTGTCGGTATGTGAATATGTGTTAACATATGTTAAAACGGGGTTTAACGCGCAAAACACACGAAACTAGCCCCTATGGGCGATTAGGGGGCCAAATGCATGACTGTTCATGCGATTAGGCCCAAATGCATGACTGTTCATGCGATTAGGGGGCCAAATGCATGACTGTTCATGCGATTAGGCCCAAATGCATTACTGTTCATGCGATTAGGATCCCTAATCGCGTGTACAAGCTGCACAATCGCTAGTTACGGGCTGGACGACTAAAAACGACTATAAATACCATACTTGACCTCCTAAACTTCATTATACAAACCCTAGTCGTCCCATAACCCGCCCCAACACACACACAACCTCTGGAACGCGATTTGTGATCAAAACACAAGGTTTCAAGCTTAATCCATCATCCTTTTACAAATCTAAGGTTTGGTTTCCATCCATGCAATCTATTAAACGTTTTTATTCAATCCCTAATAGTCCAGACCTGTTCTAAAACGGAAAAGCTTTCTGAAAATCGTTAATAAGTGTTGTTAATCGGATTTTAACTAGTATACATGTGTTATGTGTGTTTATGATTAGAAAGCTAGGGTTTTTTATGATTCAAGATGAATGAATGACATGTTATTATGTTAGATCAGAATAATAATGATATTATGATGATAAAAATCTGAGAATTGATTATTAGGGTTATAGTTACGCATGTTAGTATGATGTTGCATGCTATGTGAATGGTGTTTGGATTACGTGATTTCATGCAGGGCTGATAATACGAGGCAAAACGAAGGGTTTTAGTTGAAACATGTTTAGAATAGTTGTTGGGATGATATTATGTGGTTACACACGTTCTGGATCTGATTTGGAGCGTTAAACGCGCGAAAAACCGGAACAGCAAGGTTACAGGTGATTAGCAATCCTAATCGCCTATGTTAGAGGCGATTAGGAGGCCAATCGCCAGTCTTTCATGCGATTAGGGCCTAATTGCTAGTACTTACATGTGATTAGCCCTAATTGCTAGTTGATACATGTGGTATAGCCCTAATTGCTAGTTGATACATGTGGTATAGCCCTAAATGCTAGTTGATACATGTGGTATAGCCCTAAATGCTAGTAGTTACATGCGATTAGCCCTAAATGCTAGTTGTTACATGCGATTAGCCCTAAATGCTAGTAGTTACATGCGATTAGCTTTCCTAAATGCCAGTTGACCAACCTAAATGCTAGTTGACTTTTCCTAATCGCGTGTAATGCTGCTGTAAGTGTAAATTAGCATTCCGAGACCCGATTTGACATGTAGGAACATGCTAGGAACCCCGTAACATATCTAATAACTTGGTAACGTATGTTTGGATGTAATTCGGTGATACGTGAACTATGTGCTATAACTTGTTGTGCGTTAACGTATGTTAAGTGTGATTGCATGATTTCATGTTTGAGAGCGTAAACATAACACGGGGAGTCTCGGGTCACCAATGGGATGTCGAGTCTTGTACTTTGGGTCAGTTAGACAGTCACGGTGTTTTCAAACGAACTTGGTTATGGTCTGGACATCTAGGGACTAATTAACCTGCGGGTTATTAGTCTAAGTACTTGTAACTGTCATATGTTAGGTCGCCGCTTTACGGGACTAGCATAGCATCTGAGTTTACTCGTGTTAAGGAGTAACGCAACTTAAGGTGAGTTTACGGCCCCTCTTTTAAACTGGTTTCACATTTTCGGGGGAGAAAACATGTGTTAAAACGATTATTTGGTAACTACTGTCATACTATGGGTTTCTATTGTGTACTACACGATCTTTGGAAGTCCCAGGGGGAACCATGAATGTGCGGGTTTGCACAACGGGGAAATGTGAATAGCGCTATTGGGAGTGACCAACCCCGCTCGTCGGCTTGGAGGGCCGGGCGAGTGCATATTGTCTCAAACAGGAATAACAGGAACAACTGGTTTACTTTTCGGGCACAACATCTGGTATGCGTGTTAGTAATGGTTTTCCAATCGTGGTAGTAACAAAACATACGCCTAGCTAGCGTACACTGGTTTTCGATTTGTTATAGTATGGACAGGTGGACTTGGTACTTGGATTACAAAACCTGTAAACTCACCAGCATTTTTGTGCTGACGTAAACTTTTACATGTTTTCTCAGGTCGCTAAGGTAGCACTACTGGACTAGGGCGCACGCGCCTGCACGGCGTCTAGTTAGAGTCGCATGGTTTTCATATGTTGAACATTGGGTTTACTTTTGAGATACTGTTTTGAATAAGCTTCCGCTGTAATCGGGGATTTTAAACTATGTTTTGAAATTGCATTATATTCATGTTAGACTTGTTTATTGTGATCGTTGGTTTGGATCCTGGTTTGTCATGCGCCTCGCGGTAAAACTCCGCAAGTGGATTTTGAGGGTGTGACAGATTGGTATTAGAGCCAATGGTTATAGTGAACTAGGACTGCATGTAGAGTCTAGTCTATAGCCGAGTCGCACACACTAGACGATCACATGGTACTAAACATTATGGTGGTTTACGTATGGTCTTGTCGGGGTGTCTCTAAATCATTTGGTCTTTCTATGTTACATCATCCGTTCTATCTTAGGTCGGGTTACTTACTTTCTAGGCGGTATAGTATATTGGAGTGAATCGTGTACTCTTGAGATTTGTCCAAGGCTCGGACATCTCCCTTTCGTACTCCAATAGAAACACTTGCCATAAACTACCGTAGTATTACGGTGTATAGCTAAGAGTCCATGTTCGGTGATTCGAACTTTGAACTAGGAGGACACTTGGAGGACCATGTAGAGCGGTTTATCATTTTGGGTGCACACAAAATCATAAACCGAAATGCATGGAATCCCTAGTGAGCTCTGGGTTTGAAGGGATAGTCCTGGATTGGATCTAGCTTAGATCTTGTAAACATTAGTGGTTATCTTTAGCTGCGAAACTAAATTTTCTCGTTCTTTCTGCCAGAATCATGTCTGGAGTACGAGGAGGACGTGGAGGTGGTCGCAATGGTGGATGTGGTGGTGGACGCGGTGGTGCTGGTGGTCGTGGAGGTATTAACCTATCGCAGGCTGATCTGAACAACTTGCTCCAAGCTGCCTTCCAGTTAGGGCACAACGGTGGTGGTAAGTTGATTTATCCATTTTCTTTGCCTCATTGGTGAACCTTGTTCACATTCTTCGTGGTTTCTCATGTGTTTCATTTCAGGTGGCCCTGTTAACCCACCCCCACCCATGTGTACCTACAAGATGTTTCGGGACTGTAAGCCCCAGGAATTCTCTGGCACTGAGGGTGCGGTGAGTTTGCTTAGGTGGCTGGAGAAAGTGGAGTCAGTGTTCCTGATGTGTAACTGTCTCCCAGAAGATCGGGTTAAGTATGCTGCTGCGTTATTCCAGGATGTTGCATTGACTTGGTGGAATAACATCACCCAGAATATGGGTATTGGGGAGGCGTATGCTATGCCTTGGGAGAATTTTGTGCAGCTGCTGAAGCGTGAATACTGTCCGAGGGAAGAGGTGCAGAAGCTAGAGCACGAGGTGTGGAACCTCAAGATGACTGGGTCTGAAATTGAGAAGTATACTGTGAGGTGTAATGAATTGGCAGTGCTGTGTCCTGATCTACATGTGCCAGAGTTCAGGAGGATTGAACACTATGTCTCGGGGTTAGTACCGGAAATCGCAGGGTTAGTGGCTGCGGGAAATCATCCTACATACGCAGAGGTGGTTCGATCGGCTCATAGGATGACCAACTTAAAGGTGAATGGGGGTATTTTGCCTGCTAAGGGTTCGACTGTTAAGGCTCCAGAGAATAACAAGCGCAAGTGGGAAAATGACGGGAAGGGATCTGGGCCAGCACAGCAGAATAAGAGGTTCGACAATGGGGGTTCTTCTTCTTCTTCGGGTAACAAACAGGGTGGTTATGCGGGGAAACTGCCCAAATGTAACAAGTGTGGACGTCACCATCAAGGGAACTGCGACAGTAACCGTTGTCATTCTAAATTCTAATAACATATGAAGACATGCTTTAGCCTATAAGTGAACACTCATCCCGAGAATTCCCAGGTAGGCATCCGGGTCCCTCGTCTGATTGGGATATATGCGCAATGCCAGCCTAGACAGAAGACTCAGAATACAGGCGTTCACCCTTCCAGATTGCACATGTTCGTTATTAAAATCTAGAACTTCGACGAGATCTCAAGGTGGTTCAGGCTAAACCTGAGGATTTTGTCCTATTAGTCTAAGAGTAGATCCAATGGTGGAGAGCAACCTTCTTGTAAGGATGAAAGTAGGGATAAGAAGTAGGAGGGAGATAGAGAATGGCAAGTAAAAGAAGCAAATACTGGTTATAATCCTATGGTTATAGACTAGATTATTTTTCTAATAACCTAATTCCCTATAACCATGGCTCTGATACCAATCTGTAACACCCCAACCGATGGCGGAAACATCGGGATGTCACGTATTGATGATTGTTCAGTAGCTCATGGTAAATAATAAATTTCATTAAATAATTTAAGTAAGTTACATACAATTATTCTAAGAATTTGTACATCAAATTGAATAAAACTATGCAAATATCCTCAAGCATCAATTCAAATCCTCAAGCAAATAGAACCTGAAACATGTTAAGTTGAAAATATTTTGGGTCAACAAAAGTTGGTGAGAATTACATAGGTTTTTGATAATTGAATAAAAATGTTGTGCAATTCATGTGTCATGTCAATCTAGCCCATATGTGAGAACATACTAGAAATAAATCGAGTGCATAATCAACCCTGATGACTGTTATAATATGATACATACCATACGCTCATGGTCCACTTGAATATGTTATACGATAACAAACACCCACGCTACCTTTGTAGGAGGCACGTATCCGGGTGGGATTGTCAGTCCAATAGATCTATCAATGTATACCGCCGGCTTGTACGGAGTTAATGATTATGCTAGAATGATGCTTACTCTAATCATGCTCAAGACATAATGCAACATAGAAAACACATAGACACATTGATGATTGAATTGCATAAATGATGTTGTAACATGTTTCACCCCAAAAACGGTGATAAATAGAAAAGGGGCTATGTAAAACTCACCTTAGCAAAATGTTATGTCTTGTAAAAAAAATAGAATAATGTGTTGTGAATGTATGCGAGGCGAATCCCAAAGACTCAACAACGTAGCTAGTCCAAATTGAAGAAAACGAAAAAGAAAGAATATCAAGCTTCCAATTCGCCAATTACAAGAGCTTATAATCAAAGCTTCAATTGTAGAAGTAATAGACTATAGAAGAAAGGTATGAGGGAAAGTTTAATCGGATTGAAACAATCGATTTAGAGGTGCAAAGTATAATGGGTCATAGGTGGGTTTTTATACTAGTTTTGGAGTCAATTAGCCATTAAAATTGGTCAACACCATAAAGTAAGGTTTTATGATGAATTGACTATTTGACTAAGACTTTGACTAGGACTTTGACTAAGACTTTGACTAGGACTTTGACTATTTGACTCAAGGCTTTATTTAAAAAAAAAAAAAAAAATCTTGTATGTGAAAAAAAAAGAATTTAGAATCATATTATTATTATTATTATTATTATTATTTATATACATTTATGTATGTATATAAGTTGTGAGTTAGGATAAATAAAGACTTAGGCACATTTGTATAATATTAATGATAAAGGTGTAATAAAAAAAATATATACATATATAAGGGCTTTTTATGTATTAAAATTTTGGGGAAAATTTTGCGATGTTACAGTCTCCCCTACTTTTCGAAACTTCGTCCCGAAGTTTATTGAAAACACAAGGTTGAAGGTGATTGGGTAGAAATTAGGACAAGGGTGGTTTGGGAAGTTTCGAGTTAAGGCATGACATAAATTTATAGGTAACAGAATAAACTGTTTCGAATAATTTGGGTAAGAGTTTTGATATGTGTGAGTTTTAAGGGTTGGATTAGGTTCATCTGAAATAGCAAGGAGAATAAGAATCTTAAGTTTTAGGACTCCTAAAAGAAATGCATGAGTTGATTGACTATAGAAAGACTAAATGAACTACCAGGTAACTAGAGTTTATAATTGGTTATTTACTGAAAACCTTGATATAATTTCACACTACTTTAACGTACCTGTAAATTCATGATTACGTTCCGGACCGCAATCACCAATTTACCTTACATTAAAGTTTTGCGTCCTTCTATATCTCCACCGATTGTTGAGCAGGTCCGATAGCCTCCACCAGTCGTGGAGTAGGTTGTAGGGCCTCTCCCGACTGTTGAAAAGGCATAATGACCTCTACCAATCGTTGAGTAGGTTTGATAGCCTCCACCAGTCGTGGAGCAGGTTGTAGGGCCTCTCCCGACTGTTGAAAAGGCATGATGACCTCTATTAAGTGCAGCATTTATTATACACATAGGTTGCAAATTGATAACATGTTTATGCAAGCAAGTATAACAAGCACAGTATATGAGTTGTAGTTGTATAGATTTATATAATTAGTTCACATTCAAACAATCATGCACCATGTAACAACTCTCAGACAAATATTTTATTACTTGAATCAAATAGCGTCAATACATAGAATAAAAGCAACCAATAGTCAAATGGTGAGACTTGCGGTTAGGTAGCTGGAGGATCTTGATCTCTGTTTAGTTTAGGGCATCGGTTACGGAAGTGATTTGGGTAATGAATGTTCAATAAGATATGGGTTGAATGAAGGACAATGAGGTAATATAAGGAATGTAATCATTTATTCATTTAATTAAAACGAATAAACGAAAACGTTGACTTATCCAAGATTCTAAATTCTAATAACATATGAAGACATGCTTTAGCCTATAAGTGAACACTCATCCCGAGAATTCCCAGGTAGGCATCCGGGTCCCTCGTCTGATTGGGATATATGCGCAATGCCAGCCTAGACAGAAGACTCAGAATACAGGCGTTCACCCTTCCAGATTGCACATGTTCGTTATTAAAATCTAGAACTTCGACGAGATCTCAAGGTGGTTCAGGCTAAACCTGAGGATTTTGTCCTATTAGTCTAAGAGTAGATCCAATGGTGGAGAGCAACCTTCTTGTAAGGATGAAAGTAGGGATAAGAAGTAGGAGGGAGATAGAGAATGGCAAGTAAAAGAAGCAAATACTGGTTATAATCCTATGGTTATAGACTAGATTATTTTTCTAATAACCTAATTCCCTATAACCATGGCTCTGATACCAATCTGTAACACCCCAACCGATGGCGGAAACATCGGGATGTCACGTATTGATGATTGTTCAGTAGCTCATGGTAAATAATAAATTTCATTAAATAATTTAAGTAAGTTACATACAATTATTCTAAGAATTTGTACATCAAATTGAATAAAACTATGCAAATATCCTCAAGCATCAATTCAAATCCTCAAGCAAATAGAACCTGAAACATGTTAAGTTGAAAATATTTTGGGTCAACAAAAGTTGGTGAGAATTACATAGGTTTTTGATAATTGAATAAAAATGTTGTGCAATTCATGTGTCATGTCAATCTAGCCCATATGTGAGAACATACTAGAAATAAATCGAGTGCATAATCAACCCTGATGACTGTTATAATATGATACATACCATACGCTCATGGTCCACTTGAATATGTTATACGATAACAAACACCCACGCTACCTTTGTAGGAGGCACGTATCCGGGTGGGATTGTCAGTCCAATAGATAATGTAAAACTCACCTTAGCAAAATGTTATGTCTTGTAAAAAAAAATAGAATAATGTGTTGTGAATGTATGCGAGGCGAATCCCAAAGACTCAACAACGTAGCTAGTCCAAATTGAAGAAAACGAAAAAGAAAGAATATCAAGCTTCCAATTCGCCAATTACAAGAGCTTATAATCAAAGCTTCAATTGTAGAAGTAATAGACTATAGAAGAAAGGTATGAGGGAAAGTTTAATCGGATTGAAACAATCGATTTAGAGGTGCAAAGTATAATGGGTCATAGGTGGGTTTTTATACTAGTTTTGGAGTCAATTAGCCATTAAAATTGGTCAACACCATAAAGTAAGGTTTTATGATGAATTGACTATTTGACTAAGACTTTGACTAGGACTTTGACTAAGACTTTGACTAGGACTTTGACTATTTGACTCAAGGCTTTATTTAAAAAAAAAAAAATCTTGTATGTGAAAAAAAAAGAATTTAGAATCATATTATTATTATTATTATTATTATTATTTATATACATTTATGTATGTATATAAGTTGTGAGTTAGGATAAATAAAGACTTAGGCACATTTGTATAATATTAATGATAAAGGTGTAATAAAAAAAATATATACATATATATAAGGGCTTTTTATGTATTAAAATTTTGGGGAAAATTTTGCGATGTTACAGTCATCGCTGCCAGCGAACAGGGCATTATGCTAAAGATTGTCGGGTTACACTTCCATCGACCCAGGCCCCGACTAATAGCTCAGCTCCGACTACTCAAGGGACTACGGGAAGACAAGGATGTTACAATTGTGGTGAGACCGGGCATTATTAGAAGGATTGCCCAAAACTGAAGCAGGGTGGAAACAACGGTAATGGGAACAACGGGGGCGGCGACAGAAATGCACATGCCTTCGTCATTGGAGCCGCTGAGGCTAGACAGGACCCTGACACAGTCACCGGTACGTTCCTTCTCAATAATCGTTCTGTTAGTGTGTTATTTGATTCTGGTGCCGACAAGAGTTTTGTATCCATGGAAGTTAGTCGACTGCTAGATGTAGTAACCGTACCATTAGAGACTAAGTATATTATTGAGTTGGCTGACGGTAAAAAGATTGAAGCTACTAGTATCCTTCGGGAGTGTCAATTAGAGTTGTCGGGTTTATCGTTCCCCATCGACCTTATGCCGGTACCTTTGGGTAGTTTTGACGTTGTTGTAGGCATGGATTGGTTGTCCCTGTATCGCGCGGAAATTGTCTGTTACGATAAGGTTATTCGGATTCCTCTCCCTGATGGAGAATTCCTTTCTGTTTACGGTATCAAGGGTGGTGTTCCGTTGAATATCATCTCTAGCATGAAAGCCCTTAAGTGTCTTCGAAAGGGTTATCCAGCCGTTTTGGCACTTTTATCTGTTTCCTCTGGTGATGAGAAGAAGATCGACGATATTCCTGTTGTACGCGAGTTTTCTGATGTTTTTCCTGATGATTTATCTGGCCTTCCTCCCCATCGTCAAGTCGAGTTCGGTATTGATCTTGTACCAGGGGCTGCTCCTATTGCTCGGGCCCCCTATCGTCTTGCACCTCCCGAGATGCAGGAATTGTCTAGTCAGTTACAGGAACTCTTGGACAAGGGTTTCATCAGACCAAGTTCTTCCCTTGGGGAGCCCCGATTCTATTCGTCAAGAAGAAGGATGGAAGTTTCCGATTGTGTGTGGACTACAGAGAACTGAACAAATTGACCGTCAAGAACCGCTATCCTCTTCCACGTATTGATGATCTATTCGACCAGCTCCAGGGTTCTAGTTATTATTCCAAGATTGACTTGAGGTCCGGTTATCACCAGTTGCGCGTAAGGGAAGCTGACGTTGCAAAGACTGCCTTTCGTACACGTTATGGCCATTTCGAATTCTTGGTCATGCCTTTCGGTCTCACGAACGCACCGGCGGTTTTCATGGACTTGATGAACCGCGTTTGCAAACCATATCTGGACAAGTTCGTCATTGTGTTTATTGATGACATTCTGATCTACTCTAGGAACGAGACCGAACACGAGGAACATCTGCGGTTAGTTTTGGAACTCTTGCGACGGGAACAACTTTATGCCAAGTTCTCAAAGTGTGACTTTTGGTTACGCGAAGTTCAGTTCCTAGGACATGTGGTTAATGAACTAGGAATTCATGTCGATCCAGCTAAGATCGAAGCGATCAAGGATTGGGGAGCACCAAAGACGCCAACTGAGGTGCGGCAATTCTTAGGCCTTGCGGGCTACTATCGTCGTTTCATTCAGGGGTTCTCGAAGATTGCTCAACCCCTGACCACTCTCACGCAGAAGGATAGAAAATTCGACTGGGGTGAACCACAAGAGTCAGCATTTGAAGAACTGAAGTCCAAACTGTGTTCTGCTCCTATTTTGTCTTTACCTGAAGGCCCTGATGATTTCGTTGTTTACTATGATGCTTCTATTCATGGTCTCGGTTGCGTGTTGATGCAACGCGAGAAGGTGATTGCGTATGCCTCTCGTCAACTCAAGGTGCACGAGAAGAACTACACCACCCATGACTTGGAGTTGGGTGCCGTGGTATTCGCGTTGAAAATATGGAGACATTACTTGTACGGTACCAAATGCACCATCTACACCGATCACAAGAGTCTCCAACATATTTTTGACCAACAACATTTGAACATACGGCAGCGTCGTTGGATTGAACTCCTGAACGACTATGATTGTGCCATTAAGTACCATCCTGGCAAGGCGAATGTTGTAGCAGACGCCTTGAGCAGGAAGGAATCGACTAAACCTCATCGCGTTCGGGCGTTGCAGCTCACCATTCATTCATCTCTACCTGATCAACTCCGTTCTGCTCAGTTGGAAGCTTTGAAGGAGGAAAACCTTAAAGCTGAAACTATGCACGGTGCCGACAAGCACCTCGAGCGAAGACCTGATGGCCTGCACTACTTCGCAGAACGCATATGGGTCCCTTTATTCGGGGGACTACGGGAGCTTGTCCTTGATGAGGCTCATAAGTCCCGGTATTCTATTCATCCTGGTTCGGATAAGATGTACCAAGATCTGAAGGTGCTTTACTGGTGGCCAAACATGAGGTCGGATATAGCCTCATACGTGAGCAAATGCTTGACCTGTGCTAAGGTCAAGGTGGAATACCAGAAACCGTCGGGTCTCTTGCAACAACCTGAAATTCCAGAATGGAAATGGGAACGGATTACCATGGATTTTGTCACACAACTTCCTAAATCACCAAGCGGGAATGACAAGATATGGGTGATTGTCGATCGGTTGACGAAATCAGCCCATTTTCTTGCTATTAAGGAGACCGACACCATGGATCGTTTGGCTCGTCTTTATTTGAAGGAAGTTGTTTCTAAGCACGGGGTGCCAGTTTCTATTATCTCGGATCGTGACTCCCATTTTACTTCTCACTTCTGGAAGTCTTTGCACAAGGCTTTGGGTACCCAACTAGACATGAGTACAGCTTACCATCCACAGACTGACGGTCAGAGTGAGCGCACAATTCAAACTTTAGAAGACATGCTGCGGGCATGTGTGATCGATTTTGGCAAAGGTTGGGAGGCTCATCTACCGTTAGTAGAATTCTCGTACAACAACAGTTATCACACGAGCATCAAGGCGGCTCCGTTCGAGGCACTGTACGGACGGAAATGCCGTTCTCCTCTTTGTTGGGCTGAAGTGGGTGAGAGTCAACTCACTGGGCCTGAACTAGTGTACGAAACTTCGGAAAAGATCGTATAGATTCGTAACCGGTTGGCAGCGGCACGGGACCGGCAAAAGGGTTATGCCGATCAGCGTCGCAAACCATTGGAATTCCAAGTTAATGACAAAGTACTTCTAAAAGTCTCACCGTGGAAGGGCGTCATACGCTTTGGGAAGCGTGGCAAACTCAACCCACGGTATGTCGGACCATTTACGATCCTGGAACGGATTGGACCGGTGGCATATCGTCTTGATTTACCGACGGAGCTCGGTAACGTACATAACGTCTTCCACGTGTCAAACTTGAAGAAGTGTCTGGCTGACGAGTCTCTCATCGTTCCACTGGAAGAGATCAAGGTTGATGATCGTCTTCGGATTGTGGAAGAACCTGTGGAGATTCTGGATTACAAGATTCGTAGCCTACGTCACAGCAAGATTCGTATCGTTAAGGTTCGGTGGAACTCGAACCGGGGACCAGAGTATACGTGGGAACGGGAGGATCAGATGAAGTCTAAATATCCTCATCTCTTTCCTAAGGAAGCGTTCGAGTCGAGATATGTCTCTTCTGCAGCTGAATGAATCTCGGGGCGAGATTCCTTTTAACGTGGGGATGATGTGACAACTCGGGTAAATCTCTCTTTTGGTTTCTATCTTTTGTTTGTTCCCTTCGTTATTTCTTTTGTTCTTTTGGTACTTGTGCAATTTTCGGGACGAAAATTCTTTTAACGTGGGGATGATGTGTAACATCGCAAAATTTTCCCCAAATTTTAAATATAAAAACCCCTCATTTTTGTACCTAAGTTTTTATTCTCCTAATTCACAACATATATATATATATATATAGTAATAATAATAATAATAATAATAATAATAATAATAATAATAATAATATTCAGTTTAAAAAAAAAAAACAAACACAGCAGCATACACAGATCTGGCCCACTCCCCGTATTGTTTTCTTTTGCTGACCGAAGCCCATTAGAAGCCCATAAACACAGCCCACTGTCCAGGCCCATCTCTAGCTCCCCTTTTCTGCATTTAAAAAAAAAGGTGTTCCACCCGGGTTTCGAACCCGGGCCACCCTCTACACAACCCACGCGCGTTACCCACCTGCTCCACACACTCTCATTGTTTTTAACCCAACCTTATTTGTATTTAAACCCACTTTCAAGCCTCCTTTCTTCTTTTCCCTGGTTCGCGTAACAGCAGCAGCAGATTATATAAATTTATTTTTTTTCTTCTTTCTTTTTTTTCCTTTGATCCAGCAATCACACACACAAAGTTATCACAGTTTGACTTATGACTCGTAATTATCGGCCTATATTGACTTACCAATACGTTAATTATCAATTGATTGATAATCAATTAAACTTTGACGCGTTTTGACATTAAATGGTGGTCAACACTTACCATTCCTTCGTATCCAGACATTACACTATAAATTGAACGCTTCTAAACATTCACAACTCGCCAATCTTCTCCTCTAAATCCCTCAATTCTTCACTTAAACGCTGTTTCTTGTTCAAACGATACAGTTTGACTTTTTGGTTGACCGGCTAATCGAGCATCAAAACAATCTTGTAAGCATAATTATTCTTATGGGTTTTGTTCATCGGCTTATACACAACAGAAACCCTAAGTTTAATTGGGTTAACGTTGTGTGATTGAATCAATTGACAAGCTAGGGCTCGATTGGATTAATTTTGGGGAAGAACACATCGATCTGTTTATATTTATTTTAAATCAACAATATCCAAACACAACCACTGGCTTGGACCAGATGGTTGTGTCTGGTACACTACACCCAGCCCACGCGGGTTCAAAACCCGGCTGCCACAAGCCTTTGTTCTTTTTTTTGTGTTATATCAAATCTATATATATATATTACTTATAATTCATAAATTCATTTTTAAATACTAAAACACTTTTAAAAATTCTATAAAAATTATCTTATATTAATCTGATGTAAAAGTTCAACCTACAATTTTTAGTTTTCTGAAATTTATTTATTTAATATTTATAATAATTAAATCAAGTTTATTCTATTTTATTTGTAAAAATCTATAAAAATATCAAAACGATCTTATTAATTTCCACAAAATTTATCCTAAGTTTTTATAACATTAAACTTTTCAGAAATAATTTTTAATTCAGAAAAATCATTTATATTTTTAATCAATTTTTGTTAGATTTAATCATAATTAAATCATAATAAATCCAATTTTCATTATTTTTGCACCAAAATTTTATACAATTTATTTCAAAACATTTAGAACAGAAATATGATTTTTAAAATAATAATTCCTTAATTTTAATATTTTTAAATATTAAAGTTAAATATTGGCAACTTTTAATAAATAGATTTGATAATCTATTTTAAAGAAAATAATTTTATAAAAATTATTTTTATACTTCAAACACATTATTATGACCATCTTAAATTTAAATTTCATAAAAAGATTTTTGGGTATTTATTTACTAATATTCTCTCAATTATCAAACATTTTTTTTTTAATCAAACGAGCGTTTATCCCCAAATTCGAAGCCCTAGAACTTATACATTTGTAGACTCGATAGACTTAGACATATTTATTATTTTATTATAGGGTGATACTTGATACATTTGGTCAACACAATTATCCAAATTTCTCAACAGATATAACATTTTATCAAGGTGAGTTTTACATAGCCCCTTTTTCTATTTATCACCATTTTTGGGGTGAAACATGTTACAACATCATTTATGCAATTCAATCATCAATGTGTCTATGTGTTTTCTATGTTGCACTATGTCTTGAGCATGATTAGAGTAAGCACCATTCTAGCATAATCATTAACTCCGTACAAGCCGGCGGTAAACATTGGTAGATCTATTGGACTGACAATCCCACCCGGATACGTGCCTCCTACAAAGGTAGCGTGGGTGTTTGTTATCGTATAACATATTCAATTGGACCATGAGCGTATGGTATGTATCATATTATAACAGTCATCAGGGTTGATTATGCACTCGATTTATTTCTAGTATGTTCTCACATATGGACTAGATTGACATGACACATGAATTGCACAACATTTTTATTCAATTATCAAAAACCTATGTAATTCTCACCAACTTTTGTTGACCCAAAACATTTTGAACTTAACATGTTTCAGGTTCTATTTGCTTGAAGATTTGAATTGATGCTTGAAGATATGTGTATAGTTTTATCCAATTTGATGTACAAATTCTAGAACTATTGTATGTAATTCATTTAAATCATTTAATGGAATCTATTATTCACCATGAGCTACTGAACAATCATCATTACGTGACATCCCGATGTTTCCGCCATCGGTTGGGGTGTTACATGATGTGACACCCGGCAAATTCTAGTTAACAACGTTGTCTAGATGAAGTCTACCTTAGCGAGTCACGCGTATATTGTACTTAACTGGGTTAGTTAAGTCGGGTTATGGTTCGGGAACTATCGGTTAGTCTAGAAGATCATTGGATGTTGGTCTAGAGGTTCATTAGATGTCAGTCCTTAACCAAGTGTACAAACGGTGACGATTTGTAGGATCGTCAGGGCATGCGGAACATACAAGTCTCGAGTCCCGGGAATTGGTGAACGAGTGTGAATATGTGTATTTACATGTGTTATGTGTTTATAATCATTATGTGACTTGTCGGTATGTGAATATGTGTTAACATATGTTAAAACGGGGTTTAACGCGCAAAACACACGAAACTAGCCCCTATGGGCGATTAGGGGGCCAAATGCATGACTGTTCATGCGATTAGGCCCAAATGCATGACTGTTCATGCGATTAGGGGGCCAAATGCATGACTGTTCATGCGATTAGGCCCAAATGCATTACTGTTCATGCGATTAGGATCCCTAATCGCGTGTACAAGCTGCACAATCGCTAGTTACGGGCTGGACGACTAAAAACGACTATAAATACCATACTTGACCTCCTAAACTTCATTATACAAACCCTAGTCGTCCCATAACCCGCCCAACACACACACAACCTCTGGAACGCGATTTGTGATCAAAACACAAGGTTTCAAGCTTAATCCATCATCCTTTTATAAATCTAAGGTTTGGTTTCCATCCATGCAATCTATTAAACGTTTTTATTCAATCCCTAATAGTCCAGACCTGTTCTAAAACGGAAAAGCTTTCTGAAAATCGTTAATAAGTGTTGTTAATCGGATTTTAACTAGTATACATGTGTTATGTGTGTTTATGATTAGAAAGCTAGGGTTTTTTATGATTCAAGATGAATGAATGACATGTTATTATGTTAGATCAGAATAATAATGATATTATGATGATAAAATCTGAGAATTGATTATTAGGGTTATAGTTACGCATGTTAGTATGATGTTGCATGCTATGTGAATGGTGTTTGGATTACGTGATTTCATGCAGGGCTGATAATACGAGGCAAAACGAAGGGTTTTAGTTGAAACATGTTTAGAATAGTTGTTGGGATGATATTGGGTGGTTACACATTCTGGATCTGATTTGGAGCGTTAAACGCGCGAAAAACCGGAACAGCAAGTTTACAGGCGATTAGCAATCCTAATCGCCTATGTTAGAGGCGATTAGGAGGCCAATCGCCAGTCTTTCATGCGATTAGGGCCTAACTGCTAGTACTTACATGCGGTTAGCCCTAATTGCTAGTTGATACATGTGGTATAGCCCTAATTGCTAGTTGATACATGTGGTATAGCCCTAAATGCTAGTTGATACATGTGGTATAGCCCTAAATGCTAGTAGTTACATGCGATTAGCCCTAAATGCTAGTTGTTACATGCGATTAGCCCTAAATGCTAGTAGTTACATGCGATTAGCTTTCCTAAATGCCAGTTGACCAACCTAAATGCTAGTTGACTTTTCCTAATCGCGTGTAATGCTGCTGTAAGTGTAAATTAGCATTCCGAGATCCGATTTGACATGTAGGAACATGCTAGGAACCCCGTAACATATCTAATAACTTGGTAAAGTATGTTTGGATGTAATTCGGTGATACGTGAACTATGTGCTATAACTTGTTGTGCGTTAACGTATGTTAAGTGTGATTGCATGATTTCATGTTTGAGAGCGTAAACATAACACGGGGAGTCTCGGGTCACCAATGGGATGTCGAGTCTTGTACTTTGGGTCAGTTAAACAGTCACGGTGTTTTCAAACGAACTTGGTTATGGTCTGGACATCTAGGGACTAATTAACCTGCGGGTTATTAGTCTAAGTACTTGTAACTGTCATATGTTAGGTCGCCGCTTTACGGGACTAGCATAGCATCTGAGTTTACTCGTGTTAAGGAGTAACGCAACTTAAGGTGAGTTTACGGCCCCTCTTTTAAACTGGTTTCACATTTTCGGGGGAGAAAGCATGTGTTAAAACGATTATTTGGTAACTACTGTCATACTATGGGTTTCTATTGTGTACTACACGATCTTTGGAAGTCCCGGGGGGAACCATGAATGTGCGGGTTTGCACAACGGGGAAATGTGAATAGCGCTATTGGGAGTGACCAACCCCGCTCGTCGGCTTGGAGGGCCGGGCGAGTGCATATTGTCTCAAACAGGAATAACAGGAACAACTGGTTTACTTTTCGGGCACAACATCTGGTATGCGTGTTAGTAATGGTTTTCCAATCGTGGTAGTAACAAAACATACGCCTAGCTAGCGTACACTGGTTTTCGATTTGTTATAGTATGGACAGGTGGACTTGGTACTTGGATTACAAAACCTGTAAACTCACCAGCATTTTTGTGCTGACGTAAACTTTTACATGTTTTCTCAGGTCGCTAAGGTAGCACTACTGGACTAGGGCGCACGCGCCTGCACGGCGTCTAGTTAGAGTCGCATGGTTTTCATATGTTGAACATTGGGTTTACTTTTGAGATACTGTTTTGAATAAGCTTCCGCTGTAATCGGGGATTTTAAACTATGTTTTGAAATTGCATTATATTCATGTTAGACTTGTTTATTGTGATCGTTGGTTTGGATCCTGGTTTGTCATGCGCCTCGCGGTAAAACTCCGCAAGTGGATTTTGAGGGTGTGACAGTCTCCGAGACCGTTTGGTTTTAGATCCAATGGCCAACCAACACGTGGCGTCTCTGATCCCGAGGCTGTACCGTCTCTCTCCAGACGGGTCAGAACTCTCTCCCAGACGGTTCACGTTTCCCCATGCCGGCTGCCTTCAGTTCAACCGTCTCAAAAGACGGTTCACATTTCCCCATGCCGGCTGCCCCTTGGGTTCAACCATCTCAAAAGACGGGTCACATTTCCCAAGTCGTCTTAAGCCATTTTGTGCTACCGTCTGAACCGTCTGAACCGTCTCACGAGTGTATATAAATACCCCAATTCACTTAACGAAATTTGCACCCACCGCTCTCCTCAAAGCTTTCATCTTCCAAACCAATGACGTTTTTTGCTTTCCCAGCCGAAGCTTACCGGCTTACGAAAATATTGTCCGATTACTTGGATTGTTGTTTCATCTGCGTATGGCTACTTGGATTGTTGTTCCATCTGCGCGTGGTTTAACCCGTGTAGAATGGATCGATGATGTGGTGGTCTACATTTGAGGCAAGTTCGTTCGCTTCCCGAATTTATGTCTCGATGTTCGACGTGTGCACACTGAGAACTATTGTTACATAAAACGAGGAAACATCTCGGACTTGTCTGTGTAGAGCACATACACCATTCGAAACAACGTCTATGTAGACCACTGCTACTACCACCGCTGTGGAGGACAAAACATCTAACACTAGGATGTAATCTTCAATAGTTGGTTAAACACTTCGATTACTTCAAACAAAGTTCTTAGTTCTGGAAGTAAATTTAGGAAGTTTGTTGTAATAGTATAGTTTGTTTATTGTTGTTGTAATAGTATAGTTTGTTTATTATGATTGTAATAGTATAGTTTGTTTATTGTTGTTGTAATAATATAAAAAAAACAAAATTTAAACATTCATTGCATTAATAAAAATACTTAGATTACTACAAAAGTTTAATAAACTACAAATTAATTAAGACGATCCCTCATCATTTGCCAGGCAGACACGTGTTTAAATTCTTTGCGCTCCCTATTTTTATACTGTCTTTTTGAGTGTCTAATTGACACGTCTTCGGGCATGTTGGAGGGTACCTCCTGAAGTGTCCGGTTGTGGTACCCGTTGAAGATTTGACACTTCGTGGTCAAATCGGTCAACTTCCGGCTAAGGGACTCGGTTGTTCGGTCTGACCCTCCAACCAGCCGATTGTATTCGTGCAATATTCGGAACCATTTGTTGGTTTGGTGGATGCTTTCTTCAACATGACGCCATGCTGCAATCAGGGCAATATCCTGTTCTTCGATCCATCTTTGCGGTGCCATTTTTGGATGAATTAGACGGTTTGGACGGTGGTGGTGGGGTGGTGGATAGTGTTAGACGGTGTTGGGGTGACGGGAATGGGACGGGAGAACGGTATTTATAGGGCTGAGCTGGACAACCGAAGCGTCGGACTATCATCGGGACTCACCGGACTTGGGAAATGTGAACCGTCTTGAGAGACGGTTGAACCGAAGGCTAGCCGGTACGGGGAAATGTGACCCGTCTTTTGAGACGGTTGAACCGAAGGGGCAGCCGGCATGGGGAAAGGTGAACCGTCTTTTGAGACGGTTGAACCGAAGGGGCAGCCGGCATGGGAAACGTGAAGCGTCTGGGAGAGAGTTCTGAACCGTCTGGAGAGAGATGGTACAGCCTCGGGATTAGAGACGCCACGTGTTAGTTGGCCACTCGGAGACGGTTCAGGCTCGTTGGGAGCCGTTGTCCCGTCTCTCCAAAGATGGTGGAGAGGGCTATTTATGCAAAACGCCCGGTCAACGGGCTATTTTGGCCATTTTCCCAATAATTTATAGGTTCTGCAAAAGTCGTTTACTAGTTGAATATATGACGATGAAAACAGCCCTCATATTTATCCGTGTTAGATAGATCAAAAACAATAAAAACATATCTAAAATTCTGAATCCAAACACAACTTATGTAACTCATATATCAAACGAGTCAAAATGGTAATCACCTTTTAGAGAAAGTATAAGATACAAAGTATCCTTAACCTACAAAGCGTAAGAAGCCACCACATCTTGACACGTGTAAACCATAGTTAACTCTAACTAACCCAATCCTGGTTGATTTAAAAGGGGTAGAAGGTAATGTTCCTACAAATCGTTTATTAATCGTTCATTGACCATCACCACCACCACCGCCTGACCCAACCGCCGGACCAAAGCCTCACCGCTCCCTCTCTCCTCTAACTTTCGACGCCTTCAAAACCTTTCATGTTGTTCGACTTCAACCCAACCTCAATCGTGGCTCAGATCTAGTCACTTCCCTCTATCTTCGAAGAAGAAAACCAAGCCAACATCTCTGTATCTCTGGCTAATCACAAAACAAAGGAAAAGGAAGAAAAAAAAAACAACTAATCCATAAAAACCTTACCTCAACTGTGTGTGAATATAGTTGTTTGTTTGTTGGAGAAAAACAGGGAAAAGTGAGGAAAAGGTGAGTTTTATTTATACTAAATGCGTTTTACAAAACCAAGTGCGTTTTACAAAAAAAAAACAAGTGTGTTTTACAAAAACCAAATGCGTTTTTGTAAAAACCAGTTTAAATAGTGTTTAAAAAAATCAAATGCGTTTTATGATTTTTTTGTTTAACAGTTTCTTATCTTCATCGTCTGAAAAATTTTTTGAAAGCCATTTTTTTTCTTTAATTTCTTCTTCTATTATCAACATCGTTCGTTTATGTGAATAATTCATGCGTTGATAGTGATTTTTGAATATGATTCGACTAATTTTATCAATTAAATTATCATACTCTGTTTTTTTTTCTATTTCTGGAAATACGTTTTGATTTTGTTTGTAATCAAATGATTTTTATTGTTTAATCATTCTGAACATTTAATCGAGTTGAAAACGATGAAAAATCAGGTTCAATCGTTGAAAATTTTTGCATCGATTATGTCTATTGTTACGATTTCACAGAAATTTAAACGCGTTTTTTTTTTCTAATTTACCCTTGGTTAGATTAATCCAAATATGATTAGAATTGTTAATTACCATCTTGCCACCGCCTAAATCTAATGGCTGAGAATGCTTCTTACACTTTGTACGTTAAGAAACTTTGTACGTTATCTCTTCTCAACTTTTAAACGGGTTATGATAAAATGGGGTGGTGTAATAAATAAATGAGTTGTAAACTACGGTTGGCTTTATAAAATAGAACTTTTTATTCTAATTTAAACGGGATGGTGTATTATTATTATTAAAGAAATAAATATAACAACACAAAGCCTAGTTAGAGAGAATCGCATGGTTGGTCTCTGTGGTTTACAAATATTGCACACTTGCTCCTTAGGCTTTAATAATTACACCGTTGGTCCTTAAGTTTGTTAAAACTGCACTCGTGTGGTCCTTACTCCTAACTGCCGTTAATTTCCTCCATTAAAAACAAGTAAATTACATTTTTACCATCATTATTCAATTAAAAAAATCATAATAAAAAAATAATATTAAACCCACCCCCAACCCACCCCTTCTTCTTCCTCAACCCACCACCATCTCCCCCCTCACACTAACCTCATTTCTTCATCAACAACCACCTCCACCTTCAGAAATCACCACCAACATCGCCACCTGTGACCATAGCATCCATAACCCAACCTATGTCTATATTCATTACTAACGTAATCGATTCTGACCACCACCATCAATCCCTTTACAGCAACCCTTACTGACGTTCAATCGATGCCTCCACCGATTACCTTCATAGCTGACAATGTCTGACAAGTGTGTGTTGCTACGTTCTGATTGTTTACTTGCTATTTTATAGTCATCTTTATCCAAAAGGTCTTGATAACTTGATCTGATAAGAATTGTTCTTTGTTGTGTACACTAGTAATGGAAGATAAAAGCATGCAAGACCAAAGCCCTATGAATGCTTATGAAAAGAGTAGAATGTTGAATATTCTAGAGAACGAAAAACAATTACAAGCCCTGGGATTGAAAAATGCTTCTAAGTCTTTGAAACGTCTAGCAGAGCGTGATAAAACAAAGAAAAATAAAAAGAAACCAATTGATACGAGCGAGAAAGATGTTGGTGTTGATCAAGATTATTTAAAAGAAGTTGCTACAAATATCTCTAAAAAGGTACTAATTAATAACAAATTTGGATAATATAATGTCTTTATATTTGTTTTCTAACCGTTTGACTTACAGAAACATCCAAGATACATTGCTCCGCAGTCCATGAAAAGATATGTTTATTCAGCACAGAAACGAGTTATTGCTCCTAATGTCTCTCATGTGCTAACATCTGCAAAATCTCATATGCAAAAGGGACAAGTGATTGACACAACGAGGCCAATAAATAGTAGTGTACCAGAGTCTGATGAAGGCCACACGAGAGGGCGATCAGTTGTAGCTAAAAGAAAGTTATTTGCAGTCCACAACAATGATGACCACGGGGAGCGTGACATGATATTTCATGGTACCTATATTTTCTCTTTTCAAATATTTTATTATGATATTCAATTAATATTAAGTTTGATTCAATTAACTGTTTTTGATGCTTACTGTTTTTGTATCTATATATATCAATTAAGAACAAGATACCGCTGAAGATGATGGAAATAAACACATGGATGGTTTAGAAAATGAGATCGATGAACTGGTTGATGAAGAGTTTGAAGTCCCACAACCAGAAAATGAAGCAGGTTTATCTAATTTACTTGATTGCTTCATTTTTTTTGTTTCTCAATACATATATTGTGTGACACATGATGAATATATAAGAAACTATAATAAAACTAAGAAAACGTACAGACTTAATATATTGCCTTTCAATTTATATAGTATTTTTAATATATACATGTACATTGTAAATCATGTTCACTTTTTGCAGTTCGAAATGTACGTAAAAGAGTGAGAGGACCTACGCGTATGCCAGAAGTTTGGGCCCAAGAAAAAGGGGATAGAATTCCTATTTTAGTTAATGAACTTGGACAACCTATTGGTGACAAAATTAGTAAACTAACCCATTTCATGGGAACCCTTTCAAGGAGTGGAAAGTACTGTCCGATTTATAAACCATGGAATAAAGTTAAGGACACCAAAAAACAAACGTTGCTCGACTTCATAAAGGTACATAATTAAAATTACGTTTGTTAATGAATGACTAAAGTATTTGTTTTCTAATGTGACATGTTCCATTTTTAGACAAAATTTGATATTCCAGAAGATGCTGAAGACTGGATATTGCAATCATTTGGGAAGAAGGTCAAGAACTGGAGGGCAAGAGTTAAGAAAAGCTACTATGATCCGTCTTTGTCACTCCAGGAACAAATAAATTTTAGGCCAAAACAAGTTCAAAAAAAACAATGGAGGAGACTTGTGAAGTATTGGAATAAAACAAAGTCTAAGGTATGAAATAGCCTTACACTTCAAATATAAATCCTCAAAATTTGGGATGTTACAATTAGTTTATTTCTCATTATGATATTTTATTTTTCTATTGAAGATGGTAAGTGAAAAAAAACAAGGCGAATCGGTCAAAAAAGAAGATGGTGCAAGTTACGGGTAAAAAAAGTTATGCTCGAGTCCGTGAAGAGCTAAAGGTGATTGTATGAAATAGTGCAATTCTTAATGTAGCATGTCGATATCCATTGTTACTACTTATTTTTCTTTTTATTCAAACAGACATCTTTGGGACAAGATCCAAGTCGATTGGAAATGTTTCGTGCATGTTTCTCCAAACATGGAACTACAAAAAATGTGGAAGCTGCAAATGCAATTGTAAGTAATATCTTATATATTCATATACATATCTTTTCTTTATGTTCTTGATGTTGTTAAAAATACATATCTTATTTTTGTTACTATATCTAATACAGGCACAGATGCAACAACTTAGTTCTAATCTTCCCGATGGTTCGATCGATAAGCCTGGACCAGATGATGTTTTTTCTAAAGTAATGGGGAAAGATCGAAATGGTGATGCAGTCATGTATGGTCTGGGTGTTCGTGCTTCTGATGTTTGGGGTGTAACACCAAGTCGTTCAACATGTCGTAGAGAAAACATCCAATTGAAGTCTAAATGTGAAGAACTTACTAGTACCGTGGTCCGGCTACAAGCCCAGGTATCGGAGATTAAAGGCTGTAGGGATGGTCCTAGTGTTCCACCTCTTACATCACCACATTTCCCTATTGCAACCAATGGACCTCCAAGTTTACGGGTATTTTTCTATATAAATCTTTATTATTATTTTTTTGTGAAATGTTACTTGTACTATTGTGACTAGAGTTTGATATATGTTTGTTGAAAACTAAAATTTAGGTGGGAGATGAAGTTGTTCTCAAAAGCATTCTAAACTTTACCGAGATTGTAGCAAGAGGATGGGTGAAGAGCTTGGACCCAAATGAGCTAGTTGGTGGTACAGAGATTGGACCAGAATGGTGTGAGGTAAACGTTCAAGTAGCAATAAAAATAGATGAAAAGTTGGTGAGACCATATGGGTTATTTTCCACAATTCAAGATTGTATTGGTGCCTCCATTGCATGGCCTTGTCCTTTCATCTCGGTATGTATTTATTAATCTTGTGAAACGAATAATTTTAATAATCTGGAACTTAATGCTTATACATGAATGGTTTATTTGTAGGTAGTCCGTGAGGATTGAGGACGCATGATGACTCATGATTCTTGTTTCTTTCATTTCTTTTAATTTCTTTGTTAAATGTTACAAGAGTTTATGTTGGATAAATTTATGTTTAGTGTTTTTGTTATGAATATGCTTATTTGAAATATAATAAAGTTTTTTTTCTTTCATTAGTTGATGTTATATACAGTATATCATAAAATTGTGTGTGTGAATGTTTAAAAAACGTTGTATCATATGACTTGTTAGGACTTTGAAATTTTGTCCTATTTAACTTGTTAGAGCATTGTAAAAGTGTTCCAATATGCTTTTCTTAGGACGCTATATTGTTTGTTCATTGATATATTATGCGACCATAAAATTGGTTTCATAATCTTATTTGAGATATTAGGACCCCTTTTTTGGTACTAATGCTCGTATAATGTTACATCATAAAGGTCCTATAAATTAATTTTTTAGGACTCTTGTATGTGTATTAAAAGATTAAAACTAGGTAAGCACATGTTAAAACCTTGTAAAAGTGTCCTAATATGTTTTATTAGGAGTTTTTTTTGGGACATATTATGCGACCATAAACTTGGTTTCATAATCTTATTTGAGATATTAGGACGCTTTTTAAGTTTCATGACTTATTACGACCCCCTTACATGAAACGCTTTTACCGTTGGTCCTATTAAATAAAAGGTCCTATAAAATAACATTTTAGGACGCTTTTGTGCGTACTAAAAACCCATTTTTGTTGTAGTGGGTTTTGCCAATTAGTACACGTGTTTGCCGGCAATCTGATGACACGGACGCCGCCGCCGTTGTAACCACCACCGTTTTCCTCCCTGCTCCACCGTTCTGATGGCGGCAGACACCAAATCGCCACCGTATTGATGGGTATTGAGTTGGAGTTATTATTTGTTTGGATCTGAAAGGAAGGGGTAGAGTTGCAGTTGGGGGTAGAGATAGTTCTTGTTAATAATTATGGTGTAGTTGGTAGTGTTACGTTTGAGTGGGTTTATCAAGAGAGAGAGAGAGAGAGAGAGAGGTGATAGGTGGAGGAGGAGGTGGTGGTGGTGGGAGGAAGAAGAAAAGGTTGAGGTGGGTAGTGGGGTAGTTTGTTATTTCAATATTTCTTTATATTTATTTTTTATAAGGGCAAAATGGGTATTTCATATTCATTTAACAGAGAATTTTAACAGTCATTAGGGGAGAGGACCAACACGGTAACAAAATTGATACATTTGGACCATATAAGTAATAAGTTTACAACCCTAAGGATCAACTGTGTAATTATTGAAGCCTAAAGAGCAAGTGTGCAATATTTGTAAACCACAGGGACCAACCATGCGATTCTCTCGCCTAGTTATTTACCTATTGTATTTGTGGGCTTGTGGCGTGTTTGAAGTTGCCCCTAGACAATAGGATACTCTAAACTTTGTTAATATAATTATAAAATCCGAAACAACGTTATCTAGAGTTCATCACTAAACAAAATGTCGTCCAATCCATTTACCGCTCCAGTGTTTCTTGCTTTTCTGTAGGAGTTAATAGTCATTTTCGTCCCTAAGGTTTGGACGCTTTTACCACATCTATCCAAAAAAGTTTTTTTTCGCAACTGGACCCTTAAGGTTTTCACTTTGTTGCCATTTTCATCCAAATGGCTAACTCCGTTTCTTTTCAACGTTAAGTTAAGAGACACTTTAGACATTTTACCAATTTTCTCTGCTTTCATTTTATTTTAATTTTTTCATTCAGCGTAACCTGAAACCCTTCTTCACACCCAAATTCTAACCTGAATCCTCAGCCACTACTAACAATGTCCATTGTTGGATACTATTACAACTACACAACCGCCTCATCAGCATCTTCATCTTCTTTGGGAGATTTCAGCCACAAATCCATCTTCATCTTCTTTACAAACTGTCGATTAGAGAGAGAAGGGGTTGGGGGTTTTTAGACCCACACCCCCACCCCCATCAAGTGTTGACATATATGATACATGTAAAAATGAACATCTTTGAGCAAGGAATCCCCATTTGAATGATTCACGATTGATATTTTTATTCATATTGAAACTTTCAAAGTTGTTATTTTGGTAAATTCTAGGACCTGGATGAGGCTTTGTAATACCCGTTCAATTGACATAGACCAACGTTCTCTAGTAAAATGAAAATGAGGATGAGACATCAGGAATAGTCGGGATAGCACCCACGTTCTCTAGTAAAATGAAAATGACATAGACCCACGCCATCAAGTGTAATTTACCTTCCAGTAAGTCGATATCAACAAGAAGTAATTTGTCATCTAGTCTTCACGCCACTTTGACCAAACCCGAAAGGATGGTCAAAGCTTCTGAATATTCCTTGCTATGCATAAACAATGCAGCAAGCCGGGTCCATTCGACCATTTCTCTACATAATGATATTTGTAGATCGATGGTATTTAGTATCTTGGCAACCGAATCTATGATTCCTCTAATGATATTTGCGGTTAATTTTCTTTTGAATTTGAAAATTTTGCTGGCAGGAAATTGGGGTGATTAGGTACTTCTGGCCGGATTCTTTTTGCAATATACGAGGATGGTCACCAGTTACTTTTGGCCATATACAAGGATGGTCGTCGGTTCCCCGGATGGTGATCACCGGTGTTAGATTTGGAGATTAGGGAAAGAAATATGTAAAAAGAGAAGCTAGATGAGGTTGGGTGGTTGTTTGCAAGAAGTGGCGAATGGTGGTGGGTCTGGTGTATGCAGAAAGAGAGAGAGAGAGAGGGGGTGAGGGTGGGGGTGGCGGTAAAGGGAGGGAAGTAATATTTTTATATCTTATTATTTTTTATGGATTTTATAAGGTAAGTTTTTATTTTTCTTAAATAGTTACTATATACTTTATAAATAAGGGTACTTTGGTCTCTTTCTAAAAAATTAACAGCACTATTGGATGGAGTTAACGAAATGGATGGAAATGCCAAAAAAATTGACAAACCTCAATGGTTCAATTGAGAAAAAAAAAAAAAAAACTTTTTTGCATGGAAATGGCAAAAGTGCCTAAACCTCATGCACGAAAATGGCTATTAACTCTTTTTGTAGTAATTACCCAATCATAAAATACCAATTACTATTCACCTCAATATGGTCGATGCTATGCTGCTGCAATTAATCCCTCACATTAATCGCCACTTCCGATCATCATTTTTAATAGACTTTCACCATCTTTTTTTACGGGTGTAGCCCGCATGGGGACTTATTGTAATTAATTGTTGAAAAACAGGCCATTGATCAAACACGCAAACACTAAATGAACGAACTCGTTCGACTCTTTTATTTTTCACAATGAAAAGCACACCAAATAAACAAGTAAATGGATAGGGTCCCAAATCCTGGCGCGGATAAGGACCCTAACCCAGGAACAACTTAATTATAAAGCTTCAGCGGAGCAATCCATGATTGCTGAGAATAAAATCAAGGAGAAGAAGGTGGCAAAGCTCTGCAGAGTATCACCTTGGCAGGATCAGTCATCTATGCAGCCTCTCCGCAGGACAACCGACGTTGTCAATAAAGAATCCTCGTGCGGGTACACACGCGCAGGAGAATCAGACAACATCATACGCAAGTACAGCTGCGTATGAAAGATTGATTCAGAAATATTCGGTCAGAGCCTGGGCGCATGCCTGGCTAATCAAAAGACGACGCGTGGTAGGGTTGGCCAACAACTATGACCACCAACAGTGACGGTGCAGCCCCTCTGCTTCCAACATGTTGCGAAGAGTACTGTCCAGCTTTACGTCAGACGTCACGTCAGACGCCTCTAGAAGGTCAAACAATGATGTTGTCAGGAAAGTACACGCCTGCAACCACTCTTGCCGCGCCACGTGGTCGTATAGGTACACTCTCTCTCTCTCTCTCTCTCTCTCTCTCTCTCTTCAGCATTAATTAGACTCAGTCTTATCCTAATTATTTGGTCCTATCCCAACTGATTGGGCCGAAGGGAAGCAGGCCCATAACCCGGGCCTAAGCCGATGTGGTTATGGGTTAGTGATGTTAGGCCCATGCATGCTCTATATAAAGGAGGCTTCCCCTCCTTGTCTGGACATGTTATGTTACACTTAGCAAGCCAACACCATTTTTTGTGCTCGTACGTTGGAATCATAGCGATTACCTAGCAGTCACCTCCCTTCGTACGGCCCATTTGATGCTTTCTTTCAGGTTCGGTTCGAGTCACGAATGTGTGCAAAGGATTATACCATGCAGCAACCACGAGTTCAACACCATAATCATCTCGGTAGAGGTAATTATAGCTCGTTGTTTCTTCAACAACGACATCCTAAACTTATTAGAACCCATACTCTATTTAGAATAAATAAACCAACTAGATAATCTATCTAATTCAAGCTAGCAATATCTTTAACTACTTACCTTTTGTGAATAATATTCTAAATTAGAATTCTCTTATAATTATTTTTTCCGGCCAATCCCCTTATGGTGGAGTGGTACCCTCCTTGCTTTCCTTGTGGGAGGTGGGGAGTTCGAGTCCTACCGGCACCAAAATACTGCTGGTGGGCCGGGTTTTACCACAATAGGCATTCGGTCTGCGGGTTTCCCCCGAGAACTGGTGTGAACTTACTGGTGGACCTGTGTTACTCTCTGGGTACTCCTTTGTCTAGTGGGTACTTCGAGAGTGCTCGGAATAGATTTGTTGGCCGTTTAAAAAAATATATTTTTTCCGATTCAGTCAACGAGTCAACAACCGGGAGTTGGTTGGAATCCGTTCGGGTATAGAACCAGTTGAAGTGTATGGTCTTGTGTGCTTTCTCAATTAAGTTGAGCCAATAATCTTGTCATTAAACCGAAACAAGAAAATGTAGTGTTTTATTAAAATTCAAGACCCGGATTTTTCAAAATGATTTAATTTTGCGATAAGACTTTCAGGTTTCAAGATGATATATCTTCTTATGAAAAGAATAGCCCACATGATTATTAGGAAAATAAATTGCGTACTATGTTTTCAACTATATAACGCAAAGGTCCATTCTCTGTTTATAAAAATGAAGTTAAAAACACTTACAACTAGCAGCCTACTTTTATTGAGTTTTTAGTTTGGAGTGTGACTGATGATAGTCAGATTAAGTCAATACATGTCTCTAGCTCGTTTACTTAATTAATACTTGTGGGCTAGATGTATATGGTGAAATGTTTTCGTGTGGATTAAAATTTCTGTGCCCATTGATCCACCAAATATCTGATCTGAAAGGTATAGAAAACTGGTTCTTAATGTTGCCATGGTAACCATTTGGAGATTATGGATGGTCAAAAATGCTAAAGTGTTTGATGGTACCTTCATCCCAATTCGAAAGAGGGTAGAGTTGATTAAAGAAGATGTTTTCCATTAGGTGTACAATAGAGCTAAGATAACCCCTCCTAGGCGGGAAAAGTGGGTTGATTTTGATGTTAGTTACTGTTGGGCTATATTTAAGTAGGTTTACGCTTGTCTTTATTAAGCCTATTTGTGTTAGTTGGGCTTAGTTTAGTTAATGGACTTGGGTTAGGCCATGTGGGCCAAAGCTTTAGTGGATCCTATATATTGTTATGTTCTAGTTCAGATTAGGGTTAGACCATTCATTTGACAAAAACAAAACATATATCTCTAGAGAGCTTCTCTAGAGATCATTGGTGATTGGTGTATTGTACCCGACGGTTTTCATACCGTGTGCAATACAAAGCAACGATTATTTGTGTTTTTCATCGGAGTTAATCTTTTGTTCTTCACATTCAATCTTGTTTTCCGCACTCGATTGTTTGTTTGATACCCGGTAGAGAAGATCTTGGACTAACAATTGGTATCAGAGCCTAAGAAGTCTTTCGAAGGCTCGGTTCGGTATCATTCGAAGATCAAAAGAGGACTTTTTGCTGCTGCGTTTATTCGGTTTTACAGGTGTATGCTCTATCTTGTTCAATAATTTTATTTTTCTAATCCGTTTTTGTTATTAAGTTTTGTTGGCAGATTTATTATTGTTAAAAGGTTTGAAGAACACCAAGAAAAGGGTTCAAAAAGGGCTGTTTGATCTTGTTTGTGTTTGCAAGTTTTTAGGTGTTCAGTTTGTAAACAAGCATATTATCTAATTTTGAAAGGTCAACATATTCAAAAGGAAAAGGAAAGGGGAACATTATCAGCAATCAAAAATCAAAGATCGTGCTCCAAATTTCAACTACACAGCTGTCAATCTTAAAAAAAAAAAAAAAAAAAAAAAAAAAAAAAAAAAAAAAATACAGCTGTCAACTACAATCAATAGGAAGCAGATCTGTTTGGGAACAATATAGAAGCTAGAGCCTACTCGAGAACAGCTTGTCACCTCGAGAACACAACAGGTCGAATTCAGATCTGTACTCGAACTCAGTCCACGTCACATCGAACTCGGAGACCCAGGTCGAACTCAGAGTCGAACTCAGAAACCCAAGTCGAACTCAGCTCTGGCATCGAACACCCAGGTCGAACTCAACATCCACTCGAGGTCGAACTCATCGGAGCTTCATCGAACTCAGCCTTTTTCTCGTCGAACACTTGAACCCGGACTCAACCTTCACTCGAACACAGCAGATCCACTCGGAAAATTTCACCGGGAACCTGAAACGACCGGACCGAAACCCAAACCCATCAGAAGTTGGAAACACACTCACCTTTTCGCCGGAAACCCACTGCCGGCCACAAAACGATCTCTACAACCACTTCCGTCATCACCCGAGCAAACAGATCTGACCCGATCCACCATCTACACCTCCATCACCGTATTCCGCCATATTCCATAACCCACCTGGAAACTTCATTTTCGTCGGACATCAACAACCACCGTACTCCACCGCCACAGCCCCATCACCACCACCCGACACCGTTCGTGACTGTAACCCAGACCCAACCCGGACACAGCAGAGAACAACCCGGAAAACCCACGACCCTCTGCTCATTCAACTCGCCATCGTCACCACCACAACCCGACAACACATCATCCAAACACCTTCCAACCCAGAAAACTCCAACCCCAACCTGTCACTAACCTGCAAGTCGGACACCTCTTAATTTTGTTTGGACACAAGACGCATCAACAACCAAGGTTGTTGTCTTCTTCATAAAAGAGTGAGATAGCAAACGTAAAGGGTTCCACCATATCTGATCTGTACATAAATCGAGTGCGTATTAGAGAGAGAGTAAAGTTGTTTGTTTGTTGTTGTTGAGAGAGAGACAGAGTTTTAAGCGATAGAGAGAGATAGAGTTTGTATTGAAGAGAGAGTGAAGTTGAATTGATAAGAGAAAAAAGTGAGATTAATTCTTGGAGAAAGAGAGAGTGAATCAGAGATTTGTTTTTATGTGTTGGTTCACGAGAAGAGAGAAGGAGAGATAATAGGGAAAAGAGTGTGAAGTATATCTTGGGAGAAGCAATCCGTGGACCAACTTTTAATAATAATAATAATAATAATAATAATAATAATAATAATAATAATAATAATAGTGGTATTAGCATTATTTGGTGTGCACAATCTCAATTTGGGGGGATTGACCTTACGACATACGGTTTGATTCGGTTGTCTACGGTGGACTAGATTGCGTACTATTTTTGACGGTTGACTGCGGTTGGACGTCCTGTGCTTAGTCTGGAATTTTAGGGAACGTCTAGATTTTTGGGGGATCACTATTAAAGATTAAAATGTCTTCTCAAAGTGAGGTGTTTGAGCAGAGACTTGAGAGTTTCGGTTACACTCCTGGTGAAACCGTATATGCACTGCTTGACAGATTTACCGAACTGCTGTCAGAAATGAAGAATGCAGAGATTGTGATTGCAAATCGTGGGGTCAACAAGAGTCTTCTAAATGCTTTGAAAAGAATTCCAGATGAGCCGAAATGCAGCTGGTTTATGAACGTTAATCGGATCATTACGGAAATAAACTGGTCCAAAATGACGCCAGACGAGTTAATATCACTTATCAAAGAATTGGATAACATCACCTCTGCTGCAACATGCTCATCAAATTCTGCTGCTCCATCATCGAATTCAGATTCAAGTTGTTCTGTCATTCCCGCTGCTCCTACTGCTCCCGCCATTTCTGTCGCTCCTGCTGCTTCTGTCACACCTGCTGCTCCTGTCACATCTGCTGCTCCTGCCGCTCACGCTGCTCAAGCTTTCATGGCACAACCAGATGATCACGTGCCATCCGCATCTGAGGTACACGCTGAAATTTTAGCTGAATCATGTTGTACTGAACGATGCAGGTTAAAAATTAAGGGTTTTAGAGAAGAAACTCTCTCTGCATTCAAGCAGCTTGAATACGAGAAAATGGCCACTTGGGACATTAAAAAGAAATTTAATTCTTATAAAGAAATGGTCGAACAACAAAAACTCGATATCAAGCGCTTGCATCAGGAGGTGAGTGATCACAAGTGTCGATATTTACACTTTAAACGACTGTCTGATACTTTAACCGCGGAATTGATCGACTTAAAATCTAAATTTGAAAATGCCGATTTTCATTTTAAAAGTTCGATTGCTCTAGTCCCAAAGTTGAAAAAATGATCAATACCCAGTTAAGGTTAAGACCAAAGGACGTGAGGAATAAGGGAATTGGATTTGTGGAAATTCCTCCACCTTTCAATGAAAACTATTCTTCAATTCCTATGTCGGATGAAGAGTTGTTGGCTCTGCCTGTTAAAGGATACGGTCCTCCCATAGAAGAGCCAACCAGTCGACCATCGAGGGATCAAGATGAGATCTCCAAACCTAAATCAGTCCCTGTCCGAATCTGTAAACCCAAGAACAAACAACCTAAGAAGGAGCAGGCTCCATCAAAAACCTTTGTCAAGTCTCAAGATGCTTCAAAGCAGACTGAGACATTAAATTTTGAGAAAAATAAAGAAATTGACAGAGTTTTTGATGTGAGGAGAGATGAAGTTCCAGTTTCAAATGACACAACTGAATTGAATAATGTCTTAAAAGAAACCGTTTTTGAAACTGAACCAAATATTGAGCAAACTGAACCGACCGGCCAATCAGACTCAAATGTGCCCTTTGAGTTTGATTTCATGAAAACATTCAAAAAGATTTATGAAGAGTACAGGGCACCACAGACCGTTGAACCAGTTGCCCCATCAACTTCTGAAAGTGACTCCAAATGTGAATCACCCGAAACAACCGAATCTGAGAAATCAGTAGCAGTTGAATCGAGTGAATCAAACTGTGAGTCCTCTAGAGCAGCTGAGTCAACGGGGGATTCAGCAGAGTCGCCACAACATGTTTCTGAATCAAGTGGCTCGGCTGAATCAAATGTCACACCCTCGACTGAGCCAGAATCTGAAGAATCTGTGTGCTCAAGGCCAGTCGAGATTAAACAAGAATGTGAGTATCCCTCATCCAAGACTGTTGGCACGGGTGTGGTAAAGCCAATAGTCCCTGATTTTAAGTGTGTGAACGTTACTGATGCTTCTACTTCATGTGCAGATTTAGAAAAGGTAGAAGTTAAGGTTGAGGGGGATGATATTGTTTGCACTAACAATGCAGGTGTTTGTGTGAAACAGTCTAATTTGTCTGCAGATGCTATACCATATGTGCAAAAGACTGTTTCTGAGCTATCTGTTAATGGCACGACTGATAAATATGTGCCACCACATAGAAAGACTACCCGTGCTAACTCTCATGTACAGGTTCCTGAAGTTAGACAAAAAGCTCAAGGACAGTCCTCATCACAAGCACAATCTTGTTCACACGGGTGTTCAAGATGTTCTAAGCAGAGCAGAAACTTTAAAAAACCTGCAAACAAATCATCCAACAGATCCCATCACTCACATTCATCAGTGGGATCAAACAGACCGGGATATGATCTTTATGCAAAGAAGCAAACATGCTACACTTGTGGAAGACCCGGTCATATTGCACGAAACTGCACAAGTCGTCCTTATGTGCCCTATTATCGACAACATCAGAAGGTTATGCCTAGGGATAACTACTACTCCAAGCCAATGAAGGTTGAAAAACCTAAGGCAAGGAAGAATGCTAATCCCAAAGGTAAACCATCTAATGGAGACTGGAATGCTGCCAAGAGCAAACGGAAAGTTGTTCAACCACAGAAGTCGAAGCAACCTGAGAAACAGAAAGCTGCTACTCCAAAAGTAGCAAAACCGGTTATTAAGCCTAAGCAAGTTTGGAAAGCAAAGGCGGCAGCAACACCATGTCTAAATGAGAAGCAGGACATGTGCTTGAGAGAAGTGTCTTACATTGACGCTTCAGGAATGCCCAGGACCGCGATGGCCTGGGTACCAATGTTTAATTAATCTCCTTTCTTAGTGCAGGGACATCCAAGGAGGATTGTCGAAGACCACTGGTATGTTGCTAACGGTTGTTCCATGCACATGACAGGTGACATCTCTCTGTTATACATTTATTTTAACTTTTTACACAGTGAGTATGTTTCCTTTGAAGGAGAAAATGGAGGTAAAATCAGCGAAAGAGGTACGTTCAAAACCTGATGCTTTTTATTCTGAACGTAATTGGTCTTTGATTCGAGAATGGTTTTTAAAAACACAAAAAGATTTTTCTTAGTTTTAGGTTGTAAATTTGTTCTTTAAATTTCCAATTTTAAGCACAAATTTAGGGGGATATACCCTCAGAAAAATACAAAAACAATAGAAAATTCAGAAAATGAGAATCTCATGGTGCGAAAAAGAAGAAATGATAGTACATCAGCTGTTGAACTGTCACACCTTAAAAATCGAAAAGAAAAGTAAATCAAGGGTGATTGCAGATCCATTATATGATGTACTGGCAGGCAGACTGCACTACGAACTCAGTCCAAAATTAATGCTAAAGATAAAGGACTGTATAGTTTGTGGGGAACACATCATTGGCGTATGATTTTATGGTCTTAAATCTTGCGTTGATAGATTGCCAAAATCTGAGATTTCAGGTCTTTAAATTGTTGATACATCTGGGGATGTCCTGGCTGACCTTTTGCTGCATCCAGATATATGCTGACCTAGGCACAGTCAGGACGTCTTAAAAGAGCAATAAGGAAATGCCAAAACCCAAAATTCTCAAAGAGAATTCATGCTAAAGGCGCAAATCAAAAGCCTAATGCAACGATCATACTGAAACATTTGGTATTTGCCCTCACCCTGGTTGAGAATCCATCGGTCTCTCTGTTGCATCCAGATATATGCAGACCTGATCACCGATGATCTTGACCTTGTAATTCATACAGATGTCAGCAATTTACTCACCTGTTATGAAGAAGCTTTGTGCATACCTTGATCGCGGGGGTATGTCATGATGTG
This sequence comes from Ambrosia x helenae, assembly GCA_030844895.1. Taxonomy (NCBI): domain Eukaryota; kingdom Viridiplantae; phylum Streptophyta; class Magnoliopsida; order Asterales; family Asteraceae; genus Ambrosia; species Ambrosia x helenae. The sequence goes on along the minus strand of CM061226.1, from coordinate 97,679,117 downwards.
GGACACACAGTTATTTCGGTCTAACACACGTTAAGAAAATAAGAAAATATCGGACTTGAGGACGTGCGTGTATGTTTGTTTAAGTGGATAAACGATGCTGGTAATCGTCTTGGACTGCTTTCTGACACTTTTATAAGTTTATCAGAACAAATATACTAACGGTGTGTTACAATTTGACAAAGCTGATATGATCTTCTTACACATGATTCTCACCAAAAAGATGCATTGTAATTAGTTTGAAGTTTTATTTTAATTTGTTTGTTTTCTTTTATAAAAAAAAATTAACCATTCTTGAGGATTTGACCGAATTCTCGAACAAAATTCAGGTTGTTTTTGAGATTTTAAAATTGAAGTACACTGATGTACTTGGTGTTCATGTATATACTGGACCCTCTGTTGCATAAATTGTTTGCTTATAAAATTCTGAGAATTTGCAGAATTGATACAAATCAAGAAAGAGGGGTTGATGAAGAATGAAAGAGTTCCAGTTGCTGACAAGCATGAATCTCCACACTGAGAAGATGTACCTGAGTCAGAAGAACCTGAAGTGAATCATCTTTTGACAATGAAAGTACAAGTGAAGAAGCACCTGAAAAGTTGCTTGAAAGAGAAGATTGACAAAGAAAAGAGCTTCTGAGAATCCTCCTCTCACGTTTTCTTTTAATAAGATGTTCAAGCTGAAGCTGATAATGATTAAAGTTGTGAAGCTACCTCCAAGAGAACAAGAAAGAACCCAAGATTGGAAGATCAAGATCTGAAGATTCTTCCTACTAAGCCATGATAAAGACAGCATAAACCTAGGGGGATATTGTTGGGCTATATTTAAGTAGGTTTACGCTTGTCTTTATTAAGCCTATTTGTGTTAGTTGGGCTTAGTTTAGTTAATGGACTTGGGTTAGGCCATGTGGGCCAAAGCTTTAGTGGATCCTATATATTGTTATGTTCTAGTTCAGATTAGGGTTAGACCATTCATTTGACAAAAACAAAACATATATCTCTAGAGAGCTTCTCTAGAGATCATTGGTGATTGGTGTATTGTACCCGACGGTTTTCATACCGTGTGCAATACAAAGCAGCGATTATTTGTGTTTTTCATCGGAGTTAATCTTTTGTTCTTCACATTCAATCTTGTTTTCCGCACTCGATTGTTTGTTTGATACCCGGTAGAGAAGATCTTGGACTTACAGTTACTTGGTGTAGTTTTATCGTTTTTTATGTTTTTGGTGGTTATACTCTTGCCCAGCCTCTAGCTGGCTCTTTATATATAAATATATATGTAAATGCACCCTATGGCTATGTCCTTAGCTTGGATATACTTATCGGATTATGTTTAGATACGTTCTATGCTTGTTTGAATGTTTTATAGGCTTAGGGGTATTTTAGGTATTCTATATGTTGCATACACCTCCTGAGTTATCTCATACATGTGCCCCCACATGTATGAGATTCATACATTTCCCCACCACCACCACACATGTATGAGTGATAAGTATGCAAGAAAGGGAGGTGTATGAGTTCTACTATAAATACCCCATGCCTTAGTCATTTTGTAACTTTTGCTCATTCCAAATTTCCAATACAAGTGCAATCCTTTGTATGTGTATTCTCATATTATTATTATTATTATTATTATTATTATTATTATTATTATTATTATTATTATTATTATCCATAAACACCCACCTAAAACAACTAACCGGATCATTGATTCCGCCCTTAATCTGATACACGCATGATATTTAATTCTTGTGTCGATCCTATAATATATATGGTCAAGTTATCCTCATGGCATGACAAACCTCTCTCCAACGAAAATAAAGCAGAACCAAAAAAACCCTCCAAAAAGAAAGTTGATAAATTGGTGGTTTCGGTCTCCTTTACGGGAATTCTTCAAGGTGGCCAATCCGGAAGTAAACCTGCAAAGAAAAACTAATACAACCGCAATCATCGAAAATAAAGGAGAAATGAAAAAGAAAAATAAAGAAGACCGATGAAGAAACAACGAGTCTAACGTGAATTAATGTAGGGTGGCTACTCGTGTTCGCTACATGATATAATCCTTTGCTCGCACCAAGTTAGATATGTGGCCCGTGATAGAGAAAGGAGAGAGATATAATGAATGCAAACACACAAATATATAAGTGGTTCGGTCTCATTGACCTACGTCTACTGTAAAATATGTGATCTCGTTTATTACTCGAAAGGGTTACAAGTACAAAAGAGAATCAATACTAGCAAGTGTTCTAAGTGTGTGTGTTTCGTTGAGAAATGTCTTAACCCTTTGAAAGGAGGGAAGCCTACTTTTATAGGGTGTGCATAGGCCTGACATGGCGGCCCATGATCGGAGTAGTGCGCTTGGGCCCGGTTGCTGGGCCTGTCTTCCTTTGGCCCATCAAGTTGGATCCGGACGAGAGGTTTGCATAAAGCAAACTGGATAAGGAGCACCGTCCTCTCATTGGTCCACGTGTCGCGCTGTGATTGGCTGCAGGCGGATATTTCTCCTGTGTCAGGTGGCGCCAGACTATGTCAGTCTACTCCTGGCAGACTGACTGAAGTGACTTTGACACAAAGGGAACAGTGCAGCAAGTGGGGCTCAGAGGGGCTGCACCTCCCCTATTGGCGCGCCGTTGTGGCGGACCATCGCCTAGCGAGGCGCAAGGTCCTGCGCGGGTAGATTGCACTCCACAGAGATAGGGCCGCAGAGATGTGTTATGTTCTTGAACTTTAACCACCTCGAATGGTTTCTTCTCCGCGGGTGTATTATGATGATAATGTTTGTGGGGTAGGGTGCGCCTACACGCTAGGAATTGGTACCCTACCCTTTCGACCAAAAATAAAAAGAAAAATAAAGTGAAAAGAAAATGAAAAATAAAAATAAACCGATTAATTAAGTGACTTGGGTCATTCTTTGGAAATTAATTGTGTTCCCGGGCAACGGCTCCAAAAACTTGGTGTGTCTGGTTTTAGTAATTAAAAAAATGTCATTTTTCCCGGTGCCAAAAACCTGATGGGTTAACTCCAAAACATTGGTTTGGGAAAAAAAACTGAGTTTTACTAAACCTTTAAACAAGTTTTAAATTTATAAGTAAACGATAATTACTTAGAAACTAAAACTAACACATAGGCAGAGAACCTGACGTGTATAGTATAGATTTCTAGGGTAAATATCGAGTATCGTATTCCAAAAAACATGCCAAAACATGTTTTGACTTACAAATTTGGGTTTGAAATAAAGATTAAATTAAAACCCTTGCCCCACAATAGCAACTCAACAGCTAAAAGCCTGTTTACCCACCCCGAAAATCGATTACCGCTTACCCTAATCCAACCGACCCAAATATCCCGACAACGGGATTACCGGATCTAGCATAGATTGGTTATCGGTTTGATTTTAGAATGCACAACCTGTATTCCCCGTCACATCGCGTACGCATCTGTCTAGTATGTGTATACAGACCCTTGTAATCATGTAACATGTTAATTTTTTGAATTAAAAAAAAAACTATATTAATACCATACAAAAAATAAAGAAAATAAATTGTTCGTTTTTATGGTGTACCTTTTATTCATGTATGAAAAAGTTACTGTAGTTTAAAAATCATGGGGTAGTTGGTTCGAAACCTAAGAAGTCAATTTTACCTCTGAAGTGTAGAAATGACTTTTTTATAACTTTTTGGCGAATAATTTTTTAGGGACAATCACAAAAAAAAGATTTGAATTTAGGGTAGTACATGGCAAAGGAACAGCAAAGAGCCAAAGACAATATACACACTACACATCATCCATACATATTTAGTTATAATATCATTTCGTCATTATTTTTTTAACGGCCAATAAAACTTTTATTATATATGGACCCAACGTTCTGTTAGCTCATCGAAAACATAATAGCCACCAAAGAAATAAAACACAACTACACACCCATACAAGACAACATTTAGGTTGTACGTAGACCTCAGTGATAACTTTTGAGCAACTTATTGTTGGAAATATGGTGAATAGATGATATTGAAATTATAATTTAATAAATTATAATTATTAATAAGTCCTTAATTTGGTGAATTAAAGACTAAAACTCTTGAGTAGAGTTTTATGTCTTTGATTAGAGGGTTTCATTTGTTTTAATTAGAGATTTGTCACTTAATTAGAGTCTTTATGTCTCAAATTAAGTCTCTAATTACGAAGACTCTTCATATATCCATGTTCTTATATAATGGAAGGCTTTGTGCCTCATTTGGATATATAGAAAGAAGATACATGGAAAATTACACCAAAAACTCTTGCAACACAATAGAAACATATTCACTCGCATACATTGTCGATTGCTGCAGCAAAACTTTTTCAGAAGCAGCTTTGTTCCAGTTTCTTTTCAGGCAAGTGGGATAGTCCGGCAGTGCACCATCGTCACTGTTTCGAACCGGTGTACCCTGGGAACAGACGACGAATCTGTTTAAGGGAATTGTGTCAAACACAAGCCCGGTTCCTTTTTCTTTGATTTCGTTTTTGTTACAGTTCATTGCAGAAAGTACAAGGACTTGGAAACATGTGAAGTTCATGTATGAAAGGCGTTGCGGTGATTATTATGTAAGTGTTCCAACAAACTTAAACAGATTAGTAAAACAGAGTTTCGTGTAGATTGGGAACCAATCTTTAAACCTTCTTCTTAAGGACTTTTTGGTTCGCGAAAGTTTGTAAATAATTTTCTTTTGAAATATGTTGTGGTACATCGAATCGTATTAAATTTGAGATTGGAGTGAAATCTTTAATCCGAATATTCATGGTTTTTCGGGTTCATAGGTTTTGTGTCGTGTTTAGATAAACCGGATTATTAACATATATTTAGACGTTTTTGAAATACTAAAATTCTAATATGAGAGTATTAGAAAAGTCATAATATTTGTAAACCCATGAAAAACATTTGATAATGTTTTCTTTCTAGTAAGCATATTAGAAAGATAATTTCAAAGCATTTGAAATGTTTACATTTTCTAATAAGAGTATTGGAAAATTAAAAGGTTTCGAAATAGAAGGTTTTGAAACATGTATTTCTAACAAGCGTGTTAGAATCGACGACGTTGAAAGAATAACGTGTCATGAAAAATTTCTAATAAGCGTATTAGAAATAATTATTTACAAAATCAAAAGTTTAATCTTTAAACTAATATATTTATTTTTCTAACGAGCGTGTTAGAAATTGATGATTTTGTAAAGGCAAATAAGATGTTTATATTTCTAACGAATGTGTTAGAAAAGATTATTGTACAAAATACACAAACGGGTTAGAAATGATTATTTTGGAAAATAATCAACATTGAACCAATTTGGTTAAAATGCGACGGTTTTGAACGAGCGAGTTTGAAACGGGTATATTTTGGAAAATCCGAAGTTAATACCATTTATGTAGATGGTTTAATTGTCTAACGAGCGTGTTAGAAATGGTTTATTTTATATAAACCAATAAGGTCCAAAATGATTGTCATAATCATGTATTTCTAACAAACATGTTAGAAACGGTTGAGAATATCAATGATATTTAAAACGATTTTGGGTAATCGTTTATTTCTAACGGGTGTGGTAGAAAAAGTTTATTTAACCAAAACGCCATATGATGAAACGTGTAATCGTTTGTATTCTAACAAGTATGTTAGAAATGGTTAATTTTGAAACCGTATATGTTTATATGGTACACGTATAATTTCTAATGAGCGAATTAGAAATGGTTAATAATGAAAACCATATACTCTATATTAGAGTTTATGGTTTTGATTTGTAATCAAAACATAAATATGTATAGTTTATGGAAAATACTTGTAAAAGTAGAAATGTGTTGTATGAGTAAAACATGTCTTTTACAAATTATATATGGTTTGATACTTGTATGAGAAGTATGATGACTTGAACCATATAATAGTCTAGAGAGACTATTTAGTGTAAAACAACTTGATGTTGTTTTGGATATATTTACTGGTTCGACTACTTGTGAGTAGTTAAGTATAAACAACTGTGTTGTTTTAAACAGTGTATTGAGGGGGTACCTCGAAACATGCCACGAGACGATATAATTGGTATTATTTCGTCGAACGATAAAGTGTTGAAGAGAATAACACTTTGAGATTTGATGTTTATATATCCTTATAATCTGTTTAAATATATATGTAATATGTTATATATATTTTGGATTATATTAAAATTATAATTTGGTAAATTATAATTATTAATTGGAATCTTAATGTGGTGAATTAAGAGTAAACTCTTGAGTAGAGTTTCATGTTTTCTAATTAAAGTCTTATGTTACTTTATTAGAGCTTTTATGTCAATTTATTAGAGCCTTTATTTTAAATTAAGTCTCTAATTAAATTAAGTGACTAAGAAGAAAAACTCTTCATCTATTCCCATTAAGATAATCATGATCAACGTGGCAAGGGTATTGAAGTTAAATGCACGAAAACGAGATATGTCATCTAATGTTGAGAGCATTTACGTAGCAATGCACAAATGTAGTTTTGATGACTATAACATATGATAGAAATATATGTTATTATTCATAAGTCTTTGATAAATATTGCGAGATTTATTATAAAAGACTTAGAATAGTGATGGATGTGTAGAGTCTCTACAAACCATCAATGTTAGTTGAATTATATGGAGGATTCGTGATATATTTTGGGAGAGTTACCCAATAAATAGTTTCAACAAAATATATACATATCATTTAGGCATATGTGAATGTCATGTCGTTGAGTGTCAATCTAATTGACTTGTTGATGATGAATATGTTCATCAAAGTGAATTATATTAAGACTTATGTTTAAGTCCTAAAGAGTCAATGATGAAGCCTTGGAGATTAAAGGCAACCGAGTCGTGATCCTAATGGATGGAATTAATTATGGTTTTGAAGCATTCTTTAAACCAAGGTTTTGGAATGGTAAACAAAATCTCATTTTGTGTCTAAACTAAGACGTGAATGCTAGGAAGAGATAGTGAGTTATCTCTTAAGGCTGTGAAGAATCAGAATGATGCATCTTCTGTTCACATGCTAAGTATTCGTAGTCTAAAGCATGCTAGACTAATACTTGTTAATTTAGATGCTCCACGGAGAATAAATTAACTTTGAACATTCAAATATATGTGACGACATAAGAATGAATTGTGTAAAAGCAAATATATAATTCATTAAAAAGGATGACTCGAAAGGACCGAATAAATAGTTCATTGGTTATGATACTATTTAGCTTAATATGAGGAGAACTCATATAGCTCAGAAAACGGTTCGTGTGAGAAATATGGGTTGAGTAATATAATGGATGACCTAAATAACACAAAGATATAGATAGTCGTTATCTTATCACGGGTGTCTAATATCATCACGAGTGATATTACTCGAACTTAATCAAAGTGCAAGCAATGTGGGGGAAGAGCCATTTAAAAACAATCCGTAGGGATGCAAAAATGGTACTTGAGAAGTTTTCAAGCTACATATGAAAGGAAGAAACTTTCATCACCCTATTTGGTAGTTATCCAATAACACTTAAGTGTGGAGGTGACTTGCATTTGAAAATAGAAGGTTTGATATGAACGGATGTGATTTTGGGAAGTACAAATCACACGAACCTAGAACAGACTTATTTTAAGTCAATCCTATTATGCGGACAAAATTCTTGAGAAGTTCAATGGAAATGACTCTAATGTGGCTAGAATTTTCATTAATTCTTGAGAAGTTCAATGGAAATGACTCTAATGTGGCTAGAACTTTCATTGACACAAGTCAACGTCTAGCTAAGAATCGAGGTGAGCCTGTTAACCAATTAGAGTACTCAAGAATTATTGGCAGCCTGATGTATCTGATGAGTTGTATCAGACCAGACTTAGCAAGCAAGCTAAGTAGATACGAGCAACCTAAGTTCAATTCATTGGAATTGCGTGACACAGTTGCTTTGGTACTTAAGATACATACGAGATTACGGGCTGCAATATAAAAGATATCCAACAGTTATTGAAGGTTACTGTGATGCGAATTGGATATCTTACACGAATGATTCCAAGGCAACGAGTGGGTATTTGTTCACACTTGGAGGTGCTGCGATAACATGGAAATCATCTAAGCAAATGGTTATTGCTAGATCCATGATGGAATCAAAATTCATCGCTTTGGATAAAGAGGATGAATAGGCAAAATGGCTACGTCAATTTGTTAAGGATATACCTAGGTGGCCGAAGCCGACATTGGCCCAATGCATATGTTGTGATAGTCAATCGGAAATTGGCAGAGCTCATATCACAATGTGTATTAGTAAGAACAGGTATATAAGACGTAGGCATAATACGGTACGACAACTAATCTCTATAAGAGTTATCACTATTGACTATGTGAAGTCAAAGGATAACACCGCGGATCCGCTAACAAAAGGCTTAAGCAGAGAGTTAGTTCAGAAGTCGTCAATGGGAATGGGACTAAAGCCCATGAAAGGCTAAGTTTATGCGAAGGAAACCTAACTCAGCTGACTGGAGATCCCAAGATCTGAGTTCAATAGGACAACCTAATTGTATGAACTGGCGAAGGTCACTGTGGGGGAGAGTTGGTGAAAACCCCACGTTTTGAAAAGGGAGCTTACTATAAATTTAATAAGCTTCCTAGTCCATTCCTAAAAAGTGACAAGGTTGAGGTTAAGCTTATGGCTTTTAATGATTTGATTGAGGTAACCAGTCCCAGTAAATCACCTATGTGAGAGAGAAGTGGGGTCGCTTCGAAGGGTATTGTTGGGGCACAATACTTAAGAGCTCTCGCAGAACCAGGCACGTGTCCATGACCATAACGGACACAACTATGAGGACTTGACATTGTCAGGGAGAATCTTGTGTGAAGCGTATTGTCGTCCACACAAACGGCAGACGAGTTCAAAGACATCGCGTTCTACTCAGAGCCAGTGGGCTAAGTGCGTTTCATAAGCGAAGGTTCAAAGGGTTACACCTACCTATCGTATGCAAAACTCAACTGTTGAAATTTAATCGGAATGAGGTTGCTTCTCAGAATGACTTCTATTCATGTGGGGGTTTGTTCGAAGTATGCGTGTTTTGATCAATCTCCATTCATGTGGGGGATTGTTGGAAATATGGTGAATGGATGATATTGAAATTATAATTTAATAAATTATAATTATTAATAAGTCCTTAATTTGGTGAATTAAAGACTAAAACTCTTGAGTAGAGTTTTATGTCTTTGATTAGAGGGTTTCATTTGTTTTAATTAGAGATTTGTCACTTAATTAGAGTCTTTATGTCTCAAATTAAGTCTCTAATTATGAAGACTCTTCATATATCCATGTTCTTATATAATGGAAGGCTTTGTGCCTCATTTGGATATATAGAAAGAAGATACATGGAAGATTACACCAAAAACTCTTGCAACACAATAGAAACATATTCACTCGCATACATTGTCGATTGCTGCAGCAAAACTTTTTCAGAAGCAGCTTTGTTCCAGTTTCTTTTCAGGCAAGTGGGATAGTCCGGCAGTGCACCATCGTCACTGTTTCGAACCGGTGTACCCTGGGAACAGACGACGAATCTGTTTAAGGGAATTGTGTCAAACACAAGCCCGGTTCCTTTTTCTTTGATTTCGTTTTTGTTACAGTTCATTGCAGAAAGTACAAGGACTTGGAAACATGTGAGGTTCATGTATGAAAGGCGTTGCGGTGATTATTATGTAAGTGTTCCAACACTTATTATATAAAGGCAAAGTCCATATACAGAGATACATGAATAGCGAACACATGTGTGAAACTATCCTTATCTCTTTATTTAATGAAAGCTGATAATTAAACATAGATGATTTAGATGTTGGGTCTTAGTTCTCTTTCTTAAAGATCCGAACATGTAATCCATTAGGAAATTGTAAACCTGGAGTTCGTACAATATCTCCCCCTTTGATTAGTTGCCACCTGAGATGGGAAAGGAAAAACAAGTTAATATATCGCTTTAATTCATTCTCTAGTATAATAATATATGTATTCTTGATTTATCTTTACTGATATTTGGTCACTAGGCAATGAAGAAAGATAGCAACTTGAAGTTTAGCAAAATCCGCTCCAACACAAAACCTCTGGCCACCTCCAAAAGCCATGAAAGTCCTTGATGCACTTTTCAAATCCATCGCCTGCATTGTAATATGGTTTAAGATTGAGTTTAGAAATGCAAAAGTGTTTTTGTCAAAAGTGCTTATTGGCTTATTACTTTTTAAAAATGAGTTTTAAAAAAAGTGTTTGGATTAGTTTTTGGGATGAGAAACGTCAAAAAGTCAATAGATTGTCTTTTTTTTTAATGTTTCGCTTAACTTATTGTGAATATTGGTTGTATGGGTGGTAGATTTATAATTTTTTATCCAAAAGTCAAAAGCCAAAAGCCATGATTTCTAACTTCTCAAAAACAGTTTTTCTACCCTTAAAAACCAAAAGCCAAAAGTCAAAACAGAAAGTGCTTTTGGGTTACACAAACAGTTTATTGACTTATTGGCTTTTTGGAAAAGCCAATAAGACAATAAGTTGTTTTGAAACTCAATCCCAAACACCCTCAAAGATTTCACAGGACTTTTATTACCATTTCTTTATTTTATGTGAAATGTATACAAAAATAATGCTTATTGTCCACCTTCCCGCTATCTTAATGTAATTTGTAATGTTTTTATTTAATGAAATATAATGTTTTCTAGTAAAAAAATGTATACGAATAAATAGAGGTTAACCACCTCCCATCGCCATGGATTGAAGTCGAGTGGATCCTTATAATTGACAGGATCCAAATGGACTGCAGGGGGACACACCATTACCGCCCATCCAGATGGGATAGTATAGTCTGCATTAAACAAGTTTCTATATTAGGTACAACTATGAACCTTACCATATCTAAAAATTTATATGCCTTATATGGGTTTTGGGTAGTAAGTACTTACCTTTGAACTTGATTTCTTTTTTCGCTTTTCTGAATAGTACAGGAACTATGCTCGCCAGCCTTAGCGCTTCATTGATAACCTGTAAGTTATGTAGTTAGTTCATATTAGGGTACATGTGCATTATGGCAACTTTGATTCGTTTACTTTTAATTTTTCTCAACTTCTTCCATCCTACATCGGACCAAATACTATAAGGAGTATTGGATTTTAATAATCCAAACTTTCACCAATTGGCCGGTAATAAGCTGTACTTCGAAAATTCCCAACAGCGATCCCAATTGTCAACGTATTGGCCGACAATGAACCTTTGTTAACTGAGAACTAATTAACTCAGTTAGTGGATGCTGACGTGGACGCTGACATGGCATGCTCACACTAACGTGGATGATGATGTGGCATGCCATTTCATCATCCACGTTAGCGTGAGCATGCCACGTCAGCATCCACTAAATGAGTTATTTATCAGTTAACAAAGGTTCATTGTCGGCCAATACGTTGAAAGTTGGGATCGCTGTTGGAAATTTTTGAAGTATAGATTATTGTCGGCAAATGGGTGAAAGTTTGGATTATTAAAGTCCAATACTCCATACTATAAACAGCCTTAAGAAAATAAAAAATAATGCTAACTTGGTTACCTGTTCACCCAACCCAAAAATGAACAGTTCAAAGTACCAAACCAGACATGCATAAATTCCCCTGGTTGGTCATCAAAACATTGCAAAAGAGCATTTGTGGGTCAAAGTATCAAACATGATCTAGCCTAAGTTTTGACCCGTTATCTAACCTGTACATCATGCAATTTCTATGTCTATCATTAATCATAATATAATAGTCTTCGGGTAAATCTTCCCATGCATTTTCTACTCTGACCTGAAATGTAAATCTCATCGACTTATATTCTTCCCATGTAAGTCCAGCCTTTGGGTTTTCGCGCTTTGTTAGGATTTTTTCGTGTTCTTCCTACATTAAATAACAAGCATGTTAGATGAGTGAAATCAATATAGGGATTTTACACTCTTTACATACCGTTAATTCCTTCAACGCACGAGGGTTATCTATCAGAAACTTGACTGTAGCTGTTATCGCTTGGGAAGTTGTTTCAAAGTTGGCAAACAATAGCGCAAACATCAAGTCCAAAGCAGTTGCTTCTGTAAGGATTGTGTCATTTTGCTCGAGTTCTTCAAGAACATAATCAAAGAAATCTTTGTTGACCTTATTTGGCTTAGCCCGTCTTGCATCTAGCATGTTCTTGAGAATCATCATCATCTTCTTTCTTCCCTGATTAAATTTAGGATCAAGAATGAGGTCTTAGGTTCTCTCTGAGATCCCTTAACAGGTTGCAAATTGGGTAACATGTCAAAAAAGATCAATGTTTAATTGGTAAACATGGTTTGATTAAAAACTAGATTTTCTCATTTTATTTGTTAAATTTCGTTATAGTTGATGCATTAAATATAGAATTATGATTCCCGAATACTATGCTTTGCATGTCAAGACTTAAGATGAGATTTAAAAGCTAGGGGTCTAAGCGGAGCAGCCTTTTCTATCTGTCTCACGGAATAAAAGGTTTGCCCCCCCCCCCCCCACGCTACCCTTCCTAGACACTACCAATAGATTCCTATGATACTAGGTATCTTTGTTTGTTTGTTAATATAAAATAATATTATGTTTTTTCTATAGCAACTTCTCGACTCCCCAGGGGTGAGTTTTTGTTTTCAGTAGACTACGTTTATTTTCAATGAAAAATCTTTTTATAAAAAAAATGAAATGAGTTTTATGTCGTTCTTATTATAATTGTTTTTTACATGTTTGAACCGTTTCATTTGAGTTAATATTTCATACCAAAGGGCTTTTATTCTAGTGGTATTGAGGAGTGTAGTAAAGATGTTTCTCCATAGTTGATTGAGGATTCTAATCTCATGATGGACATTGGTGTAAATTTAACTTGACCTGTTTATTAGGTAAATTATTTATTCACCTGTAGACACTTGTAATAAGCAGTTCCAGGTATCTCCAAAGGAAACGCAATTAGTCCTTGAATAAAAGCATCAAAATTATCCCTTAACTTCTCAGATGACTTCTCTGGATCATAACTTATCAGTTTTTTCCCCATGAACTCAAAGACCATCTGATTAAACACCAATATTATCATACCATAAACATGAGTTAATGACTTGTCATTGAATAAAAAAAAGTACTTACATCTCCAATTGTAGTTTTCAAGTCCACCGCTTCTTTGCTAGCCCACGACTCCAAGTTTCCGGTTATTACACTCTCAACTTCAGAAAACATCTTTTTAAGGCTTCCAGGACCGACTACAGATAGCACCATGTTCTTGAGATACTTATGCAAGCTTCCATGCAAAGAAGATATATTTTGGCTCCCAAATATCCTTTTGAAACTCGGTGGGTACCAACTTTCAAACGACTGACCTTCTTGTTGGAACACCATATAACTAAGTTCCGAATCAGTTGATACTATAACTTGCAACCCAACCAAACTAGTTCGAAATATAGATCCATATCTGAAACATAAAGTTAATGCTAATATTCGGTTAATATAACTGTTAGAAATGATAGCCCAAAGGTGTAGTTTAATAGTCAATAGGGTCTTGGATTGTATAGTTCTAAAATATTTTGCATAAGTTGTTTCAGGTTGCTGACATGGCAGTTGGTAGCGGATGTGGGAGGATGCTGGGTGGCAGCTGATGCTGGTTGCTGATGTGGCTGTTTTTTGTTGTTCCAGGTTTGGGCTAGTTTATAAGTGTATTAGACTGGTCCATTCTAGAACTTATTATTTGAGCCCATATTATCCAGTGGCCCAGATAAGAACTTATACGTCATGTGGCCCAAGTCTTTCAAAGTGTGTTTGTTTGAGCTTATTTGGCAATTCATGTCAACTTGATCCTACGGTGTTGATTACTCTTCATAGATCTCAAGAGGGACCTTCTAGAGTTGTGTATAAAAGAGTTTTCTCTCTCTTGTTTTATTGATTCAACACACAGATATTATTTTGTTTACTCTTTCTCTCTCGAAAACCTTTCTAGTCTTTTTGTATTCAGTTGATCTTTCAAGAGTTCTTGATCAGTAACATCTTGTTCTTGATCTTTGTAAGGTGTTCTCTAGTTGTGTAGATCTTGTGCTGAGTTTTATGATTGTTATTAAGTCTGGTTGTATAGGTTTTAGGGTTGTTTCCCTATATTTTAAGAGCCATTGTATGTTGTTCAGTTTTCTCATCAACAAATCGAGTATTTGAAGTTTTGATATCATGTTTTTGACAATAACTATATATTATGGTTGGTATATTTCGTGTCTAGAAGTAATAACTTAAGGGTGCATATTACCAAAGTTATAGAGAGAGATAAAGTATTGGTCCATTGATGGGATGGGGTCCGGTAATTCAAACAGAGTGTGGATTTGTATGATAAAGTGTTGTAGGTTGTTGCCCCCACCCTTGTGGTGGAGTGGCATTCAGATGAAGAGCGAATGTGGGTGGCGTTGGTTCTACTCGGATGGGAGGCAAAGTTTTACCGATTATTTCACTGTCATGCCTTCGGATGGGTAGAGGTCGGTTTTCGCGCATCTAGGAGAGCCAAGGGGCTGTCGGCGGTCAAGTAGTCAACCTTGGCCACAGCGCCCGGTGTCACGGTGGTTGGCACGTCGTTCATTGCCATTCAAAAAAAGTATTTTAGGTTGTTGAACAATAAAAGTAACGTTCCGTAGATAGTTTAAGGAAAGAAATGAGTAATGAGGAGGAAAAGACATTTTGGAAAGATCCATGCAAGGTTGCAAAAGTCACTAGGCAGTGCTAACTCGGTTAACTGAGGAGTTACAAGTACTCAGCCATAGTCGAGAAGTACTCAGAGATGACTCACCAAGTACTCGGCCTTGGCGGAAAGTACTCGGGGATTAATCGTTGAGTAATCGGCGCCTAGGCGGGATTTTACAACAATGGATACATGGTTGGGTGATGAACGTGGAGTGTGAGATTTCCAAGTGTTTATCACTCACTCAAAATTGTAGAATAACTATTCGATTAGCTCGAGGCATGGGGTAGATGGGTGAAGGTGCATGATCTTGGTGTCGACACGTTAGGTTAGGGCAAGAGATGGATGCATTGAATAATATGATGCAACTTCTAAATGATTTGAGGTTTGATTATGAAAAAGATAGGTGACTTTGATTTGGAGTATCTTCGGTTAAGAGCGTTCGTAGGCTCATTGATGGTATGCCATTACCGGATTGACAATGTACCTATAAAGGTCAATATTGTTGGTTGGCGTGTTTTATTGAATCGGTTGCTAATTAGACCAAACTTGGTGGATCGAGGTATTGATATCCCAAGACTTCTTTGTCCAATTTGTGAGATTACGAAGGAGAGTGTGTGTGACACCCGGCAAATTCTGGTTAACAACGTTGTCTAGATTAAAGTCTACCTTAGCGAGTCACGCGTATGTTATACTTAACGAGGGTTAGCTAGATAGCTAGATAGGACATACGTGCATTGTTGTGAGTTTCACTACTCTTTTCTCAAAAGCATGCGTCTCGGGTTTGAGACAACTTACAAAACGTTTTCTAGTCCGGTTTGGGACTACTTTCACATCTCGGGTTATGAGATGCTTTGACTCCTTGTGTGGGTCGGGTTCTGACTCCTTGTGTGAGTTAACATGTGATTTCATGATTAGTGAACCTCGGACGTTGGTGAATAACAAACTTATGTGTCTCGGTGATATCTGACAAACTTATGTGAAAACCATACGTGATTATGTGAACCTAAACCGAACACGTTAATAAAAATTATTAAAAGTGGAGCGTGAGGTTGATTAGGGTCTTAACGCATGGGGTTACACTTGTTACGGTCCGAAATAACGAAAACATCGATGGATAACGCGTCGGGAGGCTAAACAAAGCAAAAACGCGCGCCCCGGACCTGTGAGCGGCCGCTCACAGGCTCCGAGCGGCCGCTCGAACCTATCTGACGGGTTTAAAACCGCCTCAAACTCGTATTTAAGCATCCTTAACCCCCATGCAGCCCTCATACTCAACCCTAATCGCCCCCTTACTGCCCCACACGAATATTTCACTCCAAAAACTCCTGCTAAGGCTCAAGATCATCAATTGGGAGGCTCCAAGGCGCGCGATTGATTGATTGGAAGAGCTAAGGATATAACTCATGATTTCTTACGCTTTTTACTTTATGTTTTATTGTAAAAATCATATAACAAGTTTGTCCAGGTCTGAATGGGTTTAATAAACATTAAAACATGAGTCTTTTTGAAGATTAAACGGATTAAACCTATTAATAAACGCGTAGTAACATCATAGGATGCTTGTTGCGCAAGTTATTGGTGTTTTGATCCTAAAAGCTTTGATCTTGACATGTTTGATAATAGGATCTGATGGGAATAGGTATTAGGGAAGTTGTATGATGATTATTAGGTGTTATTGATTGATAATATGCAACTAGGGTTTGATATAATTGATAATATTGCACGATTAGAATCTGGACAGATTCTGAATGTCGACTTGTAGGGTCTGTTTCGTGGCTTGAAAATAATTGGTTTGATCGATTCTTTGCATGATTGTAACTTACAAGGTCTTAGCTTTTCATAATGGGCAAAACCATCGAATTTGGACATCGTTTGAGTCGTTTTTGGAATTTTAATTGATTAGGGGTCATATCAGATTTTCGGATTTGTAAACTGGGCTAAATTTAAATGGTCATAACTTGAGATTTACAAGGAATTAGATTATGAAATTTTTCCAGTAGGTCAATACTGGAAAAATAGAGCTTTTCCAAGTGGATTCATCTCGTTTGGATGAATACACAATTTTTAAGAATTTTCCTACTAAACTGACCTGTTGAGGAGATTTTCTGGACATAGCTGTGTTGTACGAATTTTCATAATTTTTGTATTTGGAATTAGGACAAAAAAAAATAGGTATTGTCGAGTGAATCCCAAAGAAAATTCAGTAAAAATTTGGGAGGTTAACCCACTGAATTGCTATTTTAAATAAATTCGTTTTGATGGCGCACAATCTGTCCTGAAAACACAGATTGTGTATTATGTGCTTCTGTGATTAATTGAGGTCTTAGGTGGTATGGAATTGACATGTAACTGAAGTACACTTGTCTGAGACACATACGGAATGTAGAAACTAATTGTAACCAACGTATTCACCAACGGGTCCGTAGGGTTTACTATTGCATGTAGAATCACTAGGCGTCGCATACACACTTTTGAACATTTAAAACGCCTTGGACAAACGAGTTATATGGGTAATGATATTACGCCTATACTCACTGAACGACACTGTTATTAGGGTGTCGGTAGCATATATTGCTTGCTGTTCGGATTCTTTTCTTGCACGTTAAGGTGAGTTTACGGCCCCTCTTTTAAACTGGTTTCATATTTCGGGAGAGAAAACATGTGTTAAAACGATTATTTGGTAACTACTGTCATACTATGGGTTTCTATTGTGTACTACACGATCTTTGGAAGTCCCGGGGGAACCATGAATGTGCGGGTTTGCACAACGGGGAAATGTGAATAGCGCTATTGGGAGTGACCAACCCCGCTCGTCGGCTTGGAGGGCCGGGCGAGTGCATATTGTCTCAAACAGGAACAACAGGAACAACTGGTTTACTTTTCGGGCACAACATCTGGTATTCGAGTTAGTAATGGTTTTCCAATCGTGGTAGTAACAAAACATACGCCTAGCTAGCGTACATTGGTTTTCGATTTGTTATAGTATGGACAGGTGGACTTGGTACTTGGATTACAAAACCTGTAAACTCACCAGCATTTTTGTGCTGACGTAAACTTTTACATGTTTTCTCGGGTCGCTAAGGTAGCACAATGGAACTAGGGCGCACGCGTCTGCACGGCGTCTAGTTAGAGTCGCATGGTTTTCATATGTTGAACAATTGGTTTACTTTTGAGATACTGTTTTGAATAAGCTTCCGCTGTAAACGGAAATTTTAAACTATGTTTTGAAATTGCATTATATTCATTTAGACTTGTTTATTGTGATCGTTGGTTTGGATCCTGGTTTGTCATGCGCCTCGCGGTAAAACTCCGCAAGTGGATTTTGAGGGTGTGACAGATTGGTATCAGAGCCAATGGTTATAGTGAACTAGGACTGCATGTAGAGTCTAGTCTATAGCCGAGTCGCACACACTAGACGATCACATGGTACTAAACATTATGGTGATTTACGTATGGTCTTGTCGGGGTGTCTCTAAATCATTTGGTCTTTCTACGTTACATCATCCGTTCTATTTTAGGTCGGGTTACGTACTTTCTAGGCGGTGTAGTATATTGGAGTGAATCGTGTACTCTTGAGATTTGTCCAAGGCTCGGACATCTCCCTTTCGTACTCCAATAGAAACACTTGCCATAAACTACCGTAGTATTACGGTGTATAGCTAAGAGTCCATGTTCGGTGATTTGAACTTTGAACTAGGAGAACACTTGGAGGACCATGTAGAGCGGTTTATCATTTTGGGTGCACACAAAATCATAAACCGAAATGCATGAAAGCCCTAGTGAGCTCTGGGTTTGAATGGATAGTCCTGGGTTGAATCTAGCTTTGATCTTGCGAACGCTAGTGGTTACCATTAGCTGTGAAACTAAATTTCTCGTCCTTTTTGTCGGAATCATGTCTGGAGTGCGAGGAGGACGTGGAGGTGGCCGCGCTGGTGGGCGTGGTGGTGGCGGTCGTGGTGGTGGTGGTCGTGGAGGTGTGGAACCTCAAGATGACTGGGTCTGAGATTGAGAAGTATACGGTAAGGCGTAATGAGTTGGCAGTGCTGTGTCCTGACTTGCATGTGCCAGAGTATAGGAGGATCGAACACTATATCTCGGGGTTAGTACCAGAAATCGCAGGGTTAGTGGCTGCGGGAAATCATCCTACATACGCAGAGGTGGTCCGATCGGCTCATAGGATGACCAACTTGAAGGTGAATGAGGGTATTTTGCCTGCGAAGGGTTCGACTGTTAAGGCCCCAGAGAACAACAAGCGCAAGTGGGATAATGACGGGAAAGGATCTGGGCCAACACAGCAGGGTAAGAGGTTTGATAATGGGGGTTCTTCTTCTTCGGGTAACAAGCAGGGTGGTTATGCGGGGAAACTGCCCAAATGTAACAAGTGTGGACGTCATCATCAAGGGAACTGCGACAGTAACCGTTGTCATCGCTGCCAGCGAATTGGGCATTTTGCTAAAGATTGTCGGGTTACACTTCCATCGACCCAGACCCCGACTACTAACTCAGCTCCTACTACTCAAGGGACTACAGGAAGACAAGGATATTACAATTGTGGTGAGACCGGGCATTACAAGAAGGATTGCCCAAAACTGAAGCAGGGCGGGAACAACGGTAATGGGAACAACGGGGGCGGCGGCAGAAATGCACGTGCCTTCGTCATTGGAGCCGCTGAGGCTAGACAGGATCCTGACACAGTTACCGGTACGTTCCTTCTCAATAATCGTTCTGTTGGTGTGTTATTTGATTCCGGTGCCGACAAGAGTTTTGTATCCATGGAGGTTAGTCGACTGTTAGATGTAGTACCCGTACCATTAGAGACTAAGTATATTATTGAGTTGGCTGACGGTAAAAAGATTGAAGCTACTAGTGTCCTTCGGGAGTGCCAATTAGAGTTGTCGGGTTTATCGTTCCCCATCGACCTTATGCCGGTACCTTTGGGTAGTTTTGACGTGGTGGTAGGCATGGATTGGTTGTCTTTGTATCGCGCGGAGATTATTTGTTACGACAAGATTATTCGGATTCCTCTCCCTGATGGAGAATTCCTTTCTGTGTACGGTATCAAGGGTGGTGTTCCGCTAAACATCATCTCTAGCATGAAAGCCCTTAAGTGTCTTCGAAAGGGTTATCCAGCCGCTTTGGCACTGATATCTGTTTCCTCTGGTGATGAGAAGAAGATCGACGATATTCCAGTTGTACGCGAGTTTCCTGATGTTTTTCCCGATGATTTATCTGGTCTTCCTCCCCATCGTCAAGTCGAGTTCGGTATTGATCTTGTACCAGGGGCTGCTCCTATTGCTCGGGCCCCCTACCGTCTTGCACCTCCTGAGATGCAAGAGTTGTCTAGTCAGTTACAGGAACTCTTGGACAAGGGTTTCATCAGACCGAGTTCTTCTCCTTGGGGAGCCCCGATTCTGTTCGTTAAGAAGAAGGATGGGAGTTTTCGATTGTGTGTAGATTACAGAGAGTTGAACAAGGTGACCATCAAGAACCGTTATCCTCTTCCACGTATTGATGATCTATTCGACCAGCTCCAGGGTTCTAGTTACTATTCCAAGATTGACTTGAGGTCCGGTTATCACCAGCTGCGCGTCAGGGAGGCTGACGTTGCAAAGACTGCTTTTCGTACACGCTATGGCCATTACGAGTTCTTGGTCATGCCCTTCGGTCTTACTAACGCACCAGCGGTTTTCATGGATTTGATGAATCGCGTTTGCAAACCGTATCTTGACAAGTTCGTCATCGTGTTTATTGATGACATCCTGATCTACTCCATGAACAAGACCGAACGCGAGGAACATCTGCGTTTAGTTTTGGAATTGTTGCGACGGGAACAACTTTATGCTAAGTTCTCGAAATGTGACTTTTGGCTACGAGAAGTCCAATTCCTAGGACATGTGGTAAATGAACTGGGAATTCATGTCGATCCAGCTAAGATCGAAGCGATTAAGGACTGGGAATCACCAAAGACGCCAACTGAGGTGCGGCAATTCCTAGGCCTTGCGGGTTACTATCGTCGTTTCATTCAGGGGTTCTCGAAGATTGCTCAACCCCTCACCACTCTCACACAGAAAGATAAGAAGTTCGCCTGGGGCGAACCACAAGAGTCAGCGTTTGAGGAACTAAAGTCTAAGCTTTGTTCCGCTCCTATTTTGTCCTTGCCTGATGGCCCTGACGATTTCGTTGTTTACTGTGACGCCTCTATACATGGTCTCGGTTGCGTGCTGATGCAACGCGAGAAAGTGATTGCGTATGCTTCTCGTCAACTCAAGGTGCACGAGAAGAAGTACACCACCCATGACTTGGAATTGGGTGCAGTGGTTTTCGCGTTGAAAATTTGGAGACATTACTTGTACGGTACCAAATGCACCATCTACACCGATCACAAGAGTCTCCAACATATTTTCGACCAACAACATTTGAACATACGACAGCGTCGTTGGATTGAACTCCTGAACGACTATGATTGTGCCATTAAGTACAATCCTGGCAAGGCGAATGTTGTAGCAGACGCCTTGAGCAGGAAGGAATCAACTAAACCTCGTCGTGTTCGGACGTTGCAGCTCACCATTCATTCATCACTACCTGATCAACTCCGTTCTGCTCAGTTGGAAGCTTTGAAGGAGGAAAACCTTAAAGCTGAAACTATGCACGGTGCCGACAAGCACCTCGAGCAAAGGCCTGATGGCCTGCACTACTTCGCAGAACGCATATGGGTTCCTTTATTCGGGGGACTTCGGGAGCTTGTCTTAGATGAGGCTCATAAGTCCCGGTATTCTATTCATCCTGGTTCGGATAAAATGTACCAAGATCTAAAGGTGCTTTACTGGTGGCCAAACATGAGGTCGGATATAGCCTCATACGTGAGCAAATGCTTGACCTGTGCTAAGGTCAAGGTGGAATACCAGAAACCGTCGGGTCTCTTGCAACAACCTGAAATTCCGGAGTGGAAATGGGAACGGATTACCATGGATTTTGTCACGCAACTTCCTAAATTACCAAGCGGGAATGACAAGATATGGGTGATTGTCGATCGGTTGACGAAATCAGCCCATTTTCTTGCTATTAAGGAGACCGACACCATGGATCGTTTGGCTCGTCTTTATTTGAAGGAAGTTGTTTCTAAGCACGGGGTGCCAGTTTCTATTATCTCGGATCGTGACTCCCATTTTACTTCTCACTTCTGGAAGTCTTTGCACAAGGCTTTGGGTACCCAACTAGACATGAGTACAGCTTACCATCCACAGACTGACGGTCAAAGTGAGCGCACGATTCAAACTTTAGAAGACATGCTGCGGGCATGTGTGATCGATTTTGGCAAGGGTTGGGAAGCTCATCTACCGTTAGTAGAATTTTCGTACAACAATAGTTATCACACGAGCATCAAGGCGGCTCCGTTCGAGGCACTGTACGGACGGAAATGCCGTTCTCCTCTTTGTTGGGCTGAAGTAGGTGAGAGTCAACTCACTGGGTCTGAGCTAGTGTACGAAACTTCGGAAAAGATCGTACAGATTCGTAACCGGTTGGCAGCGGCACGGGACCGGCAAAAGAGTTATGCCGATCAGCGTCGCAAACCATTGGAATTCCAAGTTAATGACAAAGTACTTCTAAAGGTCTCACCGTGGAAGGGCGTCATACGCTTTGGGAAGCGTGGCAAACTCAATCCGCGGTATGTCGGTCCATTTACGATCCTGGAACGGATTGGACCGGTGGCATATCGTCTTGATTTACCGACGGAGCTCGGTAACGTACATAACGTCTTCCATGTGTCCAACTTGAAGAAGTGTCTGGCTGACGAGTCTCTCATTGTTCCACTGGAAGAGATCAAGGTTGATGATCGTCTTCGGATTGTGGAAGAACCTGTGGAGATCCTTGATTACAAGATTCGTAGCCTACGTCATAGCAAGATTCGCATCGTTAAGGTTCGCTGGAACTCGAACCGGGGACCAGAGTACACTTGGGAACGGGAGGATCAGATGAAGTCTAAGTATCCTCATCTCTTTCCTAAGGAAGCGTTCGAGTCGAGATATGTCTCTTCTGCAGCTGAATGAATCTCGGGGCGAGATTCCTTTTAACGTGGGGATGATGTGACAACTCGGGTAAATCTCTCTCTTGGTTTCTATCTTTTGTCTGTTTCTGTTGATATTCCTTTTGGTACTTGTGCAATTTTCGGGACGAAAATTCTTTAACGTGGGGATGATGTGACACCCGGCAAATTCTGGTTAACAACGTTGTCTAGATTAAAGTCTACCTTAGCGAGTCACGCGTATGTTATACTTAACGAGGGTTAGCTAGATAGCTAGATAGGACATACGTGCATTGTTGTGAGTTTCACTACTCTTTTCTCAAAAGCATGCGTCTCGGGTTTGAGACAACTTACAAAACGTTTTCTAGTCCGGTTTGGGACTACTTTCACATCTCGGGTTATGAGATGCTTTGACTCCTTGTGTGGGTCGGGTTCTGACTCCGTGTGTGAGTTAACATGTGATTTCATGATTAGTGAACCTCGGACGTTGGTGAATAACAAACTTATGTGTCTCAGTGATATCTGACAAACTTATGTGAAAACCATACGTGATTATGTGAACCTAAACCGAACACGTTAATAAAAATTATTAAAAGTGGAGCGTGAGGTTGATTAGGGTCTTAACGCATGGGGTTACACTTGTTACGGTCCGAAATAACGAAAACATCGATGGATAACGCGTCGGGAGGCTAAACAAAGCAAAAACGCGCGCCCCGGACCTGTGAGCGGCCGCTCACAGGCTCCGAGCGGCCGCTCGAAACCTATCTGACGGGTTTAAAACCGCCTCAAACTCGTATTTAAGCATCCTTAACCCCCATGCAGCCCTCATACTCAACCCTAATCGCCCCCTTACTGCCCCACACGAATATTTCACTCCAAAAACTCCTGCTAAGGCTCAAGATCATCAATTGGGAGGCTCCAAGGCGCGCGATTGATTGATTGGAAGAGCTAAGGGTATAACTCATGATTTCTTACGCTTTTTACTTTATGTTTTATTGTAAAAATCATATAACAAGTTTGTCCAGGTCTGAATGGGTTTAATAAACATTAAAACATGAGTCTTTTTGAAGATTAAACGGATTAAACCTATTAATAAACGCGTAGTAACATCATAGGATGCTTGTTGCGCAAGTTATTGGTGTTTTGATCCTAAAAGCTTTGATCTTGACATGTTTGATAATAGGATCTGATGGGAATAGGTATTAGGGAAGTTGTATGATGATTATTAGGTGTTATTGATTGATAATATGCAACTAGGGTTTGATATAATTGATAATATTGCACGATTAGAATCTGGACAGATTCTGAATGTCGACTTGTAGGGTCTGTTTCGTGGCTTGAAAATAATTGGTTTGATCGATTCTTTGCATGATTGTAACTTACAAGGTCTTAGCTTTTCATAATGGGCAAAACCATCGAATTTGGACATCGTTTGAGAAGTTTTTGGAATTTTAATTGATTAGGGGTCATATCAGATTTTCGGATTTGTAAACTGGGCTAACTTTAAATGGTCATAACTTGAGATTTACAAGGAATTAGATTATGAAATTTTTCCAGTAGGTCAATACTGGAAAAATAGAGCTTTTCCAAGTGGATTCATCTCGTTTGGATGAATACACAATTTTTAAGAATTTTCCTACTAAACTGACCTGTTGAGGAGATTTTCTGGACATAGCTGTGTTGTACGAATTTTCATAATTTTTGTGTTTGGAATTAGGACAAAAAAAAATAGGTATTGTCGAGTGAATCCCAAAGAAAATTCAGTAAAAATTTGGGAGGTTAACTCACTGAATTGCTATTTTAAATAAATTCGTTTTGATGGCGCACAATCTGTCCTGAAAACACAGATTGTGTATTATGTGCTTCTGTGATTAATTGAGGTCTTAGGTGGTATGGAATTGACATGTAACTGAAGTACACTTGTCTGAGACACATACGGAATGTAGAAACTAATTGTAACCAACGTATTCACCAACGGGTCCGTAGGGTTTACTATTGCATGTAGAATCACTAGGCGTCGCATACACACTTTTGAACATTTAAAACGCCTTGGACAAACGAGTTATATGGGTAATGATATTACGCCTATACTCACTGAACGACACTGTTATTAGGGTGTCGGTAGCATATATTGCTTGCTGTTCGGATTCTTTGCTTGCACGTTAAGGTGAGTTTACGGCCCCTCTTTTAAACTGGTTTCATATTTCGGGGGAGAAAACATGTGTTAAAACGATTATTTGGTAACTACTGTCATACTATGAGTTTCTATTGTGTACTACACGATCTTTGGAAGTCCCGGGGGGAACCATGAATGTGCGGGTTTGCACAACGGGGAAATGTGAATAGCGCTATTGGGAGTGACCAACCCCGCTCGTCGGCTTGGAGGGCCGGGCGAGTGCATATTGTCTCAAACAGGAACAACAGGAACAACTGGTTTACTTTTCGGGCACAACATCTGGTATTCGAGTTAGTAATGGTTTTCCAATCGTGGTAGTAACAAAACATACGCCTAGCTAGCGTACATTGGTTTTCGATTTGTTATAGTATGGACAGGTGGACTTGGTACTTGGATTACAAAACCTGTAAACTCACCAGCATTTTTGTGCTGACGTAAACTTTTACATGTTTTCTCAGGTCGCTAAGGTAGCACAATGGAACTAGGGCGCACGCGTCTGCACGGCGTCTAGTTAGAGTCGCATGGTTTTCATATGTTGAACAATTGGTTTACTTTTGAGATACTGTTTTGAATAAGCTTCCGCTGTAAACGGAAATTTTAAACTATGTTTTGAAATTGCATTATATTCATTTAGACTTGTTTATTGTGATCGTTGGTTTGGATCCTGGTTTGTCATGCGCCTCGCGGTAAAACTCCGCAAGTGGATTTTGAGGGTGTGACAGTGTGGATCACATGTTTGGCTCTGTGTCCAAGATGCTGGAGTGTGGGTTGACTTTTTAGTTGGATTCATGTTTCTTCTCCTTCTTTTAAGCCAATGGAACTTATTTCATGGGTTAATTCGTTAGTGTTGAATGAAGAGATGAAGCTTTTGGTGCATGATATTATCCTTACAATTTAAAATGCATGAGGTTTATCTCACCCATGCTCACCACTAATCGCTTACCGATAACTTGCTTACAGCTCAACAACGCCTTTATAACTCGTTATCATATATGACTCATTTTATGGGTTAACACTCTCGTCTTCAGGTTTTGGTATGAATTTATCATGTTTGTATGGTTATGGTTGAATTATTTGACATAATACATGAATGATAATATAGGTCAGGATCAGGTTGCGCATCTCAACCCGTCAACTCAACAACCTAACCCGCCAACCGGACACGATTTACACTCCTAATTGTTATATATTGTTTCAGTGCTGACTATTGGCTAACCGCTTTTAATATACGAAACTTGTGTTATGCTTCCTGAAAGTTGTCCAAATTGTATTTGAAGTTATTGATTTATGCAACAAGAAAAAGTGGATTATCTCTTTCACATTTTGGGTGGGCTAGATGCACTCTCCCCTTTACATTTCACACCCCCTTCTAACAAAAACTAGTTTTGAAATTGTAAAATACCACTCCTTGTAAATCACCTTATTTATAGTTCTAAGCATAGAAATCCTTACCAAAATTGCTCTATTCACTCCTTAGGATTGATTGCGTAGTTGGGTTTTCCAATTTAGGTTTCCAGTTGGGTTATATAAATTAATTAGGGAAAATCATCAAAAGAGCCATTGACCCACCATTTTTACCAAAATAGTCATCTTCCATCTCTTGGGAGAGTCGGCTCACGATTTCCGAGGCATCTCAGGTCTCTCCAAGAGGCTTCGGTGATTGACCAACCACTGAGCGACACGTGTCCATGAAGCCTCTCCAAGAGAGTGGGACACCTCTCCAAGAGGCTTCACAGCAACCACCACCACCACCACCACCATCTCCACCTCCACCGCAACCATCCACCACCATCACCACTAAACATTAACACCATCACCACCGAACATGACCACCATCACCACCTGTCACCACCTTAGGAATCGACGACGAACATTCACGAACCATCACCACCAATCACCACATTATGAATCGACGACGAACATTCACGAATCGACGACGCACATCTCACGAATTCCATTTTTTTCTTAATGATGACGGTTGGGGTCGTTGTAGGTAGGGCTGGCAATTTCAGACACGAACACGAAACCCGACACGAACCTACATGATTTTAACAGGTACAGGTATGGCCTTAACAGGTTTCGTGTCTAAACAGGTAGACATGAAATATACCTGTTAATTTTCGTGTCTAAACAGGCTAAATACTTGTTTACCTGTTTAGTACCCGTTAAGACATGTTAAGGATTTTTGTTAAAACAATATATAAGTTGTGGGGGTGGAGTATTAGAGTTATACTTTTTTATTGAAGGAATTCTACCTTTCTAATGCTTGATGATACCCATTTAACGTGTCGGATTTGGAAAACATGTCGTGTATTATCTTATTAACCTAGTATAAACAGGTATTATCGTGTCTTATCGTTTTAACTTGTATAAACTGGTATTATCGTGTCTTATCATGTCTAATCATGTAAACCAGTATAAACATGTTCGTGTTCATGGTTTAGAAAAAGTACATGATAAGTTATCGTGTCGTGTTCGGGTATACATGTTTTCGTGTTTGTGTCTTAACAGGTTCGTGTCTTAACAGGTCGGGTATACACGATTTGTCAGCCCTA